>RXID01019241.1:0-382460 GCA_005019695.1 Trichopus zeylanicus subsp. travancoricus
TTGTAAATGCACAATATCAAATTTGTAATTTTAAATTTTATGTTTTGAAACGTTCGATGATTTATTTGTAAAATTTACTTCTAACATAAATAAAATTTAGACTTATTTATAAAGAAAAATATTAAAGGTGGTCTATTTTTAAATGTAAAAATAGTAAACTTGTAATTTGAAATTTTAAATTTTAAAACCGTCACTTCTTTTCTTTGTGAAATTTAATATTAAATATGATTAAAATATTGACTTATTTATTAAAAATATAATCAAGGGATCTATTTTTAAATGTACAATATGAAACTTGTAATTTTAAATTTTACGTTTTGAAACAACTAAAGAAAGAGTACGGAGAGAAATCACACCAGATCCAGATCTCCCACCAAAAGGATAAACCCTATTTATGTAAAACTGGAGATGATAAAGAAAGTCACTTCTTAGTGAATGACAATCATTCCTGAGATTTTATAACATATAGCCTGCCATAATAATAATAGAAGCTTACAGCTTGCTAAAACAATATATCCTAATTAGTAATCAGATAGCAATAGCAGCTAGAAAGTTTAAGACACAAAGCAATATAACAAGTTCTGCTGTTGTCCAACAAAAGCAAACCTTCCATTATTGAACCAAAAAAGGAAACATTCCATTATTCCTTATGAATCAAAATTTGAAGAATATTAATGAAACAAGTGTCTAAAATAACACTTCTCATTTCTCATTCAATAAAAGAGAGGTGGATGATAAAAGATATGATAGTTCCTCCTGAGTCGCTAATCCAAAACCTTGCCATTTAACTCTCCCCAGTCTATCTAGCAGAAATATGTACCTGCAAACAGAATGCACCCATAGTTATGATAACCAAGCAATATGACATCGTCATCATTTTCGAGAAGATTGTTCACCCGATCAAAATTGATCCTAGAGATCTGACGAACTTCCTGCAAAAAAATACAGTGACATTTATTAATGTATTGTTTCAAAATCACATAAAATAAAAAAAAATTGTCAATTTTTTAAAAGAAAAACTCACATGGTAAATGCATACTAAAATTTGAAGTCATTACGGTAGACCTTCCTCTTCCTCTTCCCTTGCCACGTTCTCCAACATATTAATTTCCCACTGACTGTTGATTACTGCTAGATCCAGAAACATCAATTTGTTGTTGTAGTCCAAGAGGCTCTTTACACGCTCTCTTGTTGTGTCCCAGTTGACCACATCTACTGCAAGTATATATTGCTCTAATTGATGTTTCCATTGGATCCTTAATCCTTTTTTTCTTAGGCCTACCAGGTTGTCTTCTTGAACGTGGAGGAAGTACTTGCAGAGCATTTGGTACAGACACCCAAAGTTCCTTGCATTTAAAATTTAAAATTTCAAATTACAACTTTACTATTTTTACATTTAAAAATAGACCACCTTTAATATTTTTCTTTATAAATAAGACCAAATTTTATTTATTTTATAAGTAAATTTTATAAATAAATCATCGAACGTTTTCAAATATAATATTTAAAATTACAAGTTTCATATTGTACATTTACAAATAAATTCCTTGATTTTTTTTAAATAAATCAATATTTTAATCATTTTTAATACTAAATTTCACGAAAAATACAGTGAAAGTTTTAAAATTTAAAATTTAAAATTACAAGTTTACTATTTTTATATTTAAAAATAGACCACTTTTAATATTTCTTTTATAAATAAGTCTAAATTTTATTTATTTTATAAGTAAATTTTACAAATAAATCATCGAACGTTTCAAAACATAAAATTTAAAATTACGAAGTTTTATATTGTACATTTACAAATAGATCTCTTGATTTTTTTAAATAAATCAATATTTTAATCATTTTTAATACTAAATTTCACGAAAAATACGGTGAAAGTTTTAAAATTTAAATTTTCAAATTACAAGTTTACTATTTTTACATTTAAAAATAGACCACATTTAATATTTTTTTTATAAATAAATCCAAATTTTATTTATTTTATAAGTAAATTTTACAAATAATTCATAGAAATGTTTCAAAACTTAAAATTTAAAATTACAATTTTCATGTTGTACATTTACAAATAGACTCCTTCAATATTTTTATTTATAAATAAGTCTATATTTTTTATCATATTTTAAGTAAAATTTTACAAAAAAGACATTAATGATTTTTAAATTTATAAATACAAATTTAATATTTATATATTTAAAAAAACCCTTAAAAATTTTTTTATAAATAAATCTAAATTTTCTGAAATTTTAAAACTAATTTTTACAAATACACACTCGCCGGACCATCGCCGGCCGGCGTCCGCGCTCGCGCGCCGGGGTGGAGGCCGAGGCCGGACGGTGCGCCGCGACGGTCCGCCGGCACCGCGGGCGCGGAGGGTCCGCCACGGGGACGGAGGCGAGGCGCCGGACACAGCCTTGGCCGTCCGCCCCCGGTGTCGGCGTGCCGGCGCCCCGGTCTCCGCCCTCCACTCCCGTCGCCGGCTCCCGCCCGCCTCGCCTCCCGCCCGCCTCCGCCTCCTGCTCCCTCCAACCCCGCGCGCCAAGGTGTTATTTTGCAAAATTCCAAATTTCAGGAACTTTCTGTAAATCGAAATAATTTTCGGGGGTTTATTTGTAAAAATCCGAATTCGAGGACCTTCTGTAAAATCAGAATTATTTTGGATGATGTTATTTGCAAAAAATCGAATTTCGATAGTGTAAAATATAAAAAAATAAGTTTTAGGGATGTATTATAAAAAATAACCGAGGGTAAAATCAAAATTTTTTGGAAAAAATTTGATTAAATAACAATTAAGTGTGTTGGATAATTCCAAAAATTATGGAGAATTATACATAATTAAAATTAATTACAAAGACTTATACGTAATTATTTTTTTTTTCCTTTGTGCACTGCTTATATACAGAGAACACGAGTCCTTTATTGGGCCATCAAACAATTTGCTATCACGGGAAATAGTTCACTCGAAAGAACAACCACAAACAGAGCTCAAAAGTTTTTTTTTCTTCCCTGATATTTTGCTATCATATTTTACTTTTTACTGTTTCTCTTCAAAAAGTTGATAATGCCATAAGAACAACGACGCTCGGATTAATTTTAACCACAAAAAAGAATACATATCACCTACCGCATTGATATTATATCTCATTTTTGGAATGTCGATATTACACAAAAGTTGAAAGGGATGGAAAGGAACTTCAAAAATGAGGACCAAGAAAATTTGTGAAACAATATGGAATTGAAACATGATTGGGATCTTTTCATATGTACTCTGGTTTTGTCTATAAAATTTCATATAGAGATTTTTTTTTTTTTTAAAGAATAATAAGACTAGTAAAACTTAAATAATAGACTTGATTAAATTCGAATGATTCTCCGATTCATATATAGAACTATAGAAATTGTATTTACACATATTTCTATTCACATGAATAATTAAAATTAAGAGTGTCAATTTATCTCATAACTGACAAATAATTTAAACTCGACTAGAACTCGATTCGAGCTGGGCTCAACTCGTAAAAAATAAATTGAGTTCGAGCTCAATGAGTCGACTCGTTTATAAAACCAACAAAGCTCGAGTTAGAACGGACTTGCTTAGTTCTAACTGGAGAACTCGGTTAGAAGTATGTTAGTACTTAATCCTCGAGTTTTATAACTCGATCTTCCGTATCGAATCCTTGTCTTCCAGAACCCTCATCCAAAGTCCAAACCTCATCTCCTCTTCGCCAATCTCCTCTGCCGACCACTGCACCATGCCCGAATCTCCTTCGCCAACCACGCACAAACCATTGCTCCGCATGCAGACCCCATCGCCCATTCAACCCCCTCTGCTCCGACCCCGCTCCGTCTGCTCTGACTCCAACTCCGGCTCATCTGTTCCAACCCCAGCCCCTAATCCGCTCCATATCTCCTACTTTGTCAATCCCTTCACAGAGAATCAAGGTATTATCTTTATTGGAGCTTGCGAGCTCGGCTCAAACTCACTTGAGCCATTTTTAATGGAGTCGAACCGAGCTCGAACCGCGGTTGGCTCGGCTCATTTACACCCCTAATTAAGATACCTTACTACTTCAGAAGTATGATATTGATTCATAAATTTGAAAAACAACACAAAACGTTGTATAGTCAAGAAGGTGATAAATCCAAAAAAATAACAAGAATCTAGTTATAAGTGCAAGTGCCTGTTTTCTTCTTACATAACATTTTTTTTAAAAAAATTCTTTTTTGTGTTTCAGGAGCACGACATTTGATAGTTGAATTAACGAAGTGTGTAAATATTAACAAATCATAGTAATACTAACTGGAGACTAAGAATTTCTAAATAGACCAACAGTTGGAAAGTTACTCAATAGCCATCTTAGCAAGGGGTTGAAGGATCTCATAAGTTGAAGGTTAATGTCAAAAGCTAGTTAATACTAAGTAAAACAATTGGTGGCTACACTAATATTGGAATTTTGAAGCATTTGTTGAAGGAAAAAGGCATTAACTTTTGGAGTTTTTGCCATGAAATATTCACCACATGGATTTCAATTCCGTTTAATTTGAACACTTTAACAATGACTAAAACGGCGTAAATCTTAAATATATTGACTAAGATTTGTAGAAAGGGAACTTTTTTGGAAGAAAGAAAGAAGAACACAATGTCGGTCAAACAAAGATTAAGCAGAGTCTGTTTGGTGGATAGCATGAATAGCTACGGGCAGTGTGAAGCTTCCATGTAGGCAGTAGTAAAAGCAGCCAAAATATTTTTGAGTTGAGCTAACGGAGTAGTTGAAATTAATGGAAAAAGAGAGATGGAGAGAGAGAGAGAGAGAGAGAGAAATCTGTGAAGGGACTAAAAATTTTTCTGATTCCACACATGGGAAGGAAATCCCTAGTAGATGATCTCATTTCACATTTTTTTTTTCTAAATTTAGAGTCATGAGAGGGAATTGTTGATAATCTTGGAGCTCTTTTTGAGGAATGTGAAATATAGTAAAGTAGAAACTGAGAGAATCATGTGATGAGAAAAGAATAGGAGACTCAGCTGAATAATAAAGTGGACTTTGACTCTTTGGAAGAGAAGATGCTGCATTTCATAAAGGAATACTCAAAAGAAATGACCTGTTCATGGTTTCTGAAATCCTGGAGAAGATAAACGTGGAACAATAAGAATAGGTTCTTCATATATAACTAGGGATGAGGGATGGGTGAGTTGTAAGAGGATGGGTCTCTCGATCAGGTCAACTGCTTGAGGAACATAGGCCCTAGCATAACATACGAATCTTGAGTTCTGATGCACATTTAAATTTTTAGCTGAGAAAATCACTGAAAATCAGATCAGATGAAATCGTGAGTGGTATCAGATGATTTGGCCATGGGCAGAAGTAGGCAAAGCCTAAGGTGGGTTCTCAAAATGACAGCAACAGTTGCTTTTGTAAATATTTAAAGAAAACCATAACTAGATTTTTAGTCTTAAGACTATTCTTCTTGTATGTCATGTGCATCTCTACACATGTTAAGTACATCTATTTTTTTTTTAATACATATAGTTTCAGAATGTGGATCATACACCATTTTGGTATTATTTGCAGCTTCTTTACAAAAATTTGGACATGACTGAAGTACAAATTTATTCAACAAAAGAAGTTCGAGAAGAAAAAGACCACAAATGGATTCTATTGGTGTCTTACCTTGTTCTTTTCACATCTCCTATGAATCTACAGATGCCAAATAGTCATACAGTTTTAAGCAAATAGAGGAAGTACAACATTTACAGTTAGTTATTCAAATAACAAAAAAAAAAAAAAAAAAATATCATGATTTGAGTAACAAAAGCTTGTGCTGCACAAGGAGAGGATTCTAGTTCTTTGACGAGGAGGAAATTAAGAAGCTGTTTCCTCTTTCAGAAATCCCAAACTCCTTTCCATTGAGACCATGAAAAAGCTGACCCTTCTTCACTTCTAGAGATAGAGATCCCAGAGAATCTCGTTTCAAATAATATAATTAAAGGTAAAAAATAGGGTTTTTAAAAGTATATAAACCAAACACAAAAGCATGGTTAGACAAGAGACATCAAAATCTCAAACCTTCATCCTATGATTAATAGTATCTCGTGCTAACAAGTTACAAACTCATGTTGTATGTTCTCACTTGTAATATATCATTTTCAAGCCATGTCGACCGGTCAAACTATAGACCCACTTCGCAGCTGAATGGGCCAAGACAGCTTCTTTGGCAATTTTGAGTATCATTGGCTACAGTGGAGTGGTTGAGAGTGGACCCTCATCCTCTTCCTGCTTTGTAATCAAGCTAACTTCTTAACTTCAATCCAATAAAGTAGTTTAGGAATCTCTTCTTGCAACTATTTCTTGTCGCCTTAGTTGTTAGGTACCTTTTCTCTCTCTCTCTCTCTCTGGAAACAGACATTGTTCACTTTAATAATCTAATACAACATTAGATCAGATAAGATGTCTCTTTGAATCCCACCAACCACAATTTGGATTTCGATGGAATTTAGCATGTATGTTAGTGCCAGATTTTGTTGTCATTATTGTTTATGTTCTCAGTGAATTTTAATTACTGATTTGTATTTCTGCAAATTTATATTTGACTGTTATATAGTATTTGCCTACCAAATTAATTAATTTTTTTATGTCAATCTCAATTCAACAAGGCCCATCTGCAACTAAACGTGACAGGACTAATTAAATTAAAGACTTTCCTTAAAAAAAATTTAAAGTTAGTTAACAAATGTGATTAAATATAATTGTTATATTTTTATTCAATCTCAACTCAAAAAGAATGTGATGATTATATTTATGCATATTTTTTAACCATTTTTCACAAACGTAGCGTCAGAAAATAAAAGCAACATCTAATGAAACACAAATTTTATTGATTATATGGAAATGAATATTTCTCCAAGTTAATAGTTTACATAATAATTCCAAAAACGCATCGCTCCAATCGAGAGGGATTCAACATCTGCGTGACTTGGCTTGGGATGGCACTGAGCCAATTCCATCCATTTCCTAGTGTCCTCAAAACTTTCTCCATAGTCAAAGTCAAAGAGCATTTTGGTCATTGCATCTCAACCAATGTGCTCCAACTCGCACCTATACCTATCATATCATTAGTCTTGAGCTCCCCACCTCATAGCGCTTCTTCTTCTTCTTCTTTTCTTCTTCTTCTTCGATATGCCAAAGTTTCTATTCAGCTCACTCATTGGCTGCTATGGCAAAGCTGGTGTGAGCCCGCAGCCGAGGAGCTCCCGGAAGCCGGCGGCAGCCCACCCAGCAGGCTCCCCGCAGCGGCTGTCTTTCTCTGATATCAGAAACTCTCCAACCCTACTCTCGCCAGAGGACCTCTCGCTGTCACTCGTTGGATCTAATCTCCACGTCTTCTCCCTCGCTGAGCTGAAGATCGCGACCCACGGCTTCTCAAAAAGCCAGTTCATCGGAGAAGGCGGCTTCGGGCCCGTCTACTGGGGTTATGTTGATGAGAGGACGAAGCCTGGGCTCAGCGCTCAGCCTGTCGCCGTGAAGCTTCTTGACCAGAACGGTGCTCAGGGCCACAAGGAATGGCTGGTAAGGGACTAACAGTAATACTAATAATACACATCATATCATTAGTTTCTATTTTCATATATCAAGGGGTTTTTTTTGCGTGTTTTCACATGCTAAAACAAGGCGAAGTGCATTATAGCCCCTCAAAAACCAACATTTGCATCTGTAGCCCAATAAATCATGATTTTTGTGATATAGTGTCAAGCGTCAATTATTGTGTGTCACACCGTGATGCCATGGCAAATTATTCTCTCTCTTTTTTTTTTTTTTTTGTTTTGTTTTGGGTGAGTCATGGCAAATTAAATCGGGAAATTTCGATACTTTTGCAAAGGTAAGTATGCAAATATATATCAGTTTTGGGTATTAGTGCAATTTCAAAATTTTTAAGGGTATATATTCGTTCAAAAATACGTTTAAAGCTTTGTGATTTGTTGTTGGTTATCAACTCGAAAGTAATTTTGCTCTGCATCGTTACGAATGTCCAGTAGTCACTGTGGCAATTTGGCTACTTGTAAGGGTGTGTATGAAATTAAGTATCTCTATAGGGGTGTATGTGCAAAAAGAAAATCCTAATTCAGGGGGCTTCGTTCTCCTTTGATTCACTGACGTTAGCTTTGCTATTGCTTTCAAGGCTGAGGTTATATTTCTGGGGCAATTAGGGCATCCGAATCTCGTGAAGCTAATCGGATATTGTTGCGAAGACGAGCATCGGCTGCTCGTGTACCAGTTCATGCCCAAGGGAAGCTTGGAGAACCACCTCTTTAAGAGTATGTTTTGACTTTCTAACCCCCATTTAAATGTAAAATTTACCGATAGCTCAATTTCCCCAAATACCCTTTTTTTTTCTTTTTTTTTTTTACCATTTTACCTTGAGATCCTCTGGGGTTCATTTAATTTCAAATTAAAAAAATGATATTATTTTATTTTGAAATATTATTTCTTATTGATTTTAGTCAGACCCCAAGTCGGACGATGATGCGAATCTAAGGCTTTCCACGGGCCGGGCTGGCCCGAAAATAATATTTTTGAGTACTAAATTTTGGTGCGACTAAAAATTTTAGTCATATTAATTAATCATACTAATTAATAGGTGTTTAGAATTAGTATGATTTGTTTGAGTGGATATAAAATCCTATTAGTAGTTTTTTAGCATTAATCCTATTAGTTTTTAATCCGTTAAATTAGGGATTAGTATTTACAATTTAGGATTTTAGTTTTAATCCTATCGGATTTTAAACTATTAAATTTATCTATAAATTAGCATATCCTAAACCTTAATTTATTAAATCTTAAACCCTAAAGAATTTAGGATATATTAATTCCTAGATAAATTTAATAGTTTAAAATATAATAGAATTAAGGATAAAATTCTATTGATAGGATTTTATACCCACTCTAATTAGTTTTATACATATCGGGTTGTGGTTAATCATACTAATTAATTATACTAGTTAATAGATATTTGATTGTAAAACACTAATCATATTAGCTAGTAGACCAACTAATCCCAAACCAAACTAATGCTTTGTAATAGGCTTTTTTACATATATCTTCATAAAATTTTTCCTAATTACATATATCTTCATATATTTTTAAAATTATATATTTATTTCCATATTTTTGAATTCCTTGAACTAGTACTACTTATATTTGTGAAAAATCTTTTTTTCTTTCATTTCATATTGTTATATATTGATTATATTTTCTACATTATGCCTCCCAAGCATTCATCAAAATCTGAAAATATTTCACATCTCTCGTCCTACAAAACATTTTACCTTTTTGAGCTACAAATCTCCTTCATACTACAGTGTTGGAGGAATTAATAAATTAAATTAAATTAATATATGACTAAATAAAATGAATGATAAAAATAATTTTTCATAATTATAAGTAATTTTATTTTCAGATAATTAAGGAATTTTTTTTTATATATATGTTTCTAAAGAATCTAAAAATATGAGAAAAAAAAATATAAAGGTACATGTGATTTTAAAAAAATTTAAGAAAATATATTATAAAAATTCTTTCTAATAGTGTAGTTGAAGCTTTGGGCTCGGGTGAAACCCAAGGGTTAAGGGCTTAGTCAATCTTTTTATATTGGCATCTCATCAACCATGCAATCTTTTTCAATAAAATTTGTAGGGTAAGGGAAGGCAAGCAAGGTGACTTGATGATAATTTTTTCTCGACATTTTTGTGACACGTAACTAAATATATTTAATTTATTTTAAAAAAATCGAATGAGTTTATTTGGATTGAATTCTAGCTCTTGTGTGCACATTAAACTTGATTTGACCGAAAATTAAGCTAATTTTGTATTATTAATGTAGGATTCTTCTCGCCATTGCTATGGTCGACGAGATTAAAGATCGCAATTGGAGCCGCCAAGGGCCTCGCTTTCCTTCATGAGGCGGAGAAACCGGTTATTTATCGCGATTTTAAAGCATCAAACATATTATTAGACTCGGTAATCCCTTTTTTTCCATTGTACTCAATTTTCTAATGAAATATGCTAATGTTTGATGAAATGCCTGCCCACTCTAATGAAATATGCAAGTGTTCGATGAAATGAATGCCCGTCCACACTAACGAAATCTACAAGTGTTTGATGAAATGCTTGTGTGACTTCTCAGGACTACAATCCGAAGCTCTCAGATTTCGGGCTTGCCAAGGATGGCCCAGAGGGCGATGACACTCACGTCTCAACCCGTATCTTGGGCACACACGGTTATGCGGCACCGGAGTACATCATGACAGGTAACAAATCGAACCTGGTGATCAATGAAATCCGTTTCATTGTTGGATAGTTAACCAATTCATGTTCTGTATCTCCAGGCCATCTTACTGCAAAGAGTGATGTCTACAGCTTCGGAGTCGTTCTGCTAGAGCTGCTGACGGGAAGAAGGTCAGTTGACAAGACCCGCCCCACCCGAGAACAAAACCTGGTCAACTGGGCCAAGCCATACCTGGCCGACCCTCGAAAGCTAGCCCGAATCATGGACCCAAGTCTGGAAGGCCAGTATTCACTCAAGGGAGCCCAGAAGGCAGCCGAAGTGGCATACCTATGCTTGGGCCGGAAGCCGAAGCCCCGGCCGGAGATGCGGGACGTCATCGAAGCGCTGGAGCCACTTCAGGTTCTTGACGATGTACCAGGCGGGCCGTTTGTGTACATCGCGACCGCGGAAGAGGAGAATCAAGATAAGTATCAGGGTCACATGCACAAGCTTAGGTCTCCCAAGGCGACCGTGCAATCTCCGAGGCGGCGCGGGGAATTTCGGCGTAGACAAGTAGATAAATTGAGCAAACATTGAACTGTTCTGTACATAAAAAGGCAAAGTTTTCGTCACTAAGTTTCTGATTCCCGAGATGTTGCTTAAGTGCGCAGATTGAAAAGTAGAGGAGCTAAAAATAGTCTCGGTTTTGCCTTTACACCCTTCTCAAATTTGTAATTATGTATATGAGGATGTTGAATTCTAAATACTAATGGAGGACTATTTAACTCATCTTTAGTTTTAGTTTATACGGAGATTTCATTAATTAATTACTTGACAGTATTAACGAAGTCAATTGTTTATATTTAGAATTAAATTCGTGGGTTAGCAAAGCCGATACGAGTGGACAAAATACTGGCATTAGGATAATCTATAAGTGATTTGTCTGTAGATCATGTAATATGACCAAATAGAATAGTTTTACATTCAAAAATTCTAAACAGACTCTCAATGGATCTTTAATAAGTTTCTAAAATAAATTAAAACCCTAACGGATCATATCGATAAGACTCATTAGGTATTTTTGAATAAACTTTAAACAAAATTTTAACGGACTCACCTGTGAATCTAATAGACCCTTGAGTTTGTTGGTAGCTCTGTAGTAAGCTTGAACCAAGTTAAGGTCAGTTCAATTTTATATTAAGAACATTTAGAATCTAGTTGATTAAATTTATAATAAATTTGTTAAGGACTCAATCCATCCATTTAAACCCATTAAAATCACAAACCTCAAAAATATTTTTGTTGTAAAACCCTTTCTAATTTTTATAATTCCATCCATACTAAAAATTTTAATTAAAAATTTATATAATAACTCCTAAAATTATTGTAATTATACAAAAAATTAATAAACATACTATCAATATAAAATTTATTTAAAAATCACATAATTCTTTAAAATCTTATATAATTAATAACAAAATTATCTCAAGCATAATAAAATCATACATTTACATGGCCACCATCAATATTTTAAATATAAAAAATTTATAACGTAGCTCTTGTCGATGGAACCCAGTTTACTACCAGTTTTGCTCTGGAATGCTCTTTAAGATCTCAATCCATTAAGTTATCTTTCCTTCAATTTATACAGAAAAAAATAGTAAAAAAGATCGTTGGGAATTCTCAGATGGCGGTCACTCTGACGCTCAATTAGATTTACTTTCTAGAATAAGGATATAACCAAAAATTAGGTATTAATCCTCTTACTTTTCTAGTTATCTTATGATTTATAGTGCTCATGGGAATTTGATATATTTGGATCATATGATCTCAAGTAACCATTTTGCTAATTTTTTTCTTGTAAATAGGGGATTAATTTCTAATTTCTCGGGATTTATTCCTGAAGAAACTGCGGATTTGCTGGCCAACATATCGATGTTATTAGACCAAATCTAGTGAGTTTAATAACAACGAGATTTTGAGATATGACTTACTCTTTCTATAAGCTCATATTTATCCGAAATGACCACACTCGCAATGGCTCAGTGCATTAGTGAAACCTTAGGTTGGATACTTTTGTTTACGATTTACCCTTTGAATTCGGTTTCATTGACTTTCTAACTTTAGTAAGTTTGGCTCGAAGCTTACTTTTTAGTTGTCTCGGTTGGTTGTCTTAGTTAACGGTTTCACTTTCATTCTATATGTATTCAATTTCTCCAAACCGCCACTTAATTACTTGACGTATCATCAAGTCTCAAAATTATTATAATTATATAAAAATATATTAAACATACTACCATTGTAAAATTTATTTAAAATCCACATAATTTTTAAAAAATTTGTATGACAAATAATAACATATTCTCAACTATAATGAAAATTATGCATTTGTATGACCATCAATATTTCAAATTTATACAAATTTACAAAATAGTCTCTAAAATTATTATAATTATGTAAAAATTTATTTTGCATACAATAAATATAATATTTATTTAAAAATCACATAATTATTCAAAATCTCATGTAAAAAAGTCTCAATTAAGTTGAAATTTATGCATTCACACCAAACATGATCAATATTTCATCCATGAAAATCACAAATCCAACTTTATATCAAAGAAAAAAAGCCCATAAATCAAAATGAAATAATCCATCAGCAAACTAAATAAAAGCCCAAACCAATCGATGTATACTTCATCCCCATAATCTAATTTTTATTTTCAATACCAAAATCAAATATCAAATAGATAAATAAATAAAACTTATATTTAAAATCAAAATTAGATAACATAACGAGTAAATCAAAATTTTTTATCAATCCTCAAAACATAGATATGTCCATCATAAAATTATTGTGTTTTATTAGCCAAAAAGAAATAAAACAAATGACATATATTTTATAAATAACATACAAGAATTTATAACTTATATAAATAACTTTATTAGGTTAGTACCAATCGATAATTTTCTACTTTGATAAAAGATTAGCAGAACTATCAGATGACACAATAGTTAGTCTTCTGAGAAATAGAAGATGTGATCCATCGTATAATTATGTGGGATCACTATTCTATTAATAATTAGGAGTGCAGCATAATATGATACTTGGTAGGGGGTATGATTACATCTGTAAGTTAGTTTAAATGTAATTTGGTATGACCCTACTTAGTGGGAGAACCACCAACTTTATAAAATCGGCAGAAGAATCCATAGTTATTATTCCTAACTATTAACTATCATGTATGTGATAATCATTTTCTTGTTAATCTATTCCTTATTGTAGATGTTGATTTTCTTGATCATTGCTATTGTTATTGTTATTGATGTTGATGTTATTGATTTTGTCATTACCTTATTTTTTTGGTAGCCTCTTATATTATTTGGAGATGATAACTTCCTATTGAGTATTCTTAGTCCATTTTGTCGATTTTATTCATCCACATATAGGTAATAGTTTGTATGGGTGTACTTATGGTTGGAGTTACTTTTACTTTTAGATTATTTTATTTGTTTTATTTGAGAGGTTGTAGCAAGCAATTTGTATAATAAATGTTGCATTATTTTCTTTATAACTTTTCTTTAGATTGTGTTCTTTATTATTGTAATAAACCTTAATATTATTTATTCTATAAATTTTAATTATTTATATTATTTACTTAGTGCTGTAGTCCAATATTGGACATAATAGGGTGTTAGAACTTTATGGTATTGGAGCCAGATTTAAGAATGATATAGTTTTAAGGTTTATTTTGTGTTAGAATAATCTTTTTGTGCCATTTGAAAACTGGACCCTTCAAATCTTTCTTTTTAGGTTCAGTATGCCTTCCTATTTTGCTCCTACTCGTGATCGTGGAGCTACAGTTGTTAGTCATGGATGTGACACTTTTGATATTGGAGAGGGCATGCCATAACAAGCAAGGACTACAGAGGCTAGTCAAGGTCATGGGATAGGGGGAGAGAATCCAGAGATGCCATTTTAGGAAACTTTGAAGTTGTTTGTAAACCAATAGGAGAAGGTTGGTGCTAGCAAAGGAGGAGGAAGGGGAAGAGGGAATAATATCAATCCTTTTCTTAGTCAATTCAAGAAGATGATGCCTCCAACTTTCTTTGGATGTGATGATCTCAAGGAGGTGGACACATTGTTGTGAGAAATGGAAAAGGCATTTGAGGCCATTGATTGCCCTACTAGAAAAAGTTGAAGTTGGTGGCCTATCTACTCAAAAGCGATGCTAATGCCTGGTGGAGAACCACTCTAAGGTTTTTAGGGGAGACCAATGAAATAATTTATTGGGAAGAATTTAAAGAGTACTTTTTGCATAAGCATATTCCTACATCAGTTAAAAAGGAAATACAATGAAAACTCCTTAATATCCAGTAAGATAACTGAACAATGCAGTAGTATGAAATTAAGTTCTTCATTTCCTTCTAGATTTTATTTTCAAGGATAGAAAGCGGGTTTAGTTTATTTGAGAATAGAATCAATGAGGGGATTAGGAAGCATATTGCCTATTTTGTGCTAAAGACATATAGGGAGGTGGTCAGCAAAGCCCCCTTTATAGAGAAGACACAGGCCCACTCTTGATTGCTAAGAGAGAAGTCACTGAAGAACTATCCTAGGCTGATAACTTGTATCAATTTTTTTAGATTAGAGAAGAGGTTCAAGTCTGAGAAGGTGATGAGCACAATGGAGGGGACTATCACTTATGTCAGAGGTAGATTTTCTCTATCTGGTTAGTTAGGGTATAGGGTACGACATTATCCAACGAGCAAAGATGAAGAGCGCCTTTGCTACACATATTAATAATTGGGTCATATGACAAAGGATTGTCCAAAGTCAATGCATTCTCAATAGAACACTTAGGAGAATTAGCACCATCAATAGAGGAAGTTCACCCCCAAGAAGAAATCTGCACCAACCTAAGTTTATGCATTGACTAAGGCTAATGCAAATGCTTCCGAGAATATTGTGCAAGGTACAATTTCTATTGATGATATGGTTGCTTTGATTTTAATTGATTCTAGATCTACATATTCTTTTGGTGTCCCTCACTTTGCTAGCAAGTTAACTAGGAAGTCTAAACTGCTAGAGATAATATTGGTAGTTTGACAGTATGATTATAGATAAGGTATTCAAGCAGTGTGTCACCAAATTTGAGGACCAAAAACTCATAGTGGATTTGATCTTTTAAACTTTAAGAATTTTGATGTCATCCTTAGTATGTATTGGTTGGCAACTTATGATGCCAATGTTGACTACTTTAAGAAGGTAATAACCTTTAGATCATCGAACCAAATTGTTTTTACCTTCTTTGGTGTGTAATTCTTTCTTTTAAAGACATTGGCTATTTATGAAGGGCTGCAAGAGGCATTTGACTTTTATCTTTGAGGAACAATTGAGCACACCTCAATTAGAGAACATTTCTATTGTATGAGTGTATTCAGAGGTTTTTCCTAAGGAGTTGCCAAAGCTGCCTCCTAATAAAGAGGTGGAACTCAGTATTGATCTTATGCATGAAGTATTTGAGGTAGTTTTTATCACAATTAAATTTGATTAAAATATAATTAAAATAAAAAATTATATACTACTAAATTATGGCTTAAGTGTGGGTCTCAATTGAATATAAAATATAATTAAATTTAACCAAAAATTGAACTCAATTCGGATTTAAATTCTTAAAAAAAATTCAAGCTCAAAGTAAAGTAGATTGAGTGGACTGAATATGGGGACCAAAATTGGATCAAAAAATTCATCTAAAATATGGGGTAAAAAAAATTAAGTATTTTATAAATAAATCCTTATATTAAATAAACTCTTACAATAAAGCCCTTGGTAGAATTTTTCTTAGGATAAATCTTTGGGACCAAAAAAAAATCCTCACAAAATTTAGAATTTACAAATAAACCCTTAAAATCCTAATCTTTTGCCAATAAATTCTTTTTATAAAAAATCCCTAAAATTCATAGAATTATTATTTAGTCTAATTTTTTTAAAAAAATTAGAAATAACTCCTTACAAATTCAATATCTATAGTGAGTACATATTTCAAATTTATAATAGATAAACTCATTTACAATCTTTTAGGAACTTATCCAATTTCAAACTAAAATACTCTCAAACCAATTCGAAATAATAAATTATTATTTTTTATTATTTTAAATAATAAACATCAATCATATTTACAAATTTAAAATTTCAAAAGAAGAGCGATCCGATGTTCACAATCCTATAAAAAAAAAGAGAGGAAATGATGGTGATGAAAACAGATGAAGAACCTGAAATAGGATGAAAAAAAATCAGAGATTGGTTGAACATGACAAGAATGAGGCCAAAAAAAAGGCCTAAGTCTTCTTCCACTTAGCTTCTTCTTTCACTTATATCAGCTTTCTATCCTCCTTCCTCTTTCATTGTTTTCCTGCCGAACTAATCTGGCTGCCCATATCCGGTCATCTTCTTCCCTGGACCGGCCTCTACCCACACTATTGACTTGCTCCCATGTCCGTCGCAATGAGTTCCGCCTACCCAAGTTGCGCTCGCAGCTTTCCTCATCACCTAAGCCACCGGTCCTGCTTGCTATCCTCCACCTCACCTTGGAGCTGCCGCTATGACCTCGTCCGCTCGAGCATCGCGCCCTTCTCGTCGAAGCTCCGCTCGCACCTGCCCAGCCGAGCACCGCCATTGTGCAACCTCAACCGAGCACCACCAGAAATCGTGCACACTCGCTTGGGCTCCACTTTGCATCGTCCTGTGTTCGCCGCACCTAGCGACCTTGAGCTCCGCCAACCCTCATAGCTACCCCGAGTTGCCCTTCCTGCCGGAGAAAGCAAAGACGATGTCCGACCAGATCTAGCCAAGGAAAAGGTGGTGGAGGGCCTGAGCCCTCCCCCTTGTCATCTGCCACTGAAGAAGGCCGGATCCAGCCAGATCTAGTTGGAGGCTAAAAGAAAGCCGGGCCGCCATGGCCTGGTCAGAAAGAAGGAGGGAGTTGGGCCTGAAGGAGAAGGGCACAGTTTTGTGGATGAAGGAGAAAGATGGGAGAAGAAAGAGACGGGTGAAGAAAAAAAAGATAAATAAATAAATTTATTGGTAAAAAAATTCTAGTCATTTTAGAAAAAGAGAGATATAAAAATTTAGTTAAAAAAATATATATATAAAATCGGGAAGTGAAAAAGGAGGCGAATCAACAGAGAAGATGTAGGAGGAGGCGGAATTGGCTCGTCTCATACATCTGGTTATCCGCGGCATCGCTCATCTTCATTATGTCTACACTCGCATGATTGTCAACTTAATGTTTGCGACCACCTGCAATTCTTTGAAGACGATAAATCCTCAATACTACTGGAGTAACCAATGGTTCTTTTCTCAAAGACGGTAAATTCTTGTCACACCAAGTCAGTCTTCGGATTCGCATCTAAATCAGCCTTCAGATTCGCACCTTAACTAATCTTCGGGCTCACATCTAAGTCAGCTTTTGGGCTCATACCTCAGCTAGCATTCAGGCTCGTATCCAAACTAGCATTCAGATTTACACTCAGCCAGCCTTCAAACTTACATCTTAGCCAACCTTCGGGTTCGTACTCAACCAACTTTCGGGCTCGCACTTAACTAGCCTTTAGACTCGCACTCAGCCAACCTTCGAGCTTGCACCTCAGCTAATCCTTGGGCTTGCACTTAGCCAACCTTTGGGCTTGTACCTCAGCCAGTCTTGAACCTTACACTTAGCCAACCTTCGGGTTCGCACTTAACCAATGTTCGAGCTCACATTCAGCTAGTCTTCAGACTTGCATCCAAGCTAATCTTCAGATTTGCACTCAGCCAGCCTTCAAGTCGCACTCCGACCAAACTTTGGGCCCACACTCAATCAGTCATCGGGCTTATACTTCTAAGCCAACTTCTGAGCATGCGAGCTAAGCCTCCTTCGAGTTTACATATTTAAAACCGAGCTATGGGTTTGTTTAGAATTATCATAAATAACCAAGGACTTTCAAATTAAATTAATTAATATAAAGTAACTCAATCATAACAAGTGGACAAATGCTAAGTTAACTCAAATAAACCTAAATTGATCAAACAAATGGACTAAAATTCAAATTGAATTGGACTCAAGGTCCAGGTTGAGTTAATCCAAATCAAATTAGTTTAGACCTAACCTTAATCAAGTTCAAGTTAGGTTAAATCAAAATTGAACTAAGCTCAAAGTCAAACTAAAACTAAGCCCGACTGAGCCTGAATCAAAACCAAGTTGAACTAAGTTGATTTGAACTTGAACCAAAGTCCATCAAGATGGAAACTGGAACTCAATAAAGGTCTAACATAAGGTCAAACTCGACTCAAATTAAATGAAACCAAACTCAAACTTGAACAATATTAGTTCTGATGAAACTAATTAGGGTCAACCCGAATTCTATTGAATGTGTTGAACCTTCAACAATACTTCAAAGCTATGAACAAAGAGTGATATTACTATTCTAATCTAAACCAAAATTAGTTGAAGTAAAATTAAATTAGGGCAAACTAAGTCTTGTTAGGTGTGCTATAAAAGCCTTTAGTAATACTTCAAAGGTATATCCAACTTTCTAAGCTGTTGGTGACACTACCAAATTAAATAAGTTAAATACTAATAATACGTTCAAAGTCGTTGGCTATACTTCAAACTAATCAATCTCATCAGTAGTTAATGACACATCCTTTAATCTAGTCAATCATAAAAGTAGTTGACGACATACTCTTTAAGCTACATAACCCCAGAAGTAGTTAAGAACTCGCTCTTCAAGCTAGTCAACCTTAGAAGTTGTTAGCAATGCACCCTTTAAGCTAGTCAACTATAGAAGCAGTTGGGGATGTGCTTTTCAAGCTAGTCAACCTCAGAAGTCATTGGCGATGCACTCTTTCAAGTTAGTCAACCCTAAAAGCAGTTGATGATGCATTTCTTAAGCTAGTTAATCCCAAACATAGTTAATGATATAATTTTCAAAGTTATACCCAATCCTATAAGCCATTGGTGACGCTACCAAACCAAATGAATTTATCGCCAATGATCAAAGCTATTGAAAATACTTTGAACTTCTCCCATTTTCTTTCACATCCCATTAGATAATGTCATCAACACCTACCAAAGGCCGAGTTGATTTAGGTCAGACATCACATGGTCCAATACAGCGGGAGCGGGACAGCAACACACATCAAAGTTTCTTCTCTAGTCTTTCTCTTTCTTTATTTCTTTCATATTTTCTATAATTTTATGTTAAAATTTATTATAAAGTGAGGGCATGCCCTTACTTAATCCATGTACCATCTTTTCCAAGTTAATCAAATGATGTTTTCTTCTTTCCTTTGTTATGTCTTTATTTTATTAGCTAAGTATCTTGTTTTAGGAGATTTGTGATAATTATTGGGGTAATTAATAATAAGGGCTTACACCTATTGAAAACTAATATTCCCATAACACTTGGTAACGTATTTTAAATTAAAATAAATGATTTAAGGTTACTCCCAAGGTCTCCACTATCTTAGGCTGCCGAAATCGATCTCACATGGAAGTGGCTCTACTCTCAAAACCTCCCTATAAAATGACACCAGTGGAGTTAACAGAGTTAAAAAGGTAATTGTAGGAGCTCTTAGACAAGGGGTACATATGCCTGAGTGTATCTCCTTAGGGTGCACCAGTCCTTTTTATAAAGAAAAAAGATGAGACTATGAGGTTGTGTATAGACTATCATCAGCTGAATTAAATCATTATGAAGAATAAGTATCCTCTTCCTTGGATCAATGATCTCTTTGATCAATTGCAAGGTACTAAGTGTCGTCAAAGATTTATCTAAGATTTGACTACCATCAATTGAAAGTCAAGGAGGATGATATCTCGAAGACTACTTTTAGGACTCGTTATGGACATTATGAATTCTTAATTTTGTCATTTGGTCTGATCAATGCATCTACAATCTTTATGGATTTGATAAATAGGGTCTTCAAATAGTATTTATATTTATTGTTGTCTTCATAGATTATATCTTGATATATTCCAAAAGTTACAGGGAGCATGAACAATATTTCAAAATTGTGTTCCAAATCTTAAGGCAAGAGAAGCTATATGCCAAGCTCAATATGGCGATTTTTGGTTGACAGAGGTGGTTTTCTTGGGTCACATGATTTCTAGTGCTTGTATATTTGTGGATCCTAAGAAGCTATGTTGGACTAAAAAAAATCCTACCAATGTAACTAAGGTGCTAAGCTTCCTTGGATTAGCAGGATACGATAGGAGGTTTGTGAAAGGCCTCTCCAAGATTGATGCCCCGCTAACTCAGCTAACTTAGAAGGGTGCTAAGTTTGAATGGGTTGATGATTGTGAGCAAAGTTTTTAAGAATTAGAGAGAAAGTTGACTTTTGCACCTGTGTTAACCATACCTTATGGGGGTAATGGCTTAGCGACATATAGTGATGCTTTAATCAACGGGTTTGGGTTGTGTTTTGATAAAATATGGAAAAGTGGTGGTCTATGCTTCTAGATAATTAAAGGTCCATAAACAGAATTATCTTGAGTTGGTAGCCATTATATTTGCCCTGAAGATTGGGAGACATTAGCTTTATAGATAGACCTTTGAAATCTTTATAGATTACAAGAGCTTTAAAAACCTCTTCACCAAAAAAACCTCAACATGAGGCAGAAATACAAGTTGAAAGCCATCAGTAATGCTTCAAATCTAATTGACAACAAGCCAAGAAGACTTCGATTATCAAATTTGAAATGATTAGCATAAGCCCAAAGCAACTAATTATTCTCTCAAATCAAAGATGAAAAGATGATAATTAACAACAAGCATAAAGTCATCAGTGATGCTTCAAATCTTAATATGGTCAACTAACACAAGCCACGAAAATCAGCCACACCCTGAAATCTAGTGAAGTTATCAACATTTACTGAGAATCAAATCAATCACTCATTCAAGTCAAATTCCACTCGTTTGAGTGCATGGGAGTAGGGCAATGATGAGCATCAAGCTTTTTCTCATTCCCTTCTTTATTTTATATTGTTTAAGATTATGAATTTAAATTCTTAAAAATTGTAAATTGAGGGTATGCCCTTCTTAAGCCATGTAGCACTTTCTCAAGCTAATCAATTATGCTTTCTTGCTTCATGTCTTTATTTTATTAGTTAGGTTTTTCACTTTAGAAGGTTACTAATAATCATCAGGGTGATTAACAATAATGGTCTATACCTATTGAAAGTCATATTCCCACAATTCCTAATTGCATACTCAAATCACCCTAAAATTTTATTTGTTATTTCAAGATTGCTCCTTGGGGTCTCTAGCTATTCCAGGTGGTCAATTTTGGCTCTAGAAATTCTAGTATGCCTAGTGGAATGTGATTTCACCTCCAAGTGTAAAAACTTAGCTAATAAGATAGAGACATTAATAACATAGAATTACAATTAAAAACTAATCAATTGTGTTCTCTTTTATAGAAGAAAGCATTAAATGGCATCAACAAAGAACATCCCCACCCCAACATACACTATTGTGTTGGAATAAGGATCAGTTGTACATTTACTTTAGTCGATGATCATCATAGGAGTAGCTGGAGCTCCAATCAAGTTCAGAACCATCTCTGAGATCATCCAATTTAAGACAGCACCTGCTATTTCACCAATTAGCATTGTAGTCATACAAGATAAATCCACTTCTTATCTTTCACCAAGGGGAAAAGGACCTAACATCATCATTCCCAATGAGAAGAATCCCTATGATCTAGAAGCTATGCCTCAACCAGCAAGGGCATCCATCTTCCAAAGGTTAGGTACAAAGAGAAACTCTATCTTTGACTGCTTTCTCCCTACTCCCAAAGAGGAGTGACCAAAAGCAAGTCCAAACACATGAATGGAGGGAGAAGAACCTATGTTGACAATCACAAGCAAAGGAAAGATTGCTAGAATTTTTAGTTGACTTGAAAAGCCTACCCCTTGAATGAAGTCAATCATGACCGTTCCCATCTTTAATTTTTTTCACCCTATTAAATGGCTTAGAAAAGGGTAAAAGTAAATTAGAAGGGACATAGTATTACATCAAAACTATAGCTAAGGGGAAAATAACCAAAAAAAATAAGAAGAGCCACCATAAGGTTGCAACCTAATATGAGACCCCCATAAAAGGAATCATTCACACTGTCAGAGTCATTTCTCATTATGACTTTGGAAAGGATTGCAAGCTCATGCCTCAGTTGGCCAAGTGCCAAAAGAAGGCTATAGAATAAGGCTTATGAGTAAGGAGATTCAGGAAGAAAAGGCCTTGTGAGCCAATCCTTACTACCATATCAAAGAGAAGGTGTAGCTACTCAATCTATGAGTAGGGTTTTGAATAAGACAACTCGGTTGATGGGAGAAGTTATCCTCGACCTAAAACACACTAAACCCAAACCTGATCATCAAAATGTGGATTATCATGTTTTGATATAAGCCTTGGTCATAACCAAAAGCTCTAGTGGGGAAAATATTCTAGAAGCACTACAAGAACAGTTGAGATAATAAAGGAAAGGGAAAGATAAAGCTCAGAAGAAGGTCATGTAGTTAATAGAGATGATAATTCAAATGAGATAAAAGCTCAATAAGTTGAAACAATCTCAACAATTATCTCAAAAAGCTGTAGAGGCAGCCGAAGACACACCTTCTATAGATGAGATCTATGAAAATGTAAGCTCTTCACAAGTGCCTTCTCCACCAGCAAGGAATACCCAATAATTGATTTTAGGGATTCCTGATAACATAAAATTATGATCATACATACAGCAATAAGCACAACCAATGGTGGCTACACAACTAAAATAAGAAAGAGACAAGGGTATAATAAATAATGCAAATAAACTATATCTTAATCATTACGATCAAGTACCATATCCAAAAGGCTATATAGTACCTAAGTTCAAATAATTTAATGGCATTGGTAACTCTAATCAACACATAGCTCATTTTATGACTCTATATGGGGATTCAAGTAATAACTTCTCATTGTTACTCCACCTCTCAACAAGCTTAAATGAGGTAGTATTTGAGTAGTATGCCAATTTACAACCAAAATTCATACAAACTTGGTTATAAATGAAAGAGGTTTTTTGAATTAGGTTTGGGGGAGTGAGCGACGAGGTGACCATTGTGGACCTCATTTTAATATCAAAGTACAACAATGAATCAGTCTTGGATTACATCACATAGTAGAGAATCCTTAGCATTAGGTATGAATAATCTATAAGCCAGTTTGAAGCTATAAATTTAGTCCTTAGTAATATAAGAAAGAATTAGATGGCACCTATCTAAGTGCTTCTTTTATCGACACTTTCCAAGAGATTATTATACAAGTCAAGAAATTGGAAAAGATTGGCCCACCAACTTTAGCTAGTTCACAAAATTTTAAACTAGAAAAAGATAAGGTAAAGCGTGGGGAGCTCTCTAAAAATGTGAGAGTAGCATTCACAACAAATGAACAAAAGAGACCTATGAACCCCACCATAAATGGAGGTAATTCTAAGAAATTACCAACTTTTGGGGAGATAAGAAAGTACAACCATCCAACACTTTTCAATAGAGGGTTAGGAAGAAATGCTCTTTTAAAAGAGAAAAAGTAAGCAAAATCTCCAAAGATGCTCTAAAATTAGGCCTCCAATTACTAGAATATAGAAGGACAAATGAAGCCAACAAAAAGAATCATCCAAACTATTATCCTTATCATTGAGTCTTGGGATGTATCATTGAAAACTCCTATGTTCAAGGATTTGATCGATCGAGAAATAAGCTGACTCTCTTAAAATTAGCCCTATTTGAAATACCTACTGAATACATCGATTACATTACTATGTTTGAGACACATGAGCCACTTGTTGGATTCCTTTTCAGAGAAGAAGAACAATGTATACCCAAACAAGAGCACCTAAGGGAGATCTATATCTCTAAAGTTTGAAGAAATTGATGAAGAAGATGTTGATAAGGAAAACTTCATCAGAACAAGCTTTCCAACCTACTCAAAATATCAAAAATAAAAAGAGCAAAAATAACAAAAAGCAATTGGTTCAACCAGAGGGATACACAATTAAGAAATTGGTCATCCAAGAATATATCGATACCCTAAGAGAATATATCCAAAGAGAAAGATATCAAGTAACTCTAGATAAGTTTCTCCCTGATGAACTTAGAGCTTTGCTTGAAGGTTTTGACACTGAGAATAGGGAAGATGAACTTCCAATGGCAATGTTTGCTACTATCGGATGCTCAAAGTCAAGCCAATCACTAGAGTGCTCCCATCTCTCTAATGATGATGAAGTTCAGAGCACAAGATGGGAAGAAACAAATAAATTCATCGAGCATATTACTAATAAAATGGAGGTTCCCACAAGTCTCCCAATGTGAAGAAATTGAGAAGATAGAAAGGATGATTGCTAAGAAGGCAAAGGCACACAAAATAGCCCACACGAATGATAAGGAATCACCTACCAACCCTCCTCAAGACCAAGATAATCATCCACATCATTTACCCCAAAAGCAAGCTAAGGAAGATAAACACTCAAGAATAATCATCTAAGTCTGTTGCTTCTTGTCACATGGTGAACACAACCGAGGTAGACACTGATGATTAGGCGTCCCATTCACCATCTAGTAACCTAGTGGCAAATGATCAACCCATTAGATATGGTGAAGTCCTAGTCCTAAATCCTATGGGTGTGTAACCTCAATCAACTTTAGAGGAATTATATATACAGGACATGGCCAATGGATATGGCTCTATGTCCAAGTCAAAAAAAATTTATGACTACTTTCAGAAGCCCAACACTAATAAGGACCAAAAGAAGAAGTAGGAATTTCAGGAAAGGATTAAACAAGCTAATGTTGGAGCTCATTCAACTCCTGTATTAAGCCAATCCAAACATCCACAAAAGAAATGCCCCAAATACAAAGTTTTAAAGAAGGTCATGCTAGCTATTGAAACAGAAGGATACATTGAAAGAATCTCTGAAGATCTTTTTACAAAAAAGCCCCATGTGCCTAATTTTGATGTTAAATAGGATGATTATTAGCTAGTTACATCCTCCAAGAATATCCAAAAAACTACCAATTGGGGGTAAGGACCCACTGCCTCTTGTCATATGATCAATCTTGATAGTGACTCTAAAGAAGAGCCTTGCTGACCTTAGGATGCTAGAATTCAATTGAGGAATGTAAATCAAGTATAACTCAAAGACGATAATATTTTGTCTCCAAGACAAGCTTCAATACCTAGAGATAAGAACATCTCCAAGGACAAGGATAAAGAAATTTAGATAAACGAGGACACAGAGCCTTTGCAAGCTGAACTTGCACCCAAAAGATGGAATATAATAGTTCATCTTAAGAAGATCCCTTCCATACTAAGTATATTTGATGCCTTAATGATGTCACAAGAATTTAGGAATATATTGGTACATATCTTGCAAAACTCAACTAACTATCAAGTATACTTTGCTGAAGAAAATATGAAGGAGTCGTTATATGCTTATCGGACTCCTACCATCACCTTCACAAATAATGACCTACGACCAAGGACAATAGACCATAATAGGTCATTATATGTCACTGGGAACAATGATGAGATTAAAATCAATCACATACTCATTAACCCAGACTCCTTAGTCAATTTGATGACTCTCCATATTCTAAGGGTTTTAGCTTTGGACGTATATCACATGTCATTCAAAATTATAACCATCCAAGGATTTAATCAAAATAGCCAAAGACCTCTGAGAGTCATAACCATATACTAAAAATAGGCAAATTAATGACTAATTCTAAGTTCTACGTAATCGACACTAATGCATCTAGCACTATTAGGGAGGCCATGGTTACATGAAAACAAAGTGGTGTCATCAACCCTACATCAATATCTCAAATACTTCAAGGATGGTGAAGAACACTAAATTGATAGAGATGTACATTCTTTTATGTTCATGAGGTACATCATGATGATGCAAATATTATCAAAGATCTCATATTGATAAGGGACTGCTTCCATTAGTTAAGTAAAGAAGAAGATTGCTAACCTAATCTTTGCCCTTCCTCATCTAGGAAGTGACACAGAATCTTCATATGAAGAAACCCCACAATTCTACCTGGTTAGTTTTTCTTTTGATGAAGATGACAATAGAGGTCAAACATAAAGTATTCTTCTTATTACAAAAGTCCCAGAAGGCTTACTTAAACCATTAGATGAGCTAAACGCTAATGTTGTATAAAAATTAATAACCTTCTATGTCTCCCATGACATAAAGGAGAAAAGAAGATATTATTTTACAATATAGTTCTCTATGAAAGGAGATATTGTTTTACAATATAGTTCTCTATGTCATGGGAGTTATTGAACCACTTGGTGAAGAAATAATTCTTAAACCAAAAGAAGCTCCACCAAAACTTGAAGATGGGGGGCAAGCCACAATCAATGAACTGATGAAAATCAACTTAGGTTCAGAGCAAGACCCCAGGGCAACCTTTATTAGCACATAACTATTAGATAAAAGCCAAACCCAACTCAAAGCAATAATCAAGAAATATATTGAATGCTTTGCATGAAGCTACAGGAAGATGCTTTGATTAGATCCTAAAATTGCAATCCATAAACTGGCTATCGATTACAAAGTTTCACCTATCAAACAAGTGCTTAGGAAGATAAAACTCGAACTAGAACAAAAAGTGATGGAAGAGACAAAGAGACTAATCGAAGTAGGCTTCATCAAGGAAGCAAAATACCCATATTAGGTAGCAAGAATTATGTTAGTCAAGACAAAGAATAGCCAAATTCACATTTGTGTGGACTACAGGGACTTAAATAAAGCATGTCCAAAAAATAATTTTTCATTGGAAATTAGGAAAATCATGATTAACAATACGGCCGATTTTGAACTATTCTCCTTTATAGATGATTTTTTAGGGTACAATCAAATTAAGATGGCTCTTGATGATGAAAATCATAAGGCCTTTCAAACACCAATTGGTATTTGCTACTACAAGATGATGCCCTTCGGGCTTAAGAATGCGAGCACCACTTATTAAAGGGCCATGACCCAAATTTTTTATGACCTCATACACCAACTAGTCAAATACTATTTGGATGACTTGGTAGCTAAAACTAAGTCTAAAGACAAACACATCCAAGACCTAAGGATAGTTTTTTATTGCCTTTAACTAAAGATGAACCCTATAAAATGTGCCTTCAGGATATAATCAAGAAAGTTTCTTAGATTCATTATTGAACACCAAGGGATTAAAATTGATCCATCTAAAATCAAAGCTATCTTGGATATGCCACTGCCCAATAACTTAAAATAATTGAGATTATTCCAAAGTTGACTCGCATATATAAAGAGATTCATTCTAAATCTCTCTAGGAAAATGCAAGCCCTTTTCTAAATTGATGAAAAAAATGCTCCATTCATTTGGTATCAAGAATGCCAACAAGCCTTTAAAGAGATTAAGTAATATCTCTTAAAGCCACTAGTGTTGGCAGCACCCCTATCTTGTAGACCCTTAATCTTCTACACAGCCACAATGGAAGGGTCTTTGGAGGCACTTTTTGCCTAGAATAACGAAGAAAGCAAAGAAAATATACTCTACTATTTGAGTAGAATGCTAGTGGGGGTAGAGAATAACTACTCTCCCATTGAAAAGGATTATCTAGGACTCATATTCACATTCAAGAAGCTCAAATAATATTTTCTTTCTAATTAGGTCATTTTAATATCAAGAGTTGATCTCATAAAATACTTAATGACTAGGTCTGTACTTATTAGAAGGCTAGCAAAATGGGCCTTAATACTCATTGAGAACAATATCAAATTCAGTCCTCAAAAGGAGGTTAAAGGATAAGTCCCTGCCGATTTTCTCATAACTTGCAGGTGCCAAACAATTCTCCACTAAGGTGTGAACTCATTAATGAAGAAATACTTTTTGTCGAGAAAGGGGAACCCTACTAAAGCTATACTTTGATGGGGTGTCATCCATCAAACCGAACCTTCCATAAATTAAAACAAGCATTGAGCTCGTATTTGTCACTTCAAATAGGGGTATTTTATGATATTGCTACTCCCTTTCAAAATCATGTATAAAAAATGAGACTGAATATGAGACCCTAATTGTAGAACTAGAAATGACCATCAACATGGAATATCATGGATACATATCTTTGGTAACTCATAATTCATCATCAGTCAAGTGAGAGGTGAATCTAAAATTTACAAATTTGAGCTACTAAATACTATGGAAAGGCTTGTGAACTCATGGGGCAAATCCCACATGTCCAAGACAATGGCTGATCATGATCAAGGAAAAAAGTCTAATCACAGTCCATAGTAAGCAATGATAAGCTTGGCCTTCAGCATCAAGTGTGAGAAGATTGAATCTAAAGTAATAGAGGATGCAACATATTGGAGAATACCATTCATTGACTACCTCAAAAATAAAGAACTGTCAAAGAATAAATCAATGTAGATGCAACTGAAGAAGAGGACCATGCACTTTCTACTCATCAATAACATCCTTTATAGGATGTCTTTTAATCAACTACTTCTATGCTATCTTTCAGACAAAGAAGCACGAGAAGTCATGTATGAAGTACAGTTTGGGGTTTGTGGAGTTCATCAATCAGGCCCGAAAATGATAATAAAAATCAAGCACATGGGCTACTATTGGCCCATGATAGTTAAAGATTGTATCGAACACACAAAAAAATATCACTTATTCCAAATTCATGGTGATTTCATTCATTGATATTCAAATCTTTTACATCCAATAATATTCTTATGACTATTTGAGGTATGGGGTTCGAATATAATAGGTCTAATTGAGCTATCTTCTTATAGAGATTACTACTTCATATTAGCAGCAACTGATTATTTCTCTTGGTGGGCAGAGATAATCCCACTAAAAGAAGTAAAAGTGGATACTATCATCCATTTCTTTCAAAAAACTATCCTACATCGATTAGGTGTTCCTTTAAAAGCTTAAAGGTGGGACAATTCATGCATCATCATAAGATAGATTAGAGATATTCATCTATTTATGATGCAAGGGTAAATGGTCTTGCTAAGGCATTCAACAAGACTCTTTTTAAAATATTTTTAAAAAGTCATTGCTAGAAATAAAAGAGACTGGCATCAAAAAATTTCTACGGCATTGTAGGCTTATCGCACCACATACAAACCCCACTCAATCAACATCATATGCATTGGTGTTTGGGACCAAAGTAGTCTTGCCAGGAGGTACCAATTCTCTCTCTAAGGATTTCTTTGCAAGAGAAAATACAAAAAAAATTAATGTTCATCTTCACCTAGATGAACTAGACTCTGTAGATGAAACAATGCTCATAGCTCAACAAAACTTAAAAATGTACTGAGCACAAATATCTAGGGCCTACAATAAAATGGCCTGGCATAATTTTTCAAAAGGGAGAAATGGTCTTGGTATTAAGAATACCCATAATCCCAAATCAAAGTAAGAAAGACAAATTTGAGTATAATTAGGAACCCTTATATCATCAAAAGGATATTTAAAGGGGGATCCTACCAACTGATTGATGACAAAAGGGAATGATCTTTACCATTGATCAATGCTTGATTCCTGAAGAGGTATTATGCTTAAGTATTTGGGGGCAATAAAAAAAAAGAGTGTCTATGTTTTATCTTTGACAAAATGCCCAACTTTCTCAAAATAATATCCAGTCAAACATGCAATCCATGTTTCTTAAGATAAAATACTAATACAAAATCCCATATGATAAACTTTTTTTTGTAGGGCGACTAAGCCTGCATTTATATAACAAATCAAGTCCACTTTTGCATGGCAAATCAATTTTATTTTTATATGGAAAGTGAAGTCCACTTTCACATAATAAACTAAGTCTATTTTCACATAGCCATTCAAATCCACACAGTCAACTTTTAGAACATTGACACAGGAGCAAGTACCTTAAGATTGTTTGCACCCTCTCCTTTCATCAAAACTCACGAAATGGATGTGAAGGGGTCACTTTTTTGGAATTGATTTTGGTTAAAATTTAATCTAATCAAAATTTAGTCAGAATGAAGACTTGTATGTTACTAAATTATGTCTCTAACGATAATTACGATCCAATCTTTATAAGATTTAAGGTTTGTGAATAAACCCCTCAAAAATTTCATATTCGCAAGTTAACTCCTAGAATTTCTAACTTTCGTAAATAGATCTCTCAAAAATTTTTATTTACAAATAAATCAAAATTTTGTTAAAAAAAAAAGACCCATAAAGTTTCAAAATAAGTTTTTTTATAAAAAGCCTCTAAAATTTATAAAATTCTAATTTGGTCAAAATTTTTAAAAAAATTTGCAAATAATCCCCTTATAAATTCAATATCTAAAATGAGTATAATTTTTTAATCTCCTCATCAACAAAAAACAAATCCTTATCCAATCTTAGCAAAACTTTAATCAAGCAAATTACAAACTCAAATCGTATCAATCAAGGATATAAAGATTCAAATCCCAAATCTAATTGCAAATTTGAATCCAATCAAATATCTAATGATCCTCTTGGCCACCTATAAAATCATGAAGAAGAAACCAAAGAGAAAAAAGGATAGGAGAGGAGAACAAAAACTTAGAAAGAGAGATCAACAAGGAGATCAGAGTTAGGTGAACATTCTTCACTCATCTAGTTTTCTTCATCCATTTTCTTCTCTATTGTCTTTTCTTTTGTACTTTGAAAATTGCCCTGTGCTTGTGCCTCACCGCCTTTGCCAAGTCTAGAGCTGCCATCTCCATGTAGGCCCTGGCACAACCCCTGCGACAACCTCCTTTTTCAATGAGAACTTCAAAACTAGCCTCCCAACGAGTACTCTAGCTAGCCATGTTGCCCTAGCCACCTCCCTGCTAGCCCAAACTCTACCTTGGTGACTCGTGCCCTTGTAGCCTCTCTCCAGTAAACTATAGACCTGCTCCCACGCTTGCTAGCTTGAGCTCCACCTTCTACCAAACCCTAGCACTAACACCGGTGCCACCATCAGAGCTCCTCTCCTCACCAATTGGCCCTTTTGCTTGGTTGGTCTTTGAGGTTGCAATAGCATGCCAATCAGGCTCTCCAGTCATCATTCACCTGGGCCATCAACCCAGCTTGTCCCCTCCTACATCACCTTTCACCCTGAGCCATCAACCTTCATCTCCCAACTACTTAGCTACATTAATTTTTGCCTATGACTTCGTGTCACCTCTGCCCACACCTACAACACCTCTAGCCACCGTCCATAAAGGTTTATAGCTAGATCTGGCCCAAATTTGAGGAAGTAGGGCTTGGCTCTCCTCTAGGGGAGAACCAAGCAAGAGGGGAAGAGGTTGGCTCTAGCAAGAAGAAGGAGAGAGAAGCAAAAAAAGAAAAAAAATGTTAAGGGAGGCAACTATACAAAAAGATATAAAAAATATAGAAGTTGTTGTGAAATGGAAGAAGAAGAAAAAGAAGGAGAAAAAAAAAGAAAATCAGCCTCAATTTGTGTGCCTAAGATAACTCGGCTTAGGGCTAGCTTGCGAGCTCACCCGAAAGCCATTATAACCATAGACCAATCTGTAGACTCACCTAAATACCATTCTAACCAAGGGCCAGCCTGTGGACTCCCCCAAAAGTAAATTCAACCTAGGCCCAGCTATGAGCTCTTCCAAAAGTCAATTCAGCTTAGAGCCAGCTTACGGACTCACCTAAAAGCCATTATGATAAAGGCCTAGTTTGCAGGCTTGTCCGAACATCAATTCAGCTTAGGGTTAGTCTGCAGCTTTGTCCAAAAGCCATTTTGCCCACGAGCTAGCCTGCAGACTTACCTGAAAGTTATTTGGCCTAAGGCCAGCTTGCGAGCTCACCCAAAAGCTATTCTCACCAAGGGTTGGTCTACGATCTCACTGAAGTATCAATTCGACTTAAGACCAACCAGCCTACGATTTTGCTTGAAAGTCATTCTAATCAAGGTCTAGCCTGTAGACTTACTTGAAAGCCAATTTTGATAAGAGGATAGCTTGCAGACTCATCTGAAAGTCAAATCGATTAAGGGTTGGCCCATGGGCCCACCTAAATTTATTCTAAGTAATTGACAGCCCAAGAACTCTCTAATTAGTTAAATCAAATTGATTAAAATAATTAACTTGATCATATTAAAACCAATTCAATCCAGCCAAATCAAGAAAAAGTGATGAAACTAAAATAATTTGACTCAAACAGACTATGAAATAGACATAAATTGACAAAATAAGTGGACTAAAATAAGCCATTAATTGCATAGAAAATCCAAAACTGATCAACCACATGGATAACCAGGCAACCAGTTCTAATCTACTAGAACTAGAAATCTTTCTATTGGTCATTTGGCTTCCCATCCGGTCATCCATTTTTGATGAACTAGTACTCGCAAGCCTTCTGTCAATTGTCCAGTTCCTCAATCAATCACCCGATTCTAATGAACTAGGCTAGCAGAAACCTTTATGTCAGTCTCCCGATTTCTCAACTGATCATTTGGTTTTGTCAAGGAAAAAGGGGACTTGGGTATAGACCAAACCCTAATCAGTTTCAAATCGGATCAAGTTGGATAAAGTTAGTTCAGACCTAACCTTAATTGGTTCAAATTGGGTCAACCCAAAAGTAAACCAAATTCAAATCAAACCCTAATTGGGTTAAATCAAGTTTGAACTAAGTCAAGTCCAAGCCAAATCCAGTTGGGTTGAACCAAGTTCGAATTAACCCTAATCGAGTCAAACCAAGTTTGAACTCAAATTCAAACTCGAACCAAGTTTGAACTAAACCTCAATTGGGTTAAATATAGGTTAAACCTAAACTAGAACTAGGTCAAACCTAAACCCAAACCAGGTCAAACTTGAATCAGAATTTAGTCAAATTTAAACCAAATTGAGAAAAACCTAAACTAGAACTAGGTTGAACTTGAACTAAAGACTAGGTCAAACCTAAACTAGAAAACTAGGTTGAAGCTTAACCAAAGTTAGGTCAAACTTGAACCGAACTAGATCAAACCTAAACCAAGAGAGGTCGAATGTGAACTAGAACTAGGTTAAAATTAAATCAAAACCAGGTCAAACTTGACCTAAACTAGGACAAACCTGAATTAAAAATAGGTCAAACCTTAACTAGGACCAAGTTGAACCTAAACCAAAATCAACTTGAACTTAAACCCAAGTCCATTAAGGTTCGAACCTAAACCCAATATGGGGCCAACATGGATCCAACCCAAATGCATTAACAAGACTGAAGTAGGATCCAATAAGAACCCAATAAGGGCTGGATCCAAGATCTATTAGGGATCTAATAAGAATCTAATTAGAATTGTATCCAAGATCCAATAGGAACCCAATAAGGATCCAACATGGGTCAAGTCCAAACCCATTAATGGGTTGAGTCTAGATCCGATAAGAATTCATTAAGGATCAAATCCAAGATCCATTAAAGAACCAATAAGAATCTATCAAAGGTTGGATCCAAGATCCATTGAGAATCTAATAAGAACTCAGCAAGGGTTAAATCCAAGATACATTAAGGACCAAGTCCAAGGATTAATGGGATTTAGCATAAGGTTGAACTTGATTCAAATTGAATCAAACTAGGATTGAATAAAAATCAAGTTCTAAACATCAAATTGAATCAAATCAGACTTGATTAAAATCAAGTTCTACACATGGAATTGAATCAAATTAGTTTTGAATTAAAATTAAGTTCTGAACATCAAATTAAATCAAGTCATATTTTATCTGAACCCAAGTCTAAACTTCAAAATGAATCAAACTAGACTCAAACTAAAATCAAGTCTAGGTCGAGTCAAATTCAAATCAATTAGGGTTAGTTGACAATAAGCTCAAAGCTATCGACAATACCGCAAAACCTAATCGAAAATATACCAAAGAGGCTGTTGATTGTTGAGGACTATTAGCATAAGCTCAAACTACTAATCATTCCTTCAAATTAGACCAAATTGAAGGCAACTCGCTTAGTCTATTAGCTAAATGTCATGTTCAAAGAAAGTCAATCGACAACATGCATAAAATCGTCAATCACACTTCAAGCTCAGCTGACACAAGCTCAAAGTCATTGGTGATGCTTCAAAATTCAATCGACAACATGCCAAAGAGGCCATTGATTAACAAATTAGAAATAACCAGCATAAGCCAAGTATGTTAACCACTTCAAATTGAATTAAGGTGGGCTTGAACTTGCTTAATTAGTTAGCCAAGTACTTGGTTTAAAAAAAATTCAACCAATAATAAGCATAAAGCCATTAGCCACACTTCAAGCTCAACTAACAAAAGCTTAAATCCATCGGTAATGCTTCAAATCTAATGGACAACAAGCCAAGAGGTTGTCGATTATCAAATTTAAAATAATTAGCATAAGCCCAAAGCCGTTAATTATTCTCTCAAATCAAAGATCAAAAGAAGTCAACTGACAATAAGCAGAAAGTCGATAGTGATACTTTAGATCTTAATTGGGTCAACTAGTACAAGCCAAGATAGCCAGTCACACTCTAAAATAGCAAAGTTATTAATATTCACTGAGGATCAAACCAATCACCTATTCAAGTTAAATTCCACTCAGTCAAGTGCACAAGAGTGAGGCAATAATATGCATCAAGCCTTTTCTCATTCCCTTCCTTATTTCATATCATTTAAGATTATAAATTTAAATTTTTAAAAATTATAAAGTAATGGTATACCTTTACTTAAGCCATGTATCCCTGTCTCAAGTTAATCAATTGTCCTTTCTTTTTTCATGTTTCTATTTTATTGGTTAGGTTTCTCACCTTAGGAGGTTCTTGATGATTGTGAGGGTAATTAATAATAGAGGCTTGCATCTATTGAAAGTCATATTCCCAAAATTCTTGATTGTGCACTCAAACCACCATTAAATTTTATTTGTTATTCCAAGATTGCTCCTTAGGATCTCCAGCTATCTTGAATGGTCAAGTTTGACTCCGCAAATATTACCAATGATTTGATCCATTGAATGATTTTTCTTGAATTTCTACTCCTTGGGTAATTTCTTGCCACACTCTTTTTTGTTTGGCTCATCATCTCCATCATCAGCATTCTTCCCTTTGAATTTTTTGCTTATTTTACCCTTTTTTTTGCTCTGATATTTGTAAATTATCCATTTTTTTGGAGATCTCTATAACATTATTAATAAACTTCTTCTCCAAGTGAGGGTTAGTTTTATCAAATTCAGCATTAATAGATTCTTCAAGAAGCATGGATGACTTGTTAAAGACTCTAAAAGCTCTAGAAGTAGATAAATAACTAAGAGATATGCCTTCAAAGGTTTTAGAATCAAATTTTGACAAATGATCTTTTGTATAAAATAAAGTATTTGCATGCAAAGACATGAAACTATGAAATATTTTCTTTTCCCCATTCCATAACTCAAATGGGATGGATGAATAGAAACTCTATTCAAGATTTAGCAAGTCATGTTAACAACCTCTGCCCTAAATACTTGGGTAAAGAATACTCATTAAGTATGACCCTTGCTATCTCTTAAAGTGACCTATTTTTTTCTCTCAACAGCTCTATTTTTTATGGAGTATGAGGAGCCAAAAAACTATACTCAATGTCATTTTCAATATAAAATTTTTCAAATGGATGTTTTCAAGTTCAATACCATAATCACTATGAATTTTTGAAATCAAATAACCTTTTTTATTTTGAATAAATTTTGTAAACCAACAAAAGCATCAAAAGCATTACTTTTACTAGAAAAAAATAGAACTCATGTATATCTAGAAAAATCATCAATAATTATAAAGGCATAATTTTTATCTCCTAGACTTGTAATCCTAAATGGTCCAAACAAGTTTAGATAAAGAAGTTGTAGTGGGCTTATAGTTGACACCATCTTCTTTGATTTATATAAGGACTTCACTTGCTTCCCTATTTAGTATGCATGATATATTTGATCCTTGATGAACTTGCCTTTGGGTAGTCCTATCACTAGCTCCTTCTGGTTGACTTTGGCAATTGTATCCATATTTGTATATCCAAATCTTTTATATCATTATCATTCATTATTTTCATGAGCTATAAAACGCCTTTCAACATTTAAGTCATTTTGATCAATAGTATAGATATTTCCATCATGATGACCCATAAAAGAAATATTATTGCTATAATTATGTCTACTATATGATAATTAGATTTAAACAAAACATGAAATCTCTTATCACATAATTAACTAATAGATAATAAATTATACTTAAGTTCCTCAGCTAAGAGTGCACCTTTAATTATAGAAGAACTAATGAAAATATTATATTTACCAATTATTTTACCTTTACTATTATCTCCAAAAATGACAAATCCGCCTTCTTTTCTTACTAACTCCTTGAACATTGATGGATTTCCCATCATGTGTCTTGAACATCCACTATCGGGAAATCATTTTTCAATCTTCTTCTTGGAGTGAAGGCATAACTAACACATTAAAATTAGGATGGTACCCATTCTCAATTATGGGTCCACAAGGTTAGAAAAAATAAAGCATGTAACAAGATATAATAAAAAATAACATGCAAGATATGTAAGATATAACAAATGTAATCACTTATCTCAACCATATTAGCTAGAAAATGACCATAAATATATAGCTATTAAAAGCTCATGGGTCACCCATAGTTACCACCAAGCTACTCATGCTTTTGCAATTATGATCCTTGTAGGTACCCTAATATATTTAAGAGAAGAATTTCTTTTAATCGGATAACTAGTGGAGAAATGTCCCCTTCTACTACAATAATTACAACTTAAATGAGAATGAGTAGCTTTTAAAGACTTCACAAAAGTGGATTTAGCATCTTTGAACTTAGAAGATTAAATAAAGCCTAGTTTAGATTTATTTAAAACATTGCTTTGGCTTTTAAGAATCATGTTCTAGGTTGTGTTTCCATGAAAAAATTTTTGTAAAGCCTTTTTCAAATGACTATTCTCATTTCTAAGTATGTCTAGTTCATTTTTGCATCTACAAGTAGCCTTAGAAGATTTTAAAGTGTCACATTTTACTTGACGTGCTTCAATATCCTTTTTGTAATTGAAAGAGCTTTTAGAAGACTTCAAAGTATCAAAATCATTCTCAGGTAAAGATAATTTCTTTTGCAATGAAATATGTTTGAGATTTAATTTTTTATGCCTTGAAAATAAATCTTCAAAAGCTTCTTGTAACTCCTTAAAGGACAAATTGCATACCTTATCCTCATTTACCATGAGATATAAGTTCATGATCTCTTTATCGAATAAGGCATCCTCACTCTGCTCCTCAAAGTTATCCCATGTTGCCACCATTGGCTTCTTCTTCTTTGCCTTGAATTTCTTTATTTGAGTGATGAGAGGGAAATTGGCTTTCATATGTCCCAACTTCTTATACTTGAAGCACACTGGTATATCTTCTTCCTCCATGATAGGGTTGCTCCTCTCACCCTTCTTAGGCTTCCTTGGTATATGCTTCTTCTTAAGAAATTTCTTGAACTTTCTTATAAGAAGCACCATATCATCATCACTATCTTTCTCTTCCTCTTCACTTGATTCTTTAGCCTCAAAAGCATTATTTTTCTTCTTTTTATCTTCATTATCCTCTTGAATCTGACCTCATTGTCATCTCATGTGTGATGAGAGATCCTAGGAGTTCCTCGAAAGGTAGAGTGTTTAGGTCTTTCGCCTCTTGTATTGCCATCACCTTTGGATGCTAAGACCTAGGCAAGCATCTCAATATTTTTCTAATCATCTCATCATTAGTATAAGTTTTACCAAGAGATTTAAGTATATTAATGATATGGGTAAAATGAGTGAATATCTCAGTGAGAGACTCATTAAACTTCATCTTAAAGAGTTCATATTGATTAACTAATATGTTCACTTTAAATTCTCTAGCTTGTCTTATACCCTCATAGGTAACCTCATGACAATGTCATAATTCATGAGCTATCTCACAAATTCTAATATGATTAAATCAATCATATCAAGAGCACAATATAAAATATTCATTGCTTTCACATTTAAGGAATCATTTTTCTTATCAATCCTATTCCACTCATCCTTAGTTTTGGGAATCTTCACACTATTAATCAATTTGGTGGGTAGAGAGCACTCTTCTTCAACCAACTACCATAGGTATAGTCAATGGCTTTAATAAAGATCCAAATTTAGGCTCTCAAATTGTTAAAGTGAGTGCTATTAAATAGCGGTGGGTGAGTGGTAGATTGTCCCTCTTGAAGAGAAGATGAAGCACCAAATTTCTCCATAAAGAAGATCGAAAAAAAAACTCTAGATTGTAAAGCCAAATCAATAGACTAGGCTCTAATACCAATTGAAATTCCAAAAGTAACCAAAGAGAGGGGGAGGGGTGAGGTTTTGTAAAACAAGTTATGATTTTATGCGAATTCAATACCCAATTCAATCCACCAAAAGAAATTCACATAATTATCAAGCAAACCACAAGTGCTATAATGTAAATAGAGTAAGGAAAGAATGCACTATGATTTACGTAGTTTAAAGACCAACTACTCCTACTTCACAGCCCTTGCCTCACTTTTGAGAACTTGAACTCTTCACTAGAGTGACATTTCGTTAATGAAGCCAACCTCGTATACTTGATCTTGCTTCAATCTGTAAGATTCACTCAACACCGAAGCTTTAGTCTCTCACTCACTCCAAATACCCTCAGAGTAGATTACAAGTTGAAGAAGATAAAAAATTTTACAATTAAACCTTGCTACAAAGTCTCACAAGTTTGAGTTCAAGGGCAATGGATATTTGATTTAAAATTAAAAATATTAGAGCACTCCTGGGTTAGAAGGCTTGGAGGGCTTTGATCTTTTCTCAAGAAAGAATTAGAAGTTGTGAAAAAATTTATTTTGAGAAGCCCATCCTAGCCTATTTATAGTTTATGGGTTGAAACTAGCCATTGGGATCTGCAACTAGCTTTGCTTCAATGCTCAAAAAACTAGCTATTGATCATGTAGAAAATCTGAATCAGTCGACCATTTGAATAGCTGATTGACTGATTCTAGTCTATCAAAACTTGCATAATAGTTCTATTAATCATCTAATTCTGGTGTACCAAAAATAGTAGAAATTTTTTGTTGGTCATCTGGTTCCTCAATCGGTTGTCTGATTTACTTAGGATTAAAAGTTTGAATCTTCTATCTGATACAACCAATCATTCTTAAGCCAAGCAAATGTTCAGTTCTATCAGAAAAATTCTACAAGAGATTCATGCAAAACCTAACATGACAAATGCTCTAAATAAATAATCTCAAAAATAACCCTTTGACTCATGTAAAATAAAAGAAAGTCAAAACCTAGTTGTCATCCTCGAATCTTCAAGTTGTCATAGATACCTTCAAACCTCTTTTAAGCCATCCTTTAATCTCTTCAAGTTATGCTCGTCAATCCACCATTGTGCTTCTTTTTCTTTAAAGCTTTCAAATGTACCTTTAGAGCTTTAATGTACTTTGGCTAAAAGTAATACAACTCAAATAGACATTATGGTTTTCTCATCATCAAAACTAAGAAGGACTACACTTTCCCACTAGCATTGGGATAAAGAAAGTTCTTGGTAGTAGTCATCAACTATTTTACAAAGTTTGAAGCCGAGATCCTTGCTACCATCACTGAACACAAGATCAAGTAGTTGGTTTATCAAATCGTGATCTTCAGGTTTGGGATCCCAAAGGTTGTCATAATTGACAATGAGAAGCAATTTGTCGTTAAGAGTTTCCAAGAGCTCTGCCAAGATTTGAAGATAGAGATAAAATTCACTTTGGTAGCCTATCTGCATGCCAATCTAAATTGAACACTGAATTGAAGGTAGAGAAAAACTAAACAATCTCACAAGGATTGAACAAGCACATTAAGGGTGTGAAGGGAGCATGGGTAGAAAAGCTACCACATCTTTTTTGGTCATACTGAACCACTCTAAAGTCGACAATAGGGGAATCTCCCTTTATGCTAACCTACAGGGTGGAGGTTGTAATCCTCATGGAAGTACATATACCCACATCAAGATCCAAGCTCATGATCCCAATGAAAATGAGGAAGTCTTTTGCACCAAGAAAGACCTTCTAATCAAAGCCAAGAAACAATTCAAAGTCTAAGTTGTAGCTTATTAGTAGCAAATAGCTCACTACCACAAGAGCCATAATCGTCATTGACTTTTGCAAGTGGGAGACTTGGTCCTACGCAAGATGGACATTATTGACCAGGCTACTAAGGAACTCTCCCCAAATTGGGAGGGACCATACAAGGTCATCTACTATGTGGGGAAGGGCACACATAAGCTCAAGCAAGGGGATGGCACTCCCCTTCCCAAAACATGGCATGTAAATAACATACGTAAGTTTTATCCATAAAATAAAATCATTAGTTTGCTTTGCCACTAACTTTTATGGTAGCTCTCAGCCAAGTTTCAGAAATTCTATCAAAGACCTCAACTATACGCTTGATGTCAAGATAAAGACTGAAGTTACAAGCTATGCATGCACTTGACACTTGGATAAAGATTAAAATCAAAGCTATATACTTGATGCTCAAATGAAGATTGGAGTTACAAGCTATGTGTTTGATACCTAGATAAAGACTAGAGTTACAAGCTATGTGCTTGTTGCTCAGGTAAAGACCAAAGTTACAAGCCACATGCTTGATGCTTGGACCATATTTACAAGCAACATGCCTGACGTCCATATAAAGATCAGACTTACAAGCTATGCATTGGACACTCAACTTGGAGTTACAAGCTATGCACTTGATATCCATGTAAAGACTAGAGTTACAAGATCCACACTTGAGGTCCAACAAAGGCATGGTTATAGGCCCTACGCTTGAACAACAAGGAACCACATTACTAGGCCACCATCACTAATGGCAATCCACATAATTTCCATTCATAAAATCAGAATTATTGGTTTTCTCGACAACTAATCTCATTGTAGGGTGATCCAAATCCCAGTTACAAGTTCAACATTTGGCTAAAAAGTAAGATCTTAGTCAAAGAGCCACACCTAATTGAGGAAAATGCTATTATAGGTTAGGCAAGATAGGTAGCTCTATACACATTGTTAAGATGGGGTATCAATCTAATATGTGCAATAACAGCCAATATATTGAAACTCAGCAAGCCAAGGAGAAGATCTTGGAGCTAGACAACCAAGGAGATTCAACTAACAAGGCATACTAGCATTTGGGAAGAAAGAACCCGGAACCTAGTAATTTTTTAGCATGGCAACTTGGAGTTCTGCAGTGCATTGGAAACGAGGACCACACATTCCTCAAATAGAGTTTGGTAATCAAGAATCTTGACTTGAGCAAGCCAATACTAATGCAAATCCATAATATCTCTCAAAGAAGCAAGACAGATGCATGGTCAAAAAGAAGGTAACAATCGTAAAGGGAAAACTTCCATTCATTATCATGAATCAATTACAAAAGCTACTCCAAAGAGCTACTACCAAGCTAGGGGCCAAATCTCATAATCTTATAATTACATCAAAAGGGGCTAAAAAAGAGCTACAACAAAAGTTTAAGTTTTAGGAGCATCTGTCATAGCTTGATCCTCCATTGTTAATGAACCTCTTTCATCTTGCCAAGATTATAGTGTGACCACCACAATTGGAATTGGTTTGGAGCCCTCTACAGAAGAGTTGCATCTCTCCATTAACCCCTTGTCTACTCCATTGAGGAAAAGATCATGTTAAGTGTCATAGCTTGGCTTAGAATAGTGGTAGAGGAAATTATACCTGTTGTTGCCATTCCCCTACAGTATCTCAACTACCTCTTTGCTGTCAAGTTATCATTGAATGGGTGCTAGAGGCTTGCTAATTTTTGATGGTAGCTCGCTAATCTCTTGGAGTATTTGTTGTAACTCTTTACTAAAATGGAATTCAACCATTGCACAAGTGACTTGTTCCTCAACAAAGACATTCTCTATCCAAGCTTGTGAGGCCCTCATCTTGTTGGCAGTGACCTCAACCTTCAAGGTGGTCTCACAAAGGGAAGCTACATAAAGATTGGTGCAGGCCTTAAGAAATTTCTTATTCGGTTATGTCCCCATGTCTCGGCTTACTTTGTGAAGGCTTAGAAGGTGATGGGTGATCTCAAGGAGTATATTCTCCATCTGTGCCAAAAGAAACATCAATCATTAACCAGAGTTGGGACGAGAAGGAAGATCATGTTATAACTTATATGACCATGGTGATCGGCAACAATCATAACATAGTCATCTCAGGGCATTCTCTAGAGATTAGGACCACATTGCCTAGCATCAATATCCACCAACTGAGGCTTAGGAGGAGAACTCAGAGTATAAGTTTCCTTGCACATCTCATGGGGTCTATTTGACAATCCTCCCCACACGCATTCACTGGAGAAGAAGCAAATAGAGTCTCTTGGTGAGTTGATTTTTTGGGCTTAGAGACCAACACTTTCCTTCACATCTTAGAATGAGGTCAAGCTTCAAAGATTGAGTGTCCTTTTCTTTGCTTCATGGTAGGAATGGGTGTCCTAACATGCCCAACATTCCATTTCTATCAAAATCTCTTAAGAGGTCGGTCCCCTCATGGAACAAAACCATTTCTTTCAAAGCAATATTAATGAGGTCAAAAATCGTCAAAGTCTAGCAAACAAAACAAAATCAAGTCAAGAAATATGATCAAATTAAAAGGATAAAGTTGATCTTCGGGAACTTGGTTCTACCAAAGCCAAAAACCAAGCCCCCCATAAAAGTTGAGTCAAACATTCGCATCCACCCCAAATGTTTGAAGGATCAACACACCCCACAACACCCCAGATAACACCCCCCCCCCCCTTCCCCCCCCCAAACCCCACCCCACCCACCTCCCGCCCCGCCTCTTTGGTGACCCACCATGGCCATCAGTGAGAAGACAAAGAAGAAACCATGAGAGCCATAGTTGAAGTCCACTAAAACCAAATCAAAATCATAAATACATACCAAACATCTATCTATAGGGGTTTTCTAGTGCATATCTCACAAGAAGGAGGTTGAATTGGCCATCACCAAAGCAAGAGCTATGAAAATAGAGCAAGAAGACAATTAGGGTTTGAAGTGAGTATTTTTAGCTAAGTTACCAATGATCAAGATTGCTCAAATTGAACTTTGAGATCTAAATTTTAAAGTTTATGCTACAATCACTACAATCCCTTAAAGCCAATCTTGGGATATGAACTCCACTCAGGAGGAAGCCAAAAGTCCATAGTTTCAACTCATCCAATTAGATGAAGAACTTCAAAGGCCCCAACTAGTCATTAGTTTGAATTCCAACATCCCAGAAAAGTAGCTCAAGATTCAACCCTTCCCACCCATCCATCAAAGTTTGGGCTAGACAGGCTTAGGGGGTAGTGATGTGTATATAGATATTGGGTTGACACCATCCTAGACTCAAAGCTATCTAAAGAAAATCCATGGGAGCATCAACCATAGTGCCTCGATAGAGGCATTGTCATGTTCCTACAACCTAGATCCCTACAACCTTCTTTCAAGAGTCAAGCATTTCATCCAAGTCATATATCTTTGTCATCAAGCCATTCACCCATTTTGAGACTCCAATTGAGCTATCATAACTTGGCCCACCCAAGAAATTGGGCTCAAAGGCCCCACACCTCCTTCATAAGAGCTACACTTTAAGAATTGAGAGTGGTGATGAGGGTGTTCATTGAAACCTACAAGACAATCAGATCAACCAAAAGGACTTGTTTGGGCAAGAATGCTTTGAGAAGGCATGTTGGGCCCAATCCTCAATCCCAGTTTGGTTAGCAGCCTGAGGTGACATATTAGTAGAACAGCTATGTTGGGCAATGACAGCATGCGGCAACATATCAAGATAAGTTCCCAAGAATCACAAGCACACATTTGATGATGTTTATCCCTAGCATCCAAGAATTCAACCAACAGGGCTCCTCACATTTGTCGATGACATGTAACTAAGTCTTTGCAGCTCGAACCTAGGAGAGATCTTGATATTGATGTGATGCAAAAACTAAAACCTAAATTTTTTATCACATACAAATAGCGCCAAGGTATTAGCACTAATTCTTGAAAGGTCATCTCATTTATAGAGGAAGTTTATACACGAAAGCTTCAAATAGTTACAAAATGGGCTTTAAGCCTCAGAACGTCAAAATTACAAAGAAATAAGAGTATAGAAATATTGGAGTCAGGTCCCAAAAGTCATCTTCTAGCTTCTTAGTGGTCTTGAGCCATAGTCCCAGAACTCGAAAGACCAATTCAAAGGAAGTATTTTTATCCATAATGCATTGCGCAACCCAGTACTCCACCAACTCTTTATCAATCATCTTGATGAAAAGGTTGCACTAAGCATCAAAATTGGGGTCCTCAACATGCTTCAATCAATCATACCTGCAATAAACATACATGAAGGCTTCCAATGGTGTTGCATTGTGCCAATTCTTTGTGATATAGGATAGAGGATTGGAACTTTGTCATGCCTTCTTTCCTAGCCTCCTCCAATAGATTTTAGAACTTGACATTGTTGTGAAATTCCAGAATGTCCTAGGCAACTTTCTTCTTGGCATGAGAGAGTTCAAACCTCAAAGTTTGTTGCTAAACCTTGGTGGTCTCCACCTCTACCAAGGATTCAGCCAATTTGCCCTTCGGCCAAGTTTCCCTATGGTTGCCCTTCTCCAAGAAACCTAAAGCCTCAATCATGGCAATATCTACTCAAATCACCATATCCTAGTATTTAGAAAGCCATTCAACAACTTCTTAAAGAATATCTATTAGTTGGATGAAACATGAAAGTAAAAGTTACTCCAACTAGAATTTTGACAAGGAGTGTATAAGAGATCCACCTCCTCTTGGTGCTTCAGAATGGCCTTTAAGAGGGCCTTGTTTGGCCATCACCTAGTGGCAAAGGAGACATTCTTCTTCTTCTTCTTCTTCTTCTCACAGCTTCTTTTGGTGGAGAAGATTTTTTCTACACTTCCCTAACTGCAACCTCTTGGTGAGATCATGGTGGCAAACCCCACTAACCACATCCTTGTTCCCCATGTCTTGGGTAGCTCAAGTAACAACCCCCTCTTCTTCTGTAGGCTAAGCTTTTAGTGTTGACCTACCCTTAGCCCTCTTTGCAAGAGGTGCAAACTTCTTGGATTCCTTAGAACCCTTTTTTTGTTTGAGAAACGAATGTGGTGTTATTGCTCATGAAATGAAAATTGTCTCGTCTAAGGTACTATTGATGAGGCTAAGATCATTGGGACCTGTCAAAAGGAAAAAACAAGATTAGCACAAATCTAGCAAAATGAAGCTACAACTGAGATGTGGTATCGCAAATTTAAAAAGGACGTACCTATGCTCTTGGTCATACTTAGGCTATAGAGGTGAAATCTCACCTTCGATGCCTAAGCAAGACATTTACATAGACTAAGAGTAGCAAAAAATACTTAATCAACCAGGAACTCACTTTCATATTCGGAGATTGTTGGTTTGTCCCGATGCAGTGATGGATCCCCAATGTGTGTTGGCACGCCAAGATCCTCTAAATAAAATATTATCCTCTTATAATCTTTTAATTGGTAGATGGAGCTTTAATCCCCAAAGAGGCAATAATTGAGTCTAGGGTGAAGTTCCACTTGCCTAAGTTACTACTAGACTTACATAGCTAGATGGCATTCTTGAACATCTTAGATGAGGGCTCAAGCCAACAAGACCTACCGAGTACTAAAATGTGGCCAGACACCACATGACTTAGGTGCCATCTAACTTAGTACTAAGTTGTATTCTTTTAGGGATTCATGGATGAACCTTGAAAGGGGAATCAGAGTCTTATCTTGAACATGATCTAATAAGTTGAGTATAGTAGTTATTCTTACTTTTGTCTTAGCACATCTAAACTCTCTTAGTTCCCAACAATGTCTATTTCAATGCCTACTGGAATCCAAACTTTAATACAAGGAGGTTGACATTCTTATCCTTTAGTATGGGCTTTGACAACCAAACAGGGACTCAAAGTTACAACTTGGTTTTGGGCAGCCATTCTCTACTCTCATTGTTAGGAGATCTTACAACATCTATTAGCCAAGTTATTAATTAGAACATGACAAAAGATAGCTATCTTCCAAATGGGAGAGGATTCTAGGCCTCAGTCCTAAGGTACTTCCTGGGGTATGAAAGCTTGGATAATGACGAGCATCATCCACTCATCATCAGAAGGGTTTTGACCTACAACCAAGCCCTAGAACTTAGCTTCCAATCTACCGCTAGATACAAAGTACACACTAGTAAGGTGTGCACATGCATAAGCATGCTTATAAGGATAGTTTCACCAGTGAAACCGCCATGGTCACTGATGAGTGATTGAGGAAGAAGTAAGAAACAAAGGCTAAAATTGGAAAATAAGCTCAAAAAATAAGTGGAAACTCATCAAACATCATTAAAGAGGAAACCAAAGGGAAAGCACACTGAGATATGGACAGAGAGGCACAAAATGTCAAATGTTGTAAATGGTGGTGTTGCCAAAGCTTAGTAGAAACTTTGCAATGAAGTGATGAAGAAGAGAAGAAAAAAATAATAGATAAAAAGTCATCGAGGGCCCAAATTTCTCGATTCCAAGCTCAAGATTAGCACTCAGACAAGTCAATCTTCATTTGCATTTCAAATGGCCCTAATCTCCCTAATCCAACTTCAAAATATAAATACCTCCAAGATGGGGTTCAACATGTGACAAAATTAAATAGTCAAGATACATGGCAAGATCTTGTAGTACATCAAAATATCACTATATCAGAGTTTGAAAGGTCTATAATCCCATAACTTAGATGAGCTAATATTTTTGAAGAAGTTTGCATCAAAATTCAATCTTGTCCTACCCAATAGCTAAAGATTTTGGGGGGTAGCAAGGAGGCGTAAACAGTCAAGCATAACAAATTGGACTTTTGAAGCTTGGATGTAACATGATTAAACTCCAATTAAGCCCCATAAGATAAAGTTGTTAGTCCTTTTTGTTGCTAACTTTTGTCATACCGGCCAAACTAGGGCCAAGTCCTAGATGCTCGAATACACAACCCAATTTCAAGTTCAATACTTGATGGATTATTGAGGTGAAGTTAGGGTAGTGTCCTATAAAGACATGGATTGTAAGTTTTGCTAATAAGATGAAAGTACCAATACAAAGGTACTAAACCACCTTGCAAAATCAAGTCGAGTCTTGAAAACACAGTGGCTGAAAATTAGTTACAAGTCCATCACTTGGCCAAATAGCACAACCACTAAGTTTTGCATAAGTTTTGTTGATGAAATGAGATTCTCAATTCATTTTAATGTTAACTCTTGTTGCAGTGCTAAAGCAAGCCCCATGAGGCTCAACCAGACTAGAGATACAAGCTATGCATTTGGTGCTTAAATAAAGACTAGAGTTACAAGCTATGTACTTGATGTCTAGACAAGAACCAAAGTTACAAGTTTCATGCTTGATGCGCAAATAAAGATCAAAGTTACATGCTATGATTTGACACTTGGATAAAGACCAAACTTACAAGCTATGCACGTAATGTCTAATAAAAACTAAAGTTACAAGCTATGAACTTAATGCTCAACCTAGAGCTACAAGCTATCTATTTAATATCCAACCTAGAGTTACAAGCCATGTACTTGATGCTTGGATAAAGATTGAAGTTACAAGCTTTGCTCTTGATGCACAACCAAGAGTTACAAGCTACATGCTTCACAACTAGATAAAGATCAAAGTTATAAGCTATACACTTGACACTCAGCCCAAAGTTATAAGCCATATGTTTGATATCCAAATGAACACCAGAGTTACAAGCTAGTTGCTTAACACCTGGATAAAGGTCTAGTTACAAGCCCTACACTTGACTAAAGATAGATGCACCACTAGAATGCTAAAATGGGCACTGACCCACATAAGTTCCATTTATGACATTAGAATTATTGGCCTATTTTGCTGCTAACCCCATGACTAGATGATCCAATTCTCTATTACAAGCTTAGCACTTGACCAATGAATGGAATCTTGATCACAAGCTCCATGCTCGAATAAAAAAATTTCCAGCACGGGACAATGGTAATAGGCAATCCATCTATAATGATTCTAATCTTGATTACAAGCTTAGTGCTTGATTAAGTAATGAAGTCCTAGTTACAAGCTTTACACTTTACAATGGAAGAAGGTTGCAAGGCTTGCTTTTGAAATTATGAAGCCTATGAATCCTAATTACAAGCTCTCCACTTAGCTGAGGGCTATAAATAAGCCGCAATCTACTCCTATTGCAATAGGACATAAATTTGCATCAAACCATGAAAACCAAGCTACCAAAATTTGTAGGTTTGAAGAAAGGACCATTAGGGCCTTCCCTACCAAGTAGCAATGGGAGCACACATACAAGCAATATGCTTAAGACCACAACCCTAGATATCCGAGTTCCATGAACCTTGGAACCTAAAATTCCTTGAAGCTCAATAGCCAAGATGAAATAGTTCCCAAAAGATAAAAAATGAGATCCCAAAAGTTTTGAGCGAAATGAGATCAGGAACCATGGGTTCACTTAGGATCAAGATCATAGACTCTTTAAGACAAAGCCTAGAATCGTGGATCACAACTTAGACAAGTTAGCATATGAAAGTTTTCAATACTACTTAGAGAAGCAAAACACAAAATCAAGAGAAGACAATTGAAAAAAAAATATTTCATTGATTAGAAAGTCACAAGGTATGTTCCAAAGAGATGTTACAAAAAATAGGATGGCTGAATCCCAAGATCTCAGCAATACAAAAGAAAAGCTACAAAGAGCCTTGGCACCTATTCCTCGCCATCCTCCTACTCCTAAGTTAGATTAGCAACAAGAACAAACATCAGGGCTTCAACAACTAAAGTTGGGGCTGAAGTCTTAATAGGAAATTGGAGACAATTTCTATGCTTCCTCACCATAACTTACCACCCTTTGCTCTATGAGGTCCTTGGAGACCCTCTCAAAAAAGAGGCCCCACCAAGCGTCATAACTAGGTTCCTCAAGGTGCCCCAAATGGTCATACTTATAATAGATGTACCCTTGCAGGATCCCAAAGGCCTTCGAATCAACTAGCTCTTTTTGTTGAAGGCAGTGGAAGACCAGTGGGAGATCACTACTTTGTTATGTGTCACCTAAAGGAGCCTCTTGAACTCCTCTCCATCCCTAAACTCCACCACCACTCAAGAGACCTATGCCTCCGCTTCCACCCGAACCTATTCAATAGTTAAGGCCTAACTCTTCTTGGAGCCTCAACCTCATCCTTTACGGTGGATTTCTCTGTCTCCAAGATCTTCTCCCTCGATCGAGAGGCATTTTGTGTTCACATAAGCCAAGATCCCTGAGCTTTGACTTGCTTCAATTACCTCTATAGCTTAGCCTCTATCACTATATCCTGGGCTTCCCTCTTCTAAGTATGATAATCCTCCCACTATATAAGGAGATCGGCCTCATACTTAGTTTTTACATATCATAAAATTGAATAAGGTCACTAGGACTCAAAGGCAAACCAAGGTCTTCAATTCAGAAAATCTTGACATCGTGATCCTTCCTTAAGTTGTCCCAAAATTACCTATGCCCAAGTCATAGCAAAAACTACCACTTCCTAGGACTGCTACCAAAATTACAAAGCTTGTAGGCATTCTTAAACATGTCTATAGAAGGCTCAAGATCGTGAAACTGATCAAAAGCTTAGAACATGGCTAGCATACACACAATATTGAAGAATGATTGACTTAGGGATAGGTCATATCCTACAAAGGCCTCCTCAATGAACTTTTGTGTAGGAAATCTAAATTAAAAAAAAAATTCAAAAGTCAAAATAACACTGACCAAACTTGGTGGATAGAGTTTGAAGATCCTTATTACTACCAAAACACTCAACCTATGTCTACAAGATATCCAAATTTTAAAACTAGAAAATCTACACAATTTTCCCTAAGGACTCGATTAGATAACTAAATCCTAACTTGAGATGGTGCTCTGCACTGTAGGGGCCAACTTCTTGATAGCTGAAAGGGACCTAACCCCTAACGACCGTAGGAAAGAAGTTGTTCTTGAGATCCCAAGCATTGTTCAACACTAACCGAGTAAGTTGGACCTCCAATTGAAAAAGAATCTATAAGCCAAGTTATAAGTTAGAAAATTGATTAAGCTCTCTATACCCCTATCATCTATAGCTAGAAGCTTCTAGATCAAGGCCTACCACCAAGGTTTAGAAGCTTAGGCAACTATCACTAAATACACAAACTATCTATAGTTAGTCTCTACACTACAATTGAGTTTCAAAACTCTAAACCAACTAATTGCAAGATTACAAGAAAAGTGCTACTAGTTGGCAGCATTACCACCTTCATCCCCTTGCATTTAAAAATGAAGTCATCAACAAGCCACTGAGGCTACCAACGTAAAAACATAGAGAAAAGCATGGAGAAAAGTAGTGGAAAGCAATGAAAATGTAGAAAACGTTTCTATGGATTCACCATCCCTTGATGTGAGGTAGAAGAAAAGTAAAACGCACCAAAAATAGAGGGAAATCATCATTAGTGGCCAAAGTCATAAAAGTCCACCATTATCATGCTTGGGTAAGAAGATCAAAAATGATGAGTTGGGTGAAACCTAGGGTTTGTCCTCATTTATATACTCAAAAGTCTGATAGTCCAAATGTCATAGATCGTACCTTGAGATCAAACCATAAATTTATATGATCCTACTAAAGCAATAATGATACATATTTTTTAAAGTGAATCTCATGATTTGGATTTTGCTTAAGAAGGAATGGAGAAATTTGAAATGAAAATTGCCTAGGTATGTTCCAAACTCTAGTCTTGCCCAAGAGGAATTGCCAATTTGAGTGTCTTCTTTGTGATAAACTCGTATCTTAGGAGAATAACCCAAGATTCAAGTCTGCATTCCCAATTCACTGAAATATGGACAAGATAGGCTTAAGGGGCAATGATGTATAAATAGACTTGTACATGGACTTTGGGCTAACTCTATCACACCTTGGCCTATATCTCCTTAGTTGAATCAAGATTTACTAGTTTAGTAACTGCCCAAGAGGCAGTTTGAAGAAAACATGTGGAGATGTCAATCATGACATCTCCATGAATGTCGAGTTCCTATATCTTATATCCTAGTGCAACTCCCTCTCAAAGGTCCAACATCTCATTCAGGAGTGCTACATCTTTGTCATCCAAGCCTCTCACTGACCTTGGGAGCTCAGTCGAGTTACCACAGATTAATCTACCCAAGAAATCAGTCTTGGAGGTCTTGTACCTCCATGAAGGTTGCTCTTAAGCACCTGGAGGCCCAATTGAGTTTCAAAACTTGGCTTTCCAGACAACTCCTATTGAATCTTCTAGGAGTGGTCCCCAGGTACAACACAAACAATCATTGCACCACGCATTACTCTACCTCTCACTATGTGACAAATGACATAATCGTGGAGGTACAACACTCTCATCAGGTTGACCCAATTACTACTGATAGCTCTTTCAAATCACAACCTAGCCAACCCATAACTTCATAGATATTGTAAGTCTTCTTCTCCTCCCTACGGCATGCAATAGAGAGACATCTCTTCTCAATAGGCAAAAGCTTGAGAATAGATCTCCATCCCCTCAAGTTCTTCCTTCCCCTAGCTTCTAGGATAAATCTTCACCTCCTTAAGTGCTCGATTAGCATCTTCCCCAAATATATACCCTCATCTCCTTAGAGGTTTCATCTACATCTCCTCGGAATCTCATCTAACTTGAGCTTCAAAGTGGCTTCCGTCGAGACAACCCATAAAGGATAGTGTTTTCAGTTATTTCACAGGTATGGTGCATCAGTCAGGGATCTTAGAGAGGACTCGTTTAGTTGGAGCTCTTTCCAGCAGCTTCCCATATTTGTGTGTTACAATAGGCATAGGCTCAGCTAATTTATTGTATTATTAGAAATTATTCCATTATTATTGTCCGTCCTTAAATTCTTCTATTGATATGATATGTTATAGGGCATGAAGCTTACTAACTAACAAATTTTTTATAATCTAATTTTTCATAGAATAACATAAGCGATTGCAAATATAAACACTCAATTGTAACTATTATGATCAAAAACTAAATAATATACATCGAAGTCAATCATTATACTCATAATGCCCATATAATAGTTATTACCTATTGTTTATTAAATATTTAACATAGTCCATATATGAGAGCCCGAATATGTCCATATTATAAATCTAATATCATATATATATATGTATATACAAAGACCAACATGGTCACAAAATTCCTTTCAATAAGATACCAATCAGTATAACTAATAATCACATGATACAATTAGTAACTATAAAATATAATTAACAATCACATAATATAATTAATAATCATATAATATAAATAAAATTCAACAAACATGATCATAAAACTAATTAAATACACAAAATAACATATAATGCATGTCAAACAAGTGTAATATCTAAGATTACAAATATGGAAGCGTTGATAAAATTCGCACCTAAAATGAAAATGATGAGATAATAAACATGAAATGAAATATGCTCAAAAAATCTAAAAATAAACTAAGCTACCATCAAATATTCTAAAATTATCCCACCATAATCCCCAAATTATATTTTCCACTATTACTATTCTCCACCTTCTATTTGGAAATCTCGATAGAACCTTATCTTCCTTTGGCTTTGGCTCAACTCCCTTTTCCTTATTTGTCTTCTTGACCTTCTAAACATGATTAGCAATAGCAGTGTGACAAATCCTTCCACCATGGGTGTGCAACACACTCCCACTATGCTAGATGCTCCTTGAACACCTCAATCACCTAGTGGATGTGCTTGTAATTTGGTGATTGGTCCCAATGTGATGAGAAGCTCATGTAGCAATTAAAACACCCACAATCTAGCACTAGCAGATGTGTTTTGTCATCAGCCTTCCTCTCACACCGTCATTCCTCCTCCATCATCAATTGCATTATTAGGTATGTTAATATTTTTTTGTCTTCACTACTCAGTATCATGACAAGCGTCAAAATAGTTCATACGAAAATAAAAAGAAGTTGGATGCTCATAATCTTGATGGCTATAGGTGTGATAACAATAACAATTAAGAAAGATAAATAATAATAATGAAGAGAAGACAAAAAAAATGAATTTAATATAAAAAAATGGACATTTTTTTTGACACTTTAAAACACTATTAATGATGAACAACACATTAAAAAAATATAGAATTTTTACTATTTCATAGAGAAATAATGAGGTAATTTTTAATATAACTTTACAAATGGAGGGGCTAAATGGAAAATCAAAAATCGGAAGCTTTCAGATAATTTTAAAATTTCTTCATAATTTTCTCTGAAAATTATGAATTTCATAAGAAAAATCCAAAAATTAAAGGCCAAAAGAAGCTGGCCGTCCATTCCGATGACAGAAGCCGGTGAGGAGCATCTCCTTCCTTTTTGTCTCCTCGGCGCGAAGATTAGGGCCTCGAATCCCATTATTTCTTCCCGGAGATCGGGCTTCCCGATCTTCTTCTCGATTCCCTAGTGCTCCTATTGACTATTTGTTTCTTGATGCTCGGCCGTTGCCAGTGGCGGCGCCGAATCGGTTGACTACTCGTGTTGGGTTCTTGTTCTGGGCAGGAAATGACTTGGAGTGTCGTCCATGATGGCGATGGGCTCCCGAGGATCATACTCACCGAGCCTGGAGGCTCTTCGGCAGAGGTGAACTTTGTCTCTTTCTTCTTCTTCTTCCCTTAAGGGTTGTCTTTTTGGAGTTGATCGCTTTTTGGGTTTTTCCTTTTCTGTTTTTCAGATATTTTTTGGTCTGTTGAAGGTGGAGTGTTAGGCTTTTTTTTTTATATTTGGGATAAATTGAGTTCATTTTTTTGTGTTTAGTTTGGGATTTAGAGTCGTGTTTTGAGAAATGAAGTTGGTTCTTTTACGGTTTTATCTATTATGAGAAGTGAGCACAATGTTATGTACTCGGCATTCGGTAGTCAACGGTTGAATAGAGTTCTTTTGTGACTTAGCTTTTTGTTTACAATTTTGTAGAAATACTGCCAAGATATTGCGGTAGAATATTTGGGTATCGTTTTGTAGCCACAATGTAAATAGTAGGGCTTCATATTTGGCTATTTTGTGTCATCATGCCACTTCGTTCATCAATAATCTGAATGATGTTTAGATTATCTCATACTATCAGAAGATCTTCTGTTTTGAACTAGTTTTTTATTTTTGGATTTTTTAAAAAAATTCATGATGGCATGCTACAACATCATTCTAACGTTGCTCAGTTATCTTTATAGGAGTTATCCCATACAAATAATGTGCATCATCTAATATATCTAAATCATCATTTCTAGTTTAAATGTTTGGAACACTGAAAGCCTTTTGTAAAGTGGAAAAGGGAATTTTAAAACTATGAAATGTTGATTGTGAATCACCTATTTGTCATTGAAACTTTTGCATGATGCTTGTTGATCAATCCAATAGAGACATATGATTAAGTTTGAGTTGGTTTTCACTTTTTAGAAACTAATGAAAAAGAAAGTAATTTAATATAGCTAACAAGAAGCCATTGTAGGAATTTGTGAAAGCAGGAGTGGGAAAATTTGGGAGCAGTAATAGATAGAAATTCATGAACCATAGCCAAAAGAAATAAAGGGATTAAAGAACAAAGACCTTTAATATCTCTTCTTTTCTTACACCATTAAGCAATTCTTTGCATCTAGTTTAGGAACTATTCTATACTGTTGTTAACTGATATCAATATGATAATTTTTCAGCTGTTTATGATTAATCTCTTAGTGCTGCTTGGGGGAGGGAAGTTATCATTCTACTGCTTGAATTTGTTTTAGGCAAATCTAGCATAAGGTTAACATTGGAAGCTAATTAGAGTAATTGGGTGTACACACTCTAACATTATAGTTCACTCCCAAACTAGCTCCAAAGTAGAATAGACTAGCACTATGTTTTTGAATTTTTAGCGAGGGTATACTTGTATGTTTTTCTTATTTCTTGTGTTGCCTAGGGTTTGAGTGGATCTATCTCAGCACTATGGAGGGTTGCTGCCTAGGGCTGCATGAGCATTTTCACCACCTTGGTTCCATTCATCTTCATTCATGTGTTTCTCTTTACTGTCCCATAACACTTGTTTCTTGTCTTATGCTAAGTTTTGTTGATGCATGGTGCATCGACATGATAGTATTTATTTGAAAGCAACGTGTAACTTTGTTTCTTTCCTTAGGTTCTTCTATATGGTGCACAAGTTGTGTCTTGGAAAAATGAACGGAGAGAGGAATTGCTTTTCAAGAGTAACAAGGTACTTTCTCTACTGTTGTCCTATTGGTTCTTCCAGTGTCTTATACCCTGTATGTAAAATTTTTAGGATACACAGTTTGAAGTTGTTTTATCTTTCTGTGTGGCAGAAAACACAAAAATAAGTATTCTAGAAGTAGTAAAACTTTTTTTTATTATGTTTGATCACTAAATTATTTAATTGAGTATATTTCCTACCCCGTGGTGACTTTGAATGCACACAATGTATTTATACAAGTCTTGTTTGTTGAGAAAGGAGTTCACAGTTAAGTATAAATTCTACAACTGGAATGTGTGGAACACACCAAATGGCTTGGCCAGCGTAGGGAAGGTGAAGCTAGATGTAGTATGGGCACTTCCAATGCTTCCTATCTCACTATTGAATTCTATCAACACAGGACAAGATGCATCTAAGTTTGTTTTAGCAGAGAATTATTTATTGCATAGACACCAAATTTGGTAGTCATCTTCACCCTAACTAAATATTTATTAGGATGTGATGCAATGTTTCCTGATGACTGCAAGTCATCCTTGACATTGAATGCATAAGCCACCATATTATCCGATAAATCATCCCTTACTTGTTCTTATTGATTTCTTTTTCTTAAATTTTGTTACAAGTTTGTTTACTAGTGCCTGCTAGTGTCTATCAGCTATTTAATATACAAACTAAATGCAATAGATTTGTACCGTTCAGAATAATTTGCACCTTTTCTCCCTTCACCACCAATATTTCATTGACTTGAACGTGTATGTCAGCTCTTTTTATTTATAGTAGCTAAACACTATATAGCCTTTCCACAGTGACTATTTTGTATATTTCTCCTTCTACCACCAGTATTAGATGCACATAAGGCCACCTTTGGAATTGATGTGTGCATTTCTTTCCAAGGGGAATGCACATCATATCTATCATCAATTTTTTTTTAAAGAAAGCAGACAATGAAAGAATGATAAGCAAATGGAATTAAGAAAATGAAGAGTGAGAAGATACAGATATGTTATTTAGGCTGTTATGGTTTATCAACCTAGAAAATACTTGAAGCTTTATCCAATTATATTTTCAAATACATCAAAATATCCTTCTTTCATTCCCATTATGGTGCCAAAATGTTAAAATCCAACTCCCGTGCTTGTGTAAATGCAAACTATTCCAAGTGAGAAATGATATTGTATTTTAGGTTAATATCCCTAACTTACATTTCTTTCATTTGCATGACATTTCACAACCTCAAAGTTAACTCCATAATACTGTTTTCAATATCATTATTTGATAATGGCGAAAGTCTATTTCAAGTTATTTGTGGTTTATTGCATAGTTTGAAGTTGTTTTATCTTTCTGTGTGGTAGAAAACACAAAAGTAAGTGCTCTAGAAGTAGTAAAACTTTTTTTTATTATGTTTGATCACTAAATTATTTAATTGAGTATATTTCCTACCCCGTGGTGACTTTGAATGCACACAATGTATTTATACAAGTCTTGTTTGTTGAGAAAGGAGTTCACAGTTAAGTATAAATTCTACAACTGGAATGTGTGGAACACACCAAATGGCTTGGCCAGCGTAGGGAAGGTGAAGCTAGATGTAGTATGGGCACTTCCAATGCTTCCTATCTCACTATTGAATTCTATCAACACAGGACAAGATGCATCTAAGTTTGTTTTAGCAGAGAATTATTTCTTGCATAGACACCAAATTTGGTATTCATCTTCACCCTAACTAAATATTGATTAGGATTTGATGCGATGTTTCCTTATGACTGCAAGTCATCCTTGACATTGAATGCACAAGGCACCATATTATCTGATAAATCATCCCTTACTTGTTCTTATTGATTTCTTTTTCTTAAATTTTGTTACAAGTTTGTTTACTAGTGCTTGCTTGTATCTATCCGCTGGTTAATATACACCTTTTCTCCCTTCACCACCAATATTTCATTGACTTGAATGTGTATGTCAGCTCTTTTTTTTTTTATATTAGCTAAACACCATATAGCCTTTCCACAGTGACTATTTTGTATCTTTTCTCCTTCCACCACCAGTATTAGATGAACATAAGGACACCTCTCGAATTGATGTGTGCATTTCTTTCCAAGGGGAATGCACATCATATCTATCATCAATTTTTTTTAAAAAAAAGCAGACAATGAAAGAATGATAAGCAAATGGAATTAAGAAAAGGGTGAGTGTATGTTATTTAGGTTGTTATGGTTTATCAACTTAGAAAATAGTTGAAGTTTTATCCACTTATATGTTCAACTACAGCCAAATATCCTTCTTTCATTCCTGTGATGATGCCAAAATGTTAAAATCTGATGCCGGTGCTTGTGCAAATGCAAACTATTCGACGTGAGAAAAGATGTTGAATTTTAGGTTAATATCCCTAACATACATTTCTTTCATTTGCATGACATTTCACAATCTCGAAGTTACTTCCATAATACTGTTTTCAATATCATTATTTAATTATTGCAACAGTCTATTTCAAGTTATTTGTGGTTTATTGCACAACCAAGCTGCAGCTTCTTGGGTTTGTATCAGTTCCTTTGCTAGGACATGATAATTGTGAGTTATGTGCATATTTATGATCTAGTTTTGGTAATGTCTTATGGTAAATCTTCCTGTGTAGTCTATCATGAAGCCACATAAAGCTGTTAGGGGTGGAATACCTATCTGCTTTCCCCAGGTTGGATAAAGCTGATGTCATTTCTTGCTTGTTGTTTTCATGTCTCTTGTTGAACTTTTCTAACCTGATTTATGTTATAGTTTGGACATATGGGATCTCTGGAGCAACATGGATTTGCAAGGAACAGGTTGTGGGCCTTGGATAGCTCTCCCTCACCACTGTCTCCTGTTAAAAATCAGTCGTCAGTGGATCTTATACTAAAATCTACTGTGGAGGAGCTAAAGATATGGCCTCGCAGGTATGCTTGATCGAAGCTTTATACTGTTTAGAGTCTCATAATAACAAATGTTGATATTATGGCCATAATGCTCATGTTTACCCCCTTGATGATGGATGCAGCTTTGAGTTGCGATTGCGGGTCTTATTGGGTTCTGATAAGCTGACTCTAATTCCTCGAGTGAGGAACACTGACAGCAAGACTTTCTCCTTTACAATTGCAATGTGCAGTTACCTCTCTGTTTCTGATGTCAGGTTTACAAGTTCTGGACAATCTCCCTATTTGATTTGACTACTTTATTAGACTTGTCTATTCCAAAGACTGAAATATCTTTAGTTTCTCACCTATATGTTTGTTAACAGCATCGAGCTCAAATCACCTGCATTGCTAAATTTTCCTTGAGAAGTTGCTTTGTGTTTTCACCTGCAGTGAAGTGCGTGTTGAGGGTTTGGAGACTCTAGACTATCTAGACAATCTAATGCAAAGGGAGAGATTCACAGAGCAAGCTGATGCAATCACCTTTGATGGAGAGGTAAGCTACATGTGCTCCTTTTTGCACCAGATATCACTGCTAGAGCTACATGAAAAGTAACGTTCGTGAAACTATATGCTTAATATTTTATCAGCATTTTCTCCAACAGCTTGATCCATAATATTGTTTCTAATTTGCCTCAGAATATTTTGACAATTACTTGATTCTGTTACCTATCCATAAACTATTTTCTCCTGGATCATCCGAAATAATAATGTCCTGTTCATGTAATGTTTGCCAACCCTGCTAGGAGTGTTTAGACTCTTCACCTAGTATGCATGGTGGCTTTCCTTATGAGCATACAATGTTTTAAAATGTTGCAAGTGTATGTGGGCAGTCATGAACCACATATTATGTGTTATACTGTGCACATTAGTGACCACATATGTATTTCAAGTAATCAACTTCATGTAACGGACATGAGGCATTATAATTCATGTAGAACGAAAGTAAATCAGAAACCAACAATCCAAGTTTGTTTTACATTTATATGTGAATATGAAATAATGTAACATATCTGAATGCCTAATACTTATTATTGTATGTAATAACAAAAGCCAATCCTTATCTAAAGGCTTGAATGCATATGGCAGAAATGGGTAATCAACGTGGTCAGATGACTGCCCATAGGTACCTAAACCTAAATGATCATATATCATTTTAAAGTAGTGAGTGTGTTGGTGTTTAAAGCATCTGAAGAATTCAAATAGGGCAAACTTTTCTGCCATTCCTACTATATTTAATTCCATCTGACACACTTAATTTTAATCTGCTTGTCACTTTGGCACATATGACGCCTGGAATTTTACAGCAGGTTCTCTCACATTTATGTTACATTAAAAAATTGTATCAATCATGGCTATCCTTTATCATTAATTTTTATGTATTAATGCTCAGGCAGTTCTCACAAAACTGTTTTGCTGGGATCCATCGCAGATCACCATGCACTTGTTCATTACTATAGCGCTACTTAATAGTGTCAGAATGTGCACTATGTCTTTTGTGATTTTCACTAGCTATCAATGAGGGGGAAACATCTAGCCCTCTCTCCTCAAACTATAATTCTGATGTTCCATTCAGTTCATGCTTCTTCATTTGTGCTTGAAAGATGCTACAGATATAGAAACTATATTGAATAGGGAATACCTGAATTTTTCACCAAAAACGAAGATTGAATTTTTGTGATGTTTGAATAGTGATTATGGGAGCTGCTTCTAAACTTCCTTAAAAATTGTTTTGGGTTTTCTTGTAAGATAATGCTAGATTTGATATACATTTCAACATACACAAAGAACACTGTTTTATTTGTTTAGTTTTTTTAGTAATTGTCGTCCATATGGAAGTTAGTATGGTATTAGGCAGGTGAAACCCATTCTACCTTCATCTCGTATGAATTGCTTAGCTAGCTCAACTGTTTAATTGCACTAGTTTATTAGGTTGCGATCTTCTTAGAGGACTATCTGCAGATAAAGTAACCTTTTAGTTTGTCATAACAATGGAATTGCCAAAAACGGCTTTTTGAGAAACCATTTTCTGTCCAATCTATTGATAATGAGGATTTTTGCAGGTTAGGGAGGTGCAGACTGTGGTTTCAGTCTGTATCATCCAGAAAAATGATGTATGTAGCAAGTTCAACACTCAAAAGTAAAGGAAAGATCTCTTTATCGCAAAACTAAAATCACTAACAAGAGTCAGGATAAGTAACTTTTTAGAATTGACAAATTGATGATTTTAAGTATGAACAATGACTGACTTCATATTTCCCAAGTTAAGAAGCTTAGAAGTGATATTAAACTGTTTAACAGGTAGACAGAGTGTACCTAAGCACCCCATCAAAAATAGCAGTTATTGATCATGAGAAGAAAAAGACCCTAGTGCTGAGGAAAGAAGGGTTTCCAGATGCTGGTCAGTTTGTCATCCATGTTATCATCTTTGCTTCAATATGTAATAAATTTATTAACTAGCTTTTGCCTGGAATGAGAAATTTTAACTCAAAGCTTAATCTGTTTCAGTTGTGTGGAACCCCTGGGCTAAGAAGGCCAAGGCTCTTCCAGATCTCAGAGACGAGGATTACAAAACCATGTTGAGTGTGGGTTCAGCTGCAGTTGAGAGACCAATCTGTCTGAGGCCTTTTGAGGAGTGGAGGGGCCGGCAGGAGCTTTCTGTAGTTTCTTCTAGTTATTGCAGTGGGCAACTTGATCCATACAAAGTTCTGTTTGGTTAGCCATTCTTTTCGACTACTAGTGAGGCCCCTCTCTATAGCCACTCCTGTCTATACAAGCTCTTACGCTAGGAGTATCTGGTGAGTTATGTAGCTCGATTGTGTTCCTAGCATTGGTAGTATGACATCTCAAACTTCAGTTTGAGTCTGCCACTTGTGTTGACCTTTTGAACCCAAGTTTTATTAAATGGGAGCTGAGTGGCAATTTACAAGTCGTGTGTTATTTGTTTCTCTTTTGAGTTCCAAACATTGTGATTAAGGATTTAAAAGTATACTAATTGCTAATTGAAATAAAGACTCCAAAATAGTTTTTCTGTTAGCAAATCAAAGTCTTATATCACATCAGAATGAATCATATAGATGAATTTGAGATTAACATGACATGGGGTACCACTTGGTGCTTGTTTAGATACTCTAAATTTCATAGGAAATGATGGATTCATGGGATATTTTTCCTTTTGTAGTAGGAATTTTTTTCCCATACAGCCAGGGGCTCAAATTTCTTTAAGAGTTACGGAATTTTTTGGGGCTTTTTTATTTTTTCAATAAAACTGAAATTCTACGCAAGCATCTTCAGATTGTTAATGGCCTCACCTCATCCCGAATTTTGTGGAATATATTCTAATATGGATGGACAATGTTCTATATAATTCTTGTGGCAAGACAGTTCTGTAGCAAGAAAAAGGATCATGTCCCAAAAACGAAGGTTGCCTGCTGATCCGATCAGTAAGTAGCTTGATACTTCACGACGTAGGGGGAAGTACGGTGCAAGGAGCTGCCGAATATGTTGTATACAATCTGTTACACTCCGAGACGGCATCTCATCCAGGTTTATCATGTCCACTTGTGACTCAACATAAACTTGCACATCGCATACGTCGCACGAAATTGCTGGCGAGGTGCTCGTGCCTTAGCTTTCAAGGCCAATCTAGTCAATCCTTGTTTGACCAAAATAATGATGGGTCCGCCAAGACACCGTTAGATTTTGTCTTGAATTCCATGATCCAACCAACTGCATTTGAGACCTGTCTCGGACAAATTTAGAGAAAACCGAATTAGAAAGTTTTTTAAACCTGGGAGGTACTGCTGGAGGGCTTGAACCTCGCTTGGCCCATAGCTTCAAACCCATTTCCCATCATTAGCATCATCAGGATGCAGATTTTGTTCTTAATCGGCAATAAATTATCGAGTTGTGATGCAATAGACTGTAAACGTCTCGTCGTGTATCAATAAAAATTCTTATACGTTACTATTTTATACATCCAAAAATAGTGAAATAGTTGCTTTTTTTTTTATCGTGAATATATGTAATTAATCAAGTTGAATTGCATAATTTATTATCTATCATTCTTTTATTTATTTTTTGCTCATACAGTCATCATCATCTCGACCCAATCTAAAATTTGTGTATAACAGGGAAACAAAGGTAAAAATATAATTTATCCACATAAATTCCCTACAAATGAATCATAGTCATTTAACAACATATATAGATAAAAAGATAATATAGTGTCAAGTTAACAACCAAATATTTAAGAGTCCCATTACAAAAAATTACATATATTTAATAGTCTAATAAGCTTATTTTATAGATAGTTTATCTAAATTAATGCTAATCAACTTATAACCTAAGAAAATACAAGGAAACGAGAATATAGAAAGCACCATAAAAATCTATACACAAGAGTCAATACTCTTTTTTCATTCTATCTACATTTCCCTACTCTCTCTACTCATTACTAGGATATTTATAGGAAATCTCCAAAAAAAAAACCATAAGAAACCACTGCGATGAGAGGTATTGCAAAGACCGGTATATGATAATCGATGCTCTCTCTTTTTTTTCTTCTTTCCACTTCTCTCTATTCCTTTCTTTACTCATCAGTAGGTTATTTATAACCTCTTGTTGAGTCCAAATTCTACTTCAATTACTTGTACTATGACATAATAGGACCTAAATCAGACAATAATTCAAATTCAAAATTGGATTCCTAGTCTAACTTAATCTCTAATTCGAGTTTGAGACATTTAACTCAATAATTTATACTTTCACTTGAACTCAAGCATATCGCCATCATAAAGCTTCAACCATTATCTCTCATCTAGTCTTTCCCCTAGTCTACTAGTTTGTTCAACTAATCACAAGACTCTAACTCAAGCATGTCTCGAGTCAACTCTTCATTTCTACAACCTTATACTTCTAGAAGCTCTTTGAAAAGCCTGTCTTTGTTGCGATTAAAAAATAAGTATGGAAGATCATCTATCTCCCATCAAACTAATCCAAGTATCATGTTGCCATCAAAATTCAACTTATAATGGTATTCCCTATTAATATGTGCATATTCTCACATTTCTCTCCTTTTATTAGGATCCTAATATCATGTTCCACCTTCATGAACTCCTTAAGTAATTACAACCTTTTGATTCCATTGTATCAGGTGAGACTAGATTTTTTCGCATCTTTGTAGGTCTTATAAAAAATTTGATCTTTAGATGTAATAATTTAAAGCCCAACAACACTTGCATGTACTTTGAGATTTATGTACCTAGCATACAAAGTGCTTGATGTCTCCGAAGGGTTTATTGGACTTCTCTTTACTAAGCAAAAGATATACTCAGCTTAGATGCCTCTGATTTGTCTTTGAATGCATCTACAAAAGAATGGAGATTTTGTAACGTTCCCATCTGTAGAATCACACTTTCAAAGTCAATAAAATATAAAAAAAATTGATGGAAACTTATCCTCCACTTCGGTAGAAGAGGGATCAAAGGTTCCTCCCTAACCTCCTTTTATATTTTCCTAAAATATGAGAGTTCTATATACAATAATTTTAAAGATTTCTATATTAGAGACCCTAATGTAGGTGAGAAAAAAAAAAGAGTGATAATAATGATGCAAAGAAGAGAAAGGAAAAGATGGAAGAAAAGGCTCTTATTTACATTTATGTGACACCCTTTGTCTTTCCTCTTTAACCACAAGCGAAGCACTTATGAGAAAAGAAGGATTGATGTTAGAGATTCAATATGGGATTTTGAAGGTCATTATTTTTGTGGGATTTTAGGTGGTCAAATTTTGAGAGGAAAATTTTGGGTTTTTAGCTTTGAATAAACAGGATGTCCTGGAGAAACTTGATGAAAAACTTGATGCCAAAATTTAATCAAAACACCTCCCTAGAAATGAGAAATCGCCACTATTTATAGGCATTAAATTTCAAATGTCCTAAATAGTGGGACTTCACTAGTATGCAGAGTCCTGAATCTAGGAGCCCAGCCTTGGGCGAGAGACAAGGGGAACCCACTTCTAAGCTAAGCCTATGTAGGTGCCCTCTTGTGGGCACTCACATAGGTGAGTGCCAAGAATTTGATGCCTACGCCTTAGTCTAGGCCTAGGTGGAGGCCACCAACTTGGCGCCTAGTTGCAAAAGTAGTGCATTGACCATGAAAATAGAAAAAATAATCATAGAATTTTTTGGAGTCCATCAATACATCTTCTCTCTGTTTTTTTTTTTTTTTGAAAATTTCCTACCTTTCTGTCTCTCTCTCGAAATACAAGCATAGGACTCCTGACTCGGGCGACCTAGCATGGAGCAAGCACCAACATGTTGGCACTTGATTTTTGCATTATGGGGCCCACCAAAAACATTGGGTCCTAGTCTTAGGGACTCTATGTTGGTGTGGACACCAACAACTTAGTGCCCAACATGTGAAATTCTATTTTATTTTTTTAGGATGTTAACGCTTACATGTGATCCTATTGGCACTTGACATGGAGTGGTTTGATGCTTTTCTTGCTCTTCAATAAAATGAGTCAATTATGTTAACTTCAGCTGTTTTTGTTACTCCAAGTGATTTTGATGATGACTAAATCGTATTTGATAGTTTGTTGGGTTATATTACTTGTAGCTTATCCAAGGTTGAAATGAAGCTCATGATCATTCAGAAGTCTCAAATTAAAATGGATATGAAGATTAATAAATAAATTAAGGTGTGATAGTGAATCAAAAAAATATATTTTGAAGACTTGTTGATGTTTTGAAGGTGGCTTAAGAAATTGACTCGATTCTATAAGTTTAGACATTTATCTTTTGATTCATGAAATTTGTGTTTTAGAGCCCTTGTTTGACACCCTAGTTTAACTTAGAATGTCTTCACTAGCTGACTCCTTATTCAAGTTAAGTTTGGATTTGTGTTAAGAGGCTGAGGTTGCAAATGAACCTTTTGTAAGTTTTCTGCCAACTTGGTCACCCGGACCTTAATATCCAGGAGGAGCTATGCTTTAGTCTTTATATTTTTCATAATGTATCTAAATATTTATAGCGTATATGCTTTCGTGTATCTTGTTTTCATCCCTTTTTATTGATATCAAAAGAGAGAGAGAAAGTAAGTTTTTCTATGTGAATTTTGAGCTTTGTATTGAGATATACATGTTATAATGCACTTTTGATTCTTATAGTTAGTATATATTCTTATTGTGGTTCTGATTCATAATTTATTAACTATATCATTAATTACTTTTGTGTGAAATTTGTCATAAAAAAAAAAGGAGATTGTTGTCTCAAGTGATTTTGATAATGACTAACCCATTTTTGATAGTTTGTTAAATTATTTTGCTTGTAGCTTAGTCAAGGTCGAAATAAAATTCAAGGCCATTCTGAAGCCTCAAATTAAAGATGAATATAAAGATGAAGATATAGACTAAGGTATGATGCGGAATCAATAAACGTGTCTTAAATACTTATTGTTGGTTTAAAAATGGCTCAAGAAATTGATTCGATTCTATAGATTCAAACTTTCTTTTTTAGTTGAGTTGAAGATTTAATTCATAGAATTTGTATTTTTAGAGCTCTTGTTTGATACTTTAGTTTAATTTAGAATATCTTCATTGACTTACTCCTGATCCAAGTTAATTTTGAGTTGTGTGTTAAGAGTTTGAAGCTACAAGTGAATCTTTTGTGGGTTTTCTGTCAACTTTAGTCACCTATATTTTAATATTCGAATGTCTGAACAATATAAAAAAATTTCAAGGTTTTTAGTAACAATTTCCCAAACCTTATTGTTCAAGTATCCAAAGTTAATAGACATAAGTTTTTATCTCTAAACTTTGTAGTATTCGATTATTCATCCTCAAGTTCGGACACCTGACATCGAGGGTTTGGATACCCGAACATTTATTTCGATCACCTGAACATATGATATCATCTTATAATAGCTATATTTTTTTATTATTGGAGTAGTTCGAATGACTAAACTCAGCAAAAAATAATATGGGTAATTTCATAATGGCTAATTTCCTTCCCAATAGGTATTTAAGGATCTGAAACTAATTTCTATCACAACTTTCACATCTTTGTTCATCTTTGAGAGAGATCAAAAGTTTCTTCAAGTCCTCTAACTTTATAAGGGCTCTAGGTTTAGATTTCACTTTTAAATCTTTATACCTTTGTATTCAAATATGAGAGACTCTTGTAGTGATGTAAATTTATAAACCTTCTTCTCCATTTTTAGTTTGCAAATACTCATATGGTGCTAGGAGTGTGTGAAGGGATAAAGCTTGGGTGTTGGAGTTGGTTCTTGCTTGGTTAAAGCAAGACTTGTACAAGCTTGGGTTCACCCTAAGAAAGTGGTATTCGTAGGTTGCAAGTTGCTATAAAGATTTAGCTTTACCTTGAGAAACAACATTATTAATAGAGTAATTCATCCTCAAAAGTGAGATGAGGGCTATAAAATAGGTGCGATTGATCACCAAATTACATAAAATCACGATGCACTCTTTTTTGACCTCGTTTATTATTGGAGCTATGTTGATTGTCATTTTGGAGATTGCATATTGATCTATTTTTATTTTTAAGGATTGAATTGGATTTTTTTCAATTCACTAAAAAGTTAAAATATCTTGTAAAATCTAATTTACAACAAATCCCCAACCCCCACACACCCCCCACCCCACCCACCCCCCTCTTCTCCCTCCCTCTCTTAGGTTATCATTTGGATTTTCAGTTTTCTTATTATTTAGCATGTTAATATCATTTATAGGTTTGATCCCTCATATTGCACTCTTATTTTGAGATGAGGGAGATATTAGTCACCCTCTAGAATCTTGTATATTTGATAGGGATCATGATTGTTAGGCACATTGTACTAATCCCTCATGGAGTCAATTGTAGCATTGCTTTCCTCACCATTTTCAAAAGAGAGTTGTTGTTTTTGACCATCCCCGAGTAGCTCTATGACAGCTTCGAGATCACTACCCCCAACCACACTCAGTGCATCATCGTCCTACTAAGTTTGACAAAGATCTTTGTGAGTAAAGCCTTCAAACTCAGGACTTATCTTTCATTGAGTATTCTAGTCTTAAGGCAGAGTATAAGCTCATTATTGCAAGTTGTTTTGCAATTTTGGTGTTGTTATTAAGTGTGATACATTGGTCTTAATCGTGTCATTTGGGGCTTCACGATTTATGCATGGACTTTGAGATTCGTGCACCCCAACTACAAAGCATACCTTGGCATTATATCTTGTGTACCTAAAAGATAAAAAAATAATCCCATGAGGTTCTCATATGTAGAATCTAATTCACTAATAAAAAATAATATAAAATATTAAAGGGGGCTTATTTACCATCTCGATGGGGGAGGGATCGAGGATCCCTCCCCTGACTCCCTTTAGGTTTGCCTAAAAATCAACTAAACTATTTTACATGTAGGACTAATGCAATGGAAAAAATTCAAAATTTTAGCTCCACATTAATAGAAAATTATGATAGGATTACTATAATTCTCACTAGAAAATTACATAAAACTTGTTGTCAAATATTTCTAAAAATTACAAAGAACTTCAAGGAAACTCTTAGGAAATTGTTCATATTCAAAACAATAGGAAAGGGTGCTTACAAAGGTTCAGGAGCAGAATATAGTTGGTATATGGTGGTTGTTGCCAGGTAGATGCTTAGCACATGACATTCACTTGGAATGGATGTCTAGTCCCATGCATTTGTACCTGAGAAGATGTCAAAATCCTAGAGTTTGCTAGGCATAGATGCACGTGCCTAGAGTCCACTTTTGTACACCAAGAAGTGGAGTCCATTCCATGCAGACTTTATCCCCGTAGGGTCCTCCTCAGTTGGACTTTAGCTATGTGGAGTCTACCCATGTCAATTTTCAAGTAGTTTTTAGAAAAAATATATTTGCATAAAGATCCAAAAAATTTAAAATAATATTTTATTCTAAAAAATCAAATCAATGGTTGAAGTTAATTTAAGATTTGTGTACCACTATGATTTTATAGGTGAAACCTTCGATTTTTTAAATTTGTGAAAAGATCCAAAAAAACTTCTATAAGATGATGGACAATCAAATTACTTTATTGAAAAAGTTTAAAAACTTAAATTTTACAAATAGGTTTGTGCAAAAAAGATATTTACAAATATGTCCTAGATAACATTTATTTTATAATCTCATGAAAAGCTTTATTTTTGCAAATGAAACCTTGGTATTTCTAAAATTGTATTTACAACTCAAATTGCATAAAATTGGGTCGATTGAGTCAGTTATGGGGTACATTAATAAGTTCCAAAAAAACTCAAAAAGGTAGGTATCTACAATTGCTTTCTTGATGTAATTTGTGAGGGCGTGCTTTTTGCTACTTTAACGTCCCACATGAGGCCATGTTTTCTACTCCTATTGGTGGATATTGATATAGCTAGGGAGTACTATTGGGGCTCATTTGTTTTGGGTATGTTATACCACCATATGGCCTTAACATGTGATGGTGCTCTGAACATGTCGGGTTTCGCTTCTTTTCTTTAGGTACCCCTTTCTCTTTTATCCTCTTTTTACTCTTTTTTTCCTTATAATTGTGGACTTTTAAATGCTTCCCTATTTTTGGTTAATACTCATTTATCTTCTCCTATAGCCTTCATTGGATCATTGAGCAATTTGATTCATCCACAATTTGGAGGCATGTGCATCTTGGGCCGTGGCTTCTTTGAGAGTCTCTAGGAGCATCAAGTTTGTATGCCTTGTTCATTTATGCTATCTTTCCATGCATATTTTTTTCTCTCTAATCTAGCTCCTTTTCTTGTAAGTTGTATGGTGTCCCTCCCTTGAGTTAGATGATCCCTAATGTTGTATAGCTGCCACCCTTTTGTTTCATGATATTCTCTTGATATGATCTAAGCACATCTTTTCTCATCTTGTGAGTCAAATGGCTCGCCAGCTAAGCCTCTAGCCTCGCATTTCTCAGGATAGCCCTGAGAACCATACATGACTTGGACAAACTCTTCAAGGACTCATCATGCTTGCAAGTGTGTCCAACAAGGGGTACAGAGAATTGGGAGGGGAGAATAGAGCATGCTTTTGCCTATCAAGGTTCGTAAAAATAGTCCTTCAGAGATAGGTTGCAATTCCACCCGTTGCCTTTCCGCTCCTTAGATATTTACATTGGAGGTTATCTTGTTCTCTCTTCCTGAGTAATTCTCTTCTTTTATGATTCTTTTGCCTTATTATCTCTAATTTGACTAATATCCTTCTCTTAGCTTTTTTAGGCACGTACTTTTCTTGAGTAGGCATTGTCACATTTATAACTCCAAGATTTAGAGATTTTCAACTTGCAAGTAATATAACAACTCTTGACCACCATAGGGAGGAGCTTTTGTGTCTCTTCGTATGCCTCTAATTTCATGGAGGCACATCCTATAGATGTAAAGATTGTATGCTTAGATTGTCATGATAAGTTTTTGATATTGGTTGGCTTTCTATATGCATTTTTTAATTTTTGAGGGTTGCTTAATTTTTGGTCTTCCTACAACTCAATGATGATATTGCTTATTCGTAGGTATGGCTTGCTTCATTTGATCACCAGTTAGATATCCACTGTATTCGATTCAAGGAGGGGTGTAGGTTGATTGAAATTTTGCAAGGGAACGATGGGAGTTAGCGTTCTTCTTTCTCACATTCCTTATGTCATTGTCGCTCCTGACTTAATTCAAGAGTAACCTCTTCCAATGGCCACCATGACTAATATACTTGATGTTTGTATTATATATTTTTTTACTGAAAATTAGTTTAGTAATACTTTTCTTTATAGAATATGGGGAACATAGTATTCGTTTGTCACTAAAATTCTTCCTTTTTGTTACTAGGCATACTCAACCTGTCTCCTTGGTTATCTCATCTTACTTGATCATATTTTGTCATGTCTTTAGAATGGTTTTATCTCAAGATGTGAGTGATTAACCAATTAATTTCTTTTTGGACCTTCACCCTAATATAATATTTTTCATCAGAATTCATTTAAAATGGCTCTCCTTTGTGTCATATTCTTGCAAATAGTTTACTTTTTTTGGTTTAACTTTGACTTCTAGATGTCCTTTAATCTGATTTTCAAAATTCACATATTTGAATATATCATGTAATTCTTACTTTTTAGATGGTATTTCTTGATTAGTAATGCACTGAAAATTAAATCCATCTAATTTCTATAGCCGAACCCTTTTTTTTTTCTTCTTTTGAATACTTAGGTTTTTCCATTTTATCTTACTTTGCAATGTTGTTTACATTCTTTTTTCTAGGATTCCACAATTATGAGTTCATGGATGCCAACCCATTTCGACTATTTGAACCTATTTTTCTTAATTTGATTTTTCAGGTAAAATTTGTCCTTTTAAGATATTGTGTCTCCGGATCTGTTGGGAGTGATTATCCTTCGACCTCTGATGGCAAGTAATTTTTTGACAAACTTTTGATTATTTTTGAATTAACCGCCCTAGTTCTGAATAGGGGTGTGCACTATTCGGTTTTAACCGAATCGAACCGACCGACCGAAACCGAATAACCAATTCAGTTCGGTTTATTCGGTTCTCGGTTCGGTTTCGGTTTTGAAAAAAAAAAATTTAAGTTTCAGTTCGGTTTCGGTTTCTGATTTTCGAAAATCGTAAAAACCGAAACGAACCGAATTATATATATATATCTATATACTGCGGTTTTGGTTTTGGTTTTTGTCTAATCGGCTCGAACAGACCGGACCGCCTATATAATCTCCGTTTTCAGAGCGGTTCGCCAGTCGCCACTTCGCCGAGCCGACGCATGCTGTTCTACTAACCCTAACCCTAACCCTCTCTGCGCTCTCGCTCTCGCTCTCGCCGCTCTCGCCCTCTGGCTCTCGCCGCTCTCGCTCTGGCTCTCGCCGCTCTGGCTCTCGCCTCTCTCGCTCTCGCCGCTGCGGACCTGCGGTGCTGCGCCTTCATCCCTCCAGCTTTCGTCCACCCCTGGACGCCCCTCCTCTGAGGACTGAGGCTCTGAGCCTCCTGCTGTGTTGCTCCTGCTGTGTTGCTCCTAGCCTCCTGCTGCTCCTGCTGTGTTGCTCACTTGCTCTTGCTGTGCTGCTCCTAGCCTCCTGCTGCTCCTGTTGTGTTGCTCACTTACTCCTGCTGTGTTGCTCCTGCTGCTGCCTGCTCTTGCAAATATGACAATTATGTACATTATACTTCAAGTGCTGCTGCTGCTCCTAGCCTCCTGCTGTGTTACTCCTGCTGCTGCTGTGTTGCTCCTGCTGTGTTGTTGTTGTATATCTTGTACTAAATTTTTTTCCCCCTTAATCCCTTATGCAAATGACCAGATTCAAACCCTATCAATTTCGGTTTTGCAATTCGGTTATAACCGAACCGAACCGAAATATTTCGGTTCGGTTCGGTTCAGTTTTATTACTGTTCGGTTCGGTTCGGTTTTGGTTTTCAAAAATTTCGGAAAATTCGGTTCGGTCGGTTCGGTTTTAACCGAATGCACACCCCTAGTTCTAAAGCCATATTTTAAAGATGAACTTAGAATTTGGGTTTAAAAAAGAGACAATAATTCTAATGCCACTGCATTTCATCAGCGGACGCATCAAATTTTGGATCATATGGAACCGCCAGCGCTATCCCGGATCCGGCCCGCGCTAACATTAGCTGAATCCCCCTCAAGGATTGGAATTTTGGAGTACAATATTTTTATTGCAGTGACAAGATTCCAATTTACATGGAGGAAAATGAACCACAACTTACCTACTAGCTGTGCCTAGATTACATTCTACTTCAGCCGGCTCCTCGGAGCAAAAGAGAGCTTCTTCTCCTCAACACAACAATCTCAAATTGAAGATATGAGGCCCTGGGACCAGGTGACGGCGATTGGACTCCGGACAACATGCTCGCCGTCAGACCAAGAGATCCATCCGAACGAATGAGGCCCTGCATCCTCCGTTGAAGCAAACTTGATGGAATAAGACAGGCTTTGCTCCACTGCGTCGAACTCCAGCTTGCTGGGCGTCACAGTGACCTCAACCCCCGGCGGGCTGGACACTTGAGCTTCGTAGACTGCGTCCGCCGGGCCTCCGACGTTCCTCACCACTCTAGTGTAAGTCACTACATCGGTTCGCGAGTCGAACAGAACGGAGAATGATGGATAGTTCAGGTCGCCCGGGCTCGCCAGCTTCCTGGAAGAGCAGTCCACGATCTCACCGTTGGTGAAGATTCCAATCAAAATCGGTGAGTAGCCGATGGTGCAGAGGAAGGCAAGGTAGTCATTGATGCTGATGTCGTAGACCAGCCCTGGGTCCAATGCGCGGTTTGGGTCTACGTGCCCGGCGCCATGAACAAACGGTGTCGACTCCTCGCCGGTGGCCAAATCTTTAATGGCATCTCCAGAGTTGTCGGAGTTGTAGGCAGTGGTGATGAGTGCGGATTTGATGGCGGCCGGGCTCCATTCCGGGTAGGCCTTGCGGAGGAGGGCGGCAATGCCGCTGACGTGCGGGCACGACATTGAAGTGCCGGAGATGATGTTGAACTCCACCCGCCGTGGATCCATTTCAAGATTCGTCGGAGCGCTCTCGCCAGTCCATCCGGCAAGGATGTTGACGCCGGGGGCGATGATATCCGGCTTCAGAATCTCCGTGGTCCGGTGGTTCGGGCCGCGGCTGGAGAATGCAGCGACGCGAGGAGCCGACGGGTTGGGGCTGATGACGGTCCCCTGGAAGTCGATGCCCGCGGTCGGTTTCTCAGTGGAGCGGATGTAGTTCTTGATTTTATCGCCGGCCGACTGGCCAACCATTGTCGCCGGGATCAGATGCGAGTCAGCGAGTAGCTCCTCGCCGTTCACAGCTGTATTTGCCATGATCATCCCGGCGCCGCCGGCCATCTTCACGGCTCCGCCCTTCTCCACGCGAGCATTCGAGCCGCGATCGCAGAGAACGATCTTCCCGGAGACCTTCTCGGGTTCCAGGTAGCCAACCAAGCACAGCCGGGATCCGCAGTCGCCGGCGTATACCAAAGGGAAATTCATGGAGCCGAGTGGCTCGCCGGAGTACAGTGACACACCGCTAAGCACTTCGCCATTGCCAAGCACGACATTTGCGGGAAACTCCCGATCTATTGTGGAGGCCCCAACCGTGAGGATCCACGGCGCAATGTTCACCGCGGTGAACGCCCCGGGGCCGGAGTTCCCCGCCGAGCAGGACACCACCACACCATGCCTCGCGGCGTGGAACGCACCAATCGCAATGGAATCACGGTAATAGCTGGGCGCGTAGCCGGAGGCACCGACGGAGAGTGAGATGATGTCAACGCCGTCGGCGATGGCAGCGTCCATCGCGGCGAGGATGTCAGAGTCGAAGCAGCCGGCGGCCCAGCAGATCTTGTACGCGGCGATCCTCGCGTTCGTCGCCATCCCTCGCGCCACGCCATACGCATAATAGAAAAACCCAGCATGCTCCACCGTCGCGCCGGCAGCGGTGGACGCCGTGTGAGTCCCGTGCCCCTCGGTATCAAGCGGCGATTTCGCCTCCTTGGACTCATCGATCGGGTGCCCCAAGGCCGCCTCGTAGCCCTTGTAAAAGAATCTCGCACCAATGAGCTTCCGATTGCAAGACTCCGCCGGGAATCTGGGGCCGGACTCGCAGACCCCCCGCCATGACGAGGGCGGCGGGGGAAGACCGGCGTCCGAGCAGCTGGATCGGTTGTGGGGGTAGATCCCGGTGTCGAGGACGCCGATGACGATGTCAGAGGCGAAGTTGGACTGCGGCCAGATGCCGGAGGAGTTGGAGAGATGGAGAAAGGAAGGGGTGTGAGTGGTGTGGAGGCGATGCGCGCGATCGGGAAGAACAGAGAGGACGGATGGGAGAGAGCGGAGTGCCTCGGCTTGATCGGCGGTGAGGCGGGCGGCGAAGCCGGAGGCGGCTCTGGAGTAGGTGTAGAGGATCCGGGCGGCGGGGCGGCGGAGAGAGCGCGGATGGAGGGAGCGGATGAGGCAAGAGTACCAGTGATGGAAGGTGGGGGAGGAGGAAGGTTTTTGAGAAGCGGATACGTGGATGATGTAGGTGGACGGAGTGTCACCGGAGACGGTGGTGGTTTCCGCCGATGAGCAGTGGTGGTGAAGGAGTACGACGACAACGGCGAGAAGGAAGATGATGCTGGGAAACGGTTTCCCCATGCTTTCCCCGGTGGAGATGGATGAATTTCGACCTTGGAGACCGGAGGGGGAATATTCATATAGTGATCTGGATGTGGAGTGCATTTATGTTTCTGTCCTTGAAGTTGGATATATTTGCTATTGAGACTTTCCGGATTTTCTATTGATTTTGGCTGAACCGGGACGGAATTTGGCGGTCGCGGAGGAAGGGAATTCATTCCTGGCGGAGGGGTAGATTTGTAATAAAACCTCCGGAAGTTTGGTGCTTTTTAGCGGGTAGAGATCGGCCGCGTGGAGGAGCACGTTGCATGAATGGTTCTCTTTGCTGTTTGCTCTAATAGCGTACGTCTGATTTAGCCAATTGATGCTGAACGTTTTTATGTGGGACCCACCGATAAGAATGAATTACTTGGGGTGGGAGCCTGTTGGCTGATCCGGCATCCACAGCAGATCAGCGCTGACGTACGGTTGTGCAGCTGTTGGACATCAGCCCGGTCCAGAGCAGGAACGATTTCGATGGGACCCTGTCACAAAGAGTGTGGACAAATAATGTCAATTTGGGAAGTTTTATGAGAATATTAGAAATCGAGATATTTTTTGATTTCTTGATGTTGTTTAGTCGTTTCCTCGTTGAAATCATGTTCCGTCGCTGTAGAATTTTTTCTGTTAAAATTTATCACTTCATAGCTCAGATATTACCATGTGCGTGGTTAGATTTCGACAATATTTATTAGGGGACGGAGGCATTGTAATTAAGGCTGTGTATTATTCGGTCAAATCGAATAACTAATTCGGTTCGGATTATTCGGTTTTCGGTTCGGTTCGGTTTAAAAAAAAAAAAAAATTAAATTCAGCTCGATTTCGGTTTTTGATTTTGAAAAACCGTAAAAACCGAACTGAACCAAACCGAATTATATATATACCTATATGCTGCGGTTAGGTTTCGGTTTTGAGCTAATCGGCTCAAATAGCCCTATATATTATCGCGTTCTCTCAGAGCGGTTCGCTGCTCTCGCTCTCGCCTCTCATTTCAGTCCTAACCCTAATCCCGAATTCCCGATCGCCTCTCGCTCTCGGCACTCTCGCTCTCGTTGCTCTCGCTCTTGGTGCTCTCGCCGCTCTCGCTCTCGCCGCTGCGGACCTGCGGTGCTGCGCCTTCATCCTTGCAGCTGTAGTGTTGTGCCGTGTCGGTGACATCGCTTTCGTTCACCCCCGGACCCCCCTTCTCCTCTGAGGCCCGAGTCCCGACGCCTCTCTCTGGTCAACGTTCTGAGCTTCAATCTCTCATTTTTCTACGACAAATTAAACTGCAAGGTGAGTGTATTTAGGAAATTATGAAATTTATGGTTGATTTTTTGTGAAATGAAATTAGGGTTTTTTGATTTCATACGATTTTATTGTTAGATCAGTAAATCCTCAGTTCCGAACTGATGATTTTTCTTCTCCTTCATCCCTACAGCTGCGGTGCTCCGCCGTGTCGGTGACATCGCTTTCGTCCACCCCCGGACCCCCCTCCTCCTCTGAGGCTCTGAGTCCTGACACCTCAATATCTCTCTGGTAGACGCTCTGAGGTTTAATCTCTCTTTTTTTTTTACAACGGATTAAGCTGTAAGATGAGAATATTTAGGGTTGATTTTTTGTGAAATTAAATTAGGGTTTTTTGATTTCATACGATTTTATTGTTAACCCTTTCGTCCACGGTCCACCCCCGAACAACCACCCCCCCCACCCCCCCCCCCCCCCCCCCCCCCCTCCCCTCCCTCCTTTTCTTTTCTCCTCCTCCTCTCCTCTCCTCTCCTCTCTCTCCTTTGAGGCTCTGACTCTCTGAGTCCTGACGCCTCAATATCTCTCTGGTCGACGCTCTGATCTTCAATCTCTCATTTTTCTACAATGGATTAAGCTGTAAGTTGAGAGTATTTCGGAAATTATGAAATTTAGGGTTGATTTTTTGTGAAATTAAATTATAATTTTTTGATTTCGTACGATTTTATTGTTAGATCAGTAAATTCTCAGTTCCGAACTCTCGATTTTTCTTCTCTTTCATCCCCGGTGGCATCGCTTTCGTCTACCCCCAGACCCCCCCTCCTCCTCTGAGGCTCTGACTCCCGACGCCTTAATATCTCTTTGTGACTAGCCTTCGAGGCTCTGAGCTTCAATATCTCATTTTTCTACAACGGCATCGTCGGGATCAAATTGCAAGGTTAGGGTTGAATTTTGTGAAATTAAATTAGGGTTTTTTGATTTCATACGATTTAATCTATAATTCTGTATTTTTCTATTGATAGATGTTGAACGAGGATGACAGTCAGCAGCTTTCAAACACAAATCCAATTATTCCAAGTCCAATACCAATTTCTGCTTCTCAGGAAAGTTCTACGCCTATGGCTATCGAAATTTCAAACGTGGGCAATGCATCTACGTGCAGTATAAAGCCTCCAATGCCGAGAAAAAGAATGGCAGCACGATCAGCTGTATGAGAGTATTACACAAAGTTCACAGACTCGGGCAAGTCAACCAAAGCCAGATGCAACTACTGTGGTAATGAATTCTTTTGTGATTCAAAAAAAAATGGTACTTCTTCTCTTAGACATCACATGAATCAATATAAGCAATATCCATATAATGTTGATACACATCAAACACAACTTGCTATGCAACCTATTCAGAAAGAAGTAGCAAATGAGTTTGTGCTAACCAGCTGGAAGTTTGATCAAGAAAAAATTAGAAAAGCACTAACACACATGATTGTTATAGATGAACTGCCTTTTAGTTTTGTTCAACATGAAGACTTTCAATACTTTATGTCTCAAGCTTGTCCTAGATTTCGAATGCCTTTACGTTGGACTATGACTAAAGACTGTTTTCAACTCTACCATGATGAAAAGGTAAAGTTGAAATACTATTTCAGAGAGTCCAAACAGAGAGTTTGTTTGACCACTGATACTTGGACCTCAATTCAAAACATAAACTATATGTGTCTCACAGCACATTATATTGATATTGATTGGAACTTAAAGAAAAAGCTTTTGAATTTTTGCAAAATTACAAATCATAAGGGTGAAGTTATAGGAAAAACAATTAAAAATACCTCTCTGAATGGGGAATTGATAATGTTTTGACTGTTACTGTTGATAATGCCTCTTCAAATGATACTGCTATTTTCTATTTGAAGAAAAAAATTTTGAATTGGGGCACTTGTTTGGCACAAGGAAAATATATTCATATGCGTTGCATAGTACATATCATTAATCTTGTGATGAAAGATGGTTTGAAAGAGATGACAGATTCCATTGCTCTTGCTGTTAAATATATGAGATATTCTCCAGCAAGATGGCAGAAGTTTAAAGAATGTGTGAAAATTGAAAAAATTGAAAGCAGAAAATGTCTTTGTTTGGATGTATCCACAAGGTGGAATTCCACCTATATGATGCTTGAAGCAGCTTAAACTTTTGAGCGGGCTTTTAAAAAATTTGAAGAGGAAGATAGCAATTTCTGTCATGAGCTTAATGATGAAGATAGAATTCCTCTGTCTTTTGACTGGTAGAATGTTAGGCAACTTATTACATTCTTAGAGCATTTCTATGAGTTGACACTTAGAGTTTCTGGCTCTATGTATGTTATAAGTAATTTATTTTTTTGATGAAATTTGTCAAGTTAACCTTCTTTTGAATCTGTGGAAAGTCAATGGTGATATAAAAGTCCAAGATATGACTGCTGTGATGAAAGACAAATATGACAAGTATTGGGGTGAGCCAGAGAAGATTAATATGCTTCTCTTTGTTCCTGTTGTCTTTGACCCAAGATGCAAGTTAGAATATGTTGAGTTTGGAGTTGAAAAAATGTATGAAGATGAAAGAGGTGTTATGATGAGGAGAAAGTTGCATGAAGTTGTATATGATTTGTTCAAAGAGTACAAAATGCGACTACAGTCGGGAGGAATGCCATCTGGTGAAGGATCAAGTATGCGAAAGCAATCAGGTAAATACATCTTAAGCAGTCTATTTGCTGAGCATAGAAAAAGTTTCATGGGTGATGAAATGAAGTCTAAGCTAGATAAGTATTTATCAGAGGATCTTGAAAAAAATGAGCCAAACTTTGATGTTCTGGGCTTCTGGAAAGTGAATAGCTGCAGATTTCCTATTCTGTCACATATGGCTCGTGATATGTTAGCTATACCTATCTCTACAGTGGCCTCTGAATCAGCTTTTAGCATAGGAGGGCGCATACTTGATCGTTTTCGTAGCTCTTTGACTCTACACTAGTACAAGCTCCATTTGCACTCAAGATTGGATTAAAAATTCAAAAACAGAAATCAATGTTGAGGAAAGTTTGGAAGAACTTGAAAAGATTCAAGAGGGTAAGATTTGCATTGCTAATATTTTTATTATTGCATTGTATATTTCTTTATTATGATCAAATAATCATTGAATGGTTTTTTTATTTCAGAGTTGATAAAGATGAAATTGGATGTCGCAACCATTGAATTTTGAGAAGTCATCTTAAGGTTTGAATATGCTTACTTATTTTTTATGCATTTCTGTTCATGTTTCTAACTTTCTATGGTCATCTCTTGCAGATTCATTCTTATATATTCTTATCATTCATGTGCATCACAGTATCAATGCATGTGTGAAGTTATGATCTTACAGTCCTTAGTTCCTTACCCAGTTACCTACTTACCTGATATTTTCTTAATTGCTTTTACTGTGATGATATTTTACTATGTTTTTTAGGTTCAACAGTATGATCCAACTATCCAGGGACAGGTATGTATCCAACTATTATTTTGTAGGAGCAGTCGAGCAGGTTGATGCCTAAGGGGAGACATCTTCGTTTTTGATGATGCATCAAAGCCATCTGAGGTTTTTGCTTTATTTGAGGTTTTTTGGTCTTTGGTGTTTTAATGCGGAGGTGTTCCAATGGTCCCCTACTCTGGCTTCGTCCTCTTCACTTTGTAGGCTTGTAGCAATGACATGGTTGTTTGGATGGCCTGTGAAGGCAACCACTACCTACCATTCGCTCACGGGGATAGCCAGAGAGGGATGCTAGGTATGACGATATAAGGGGAATATGACGGTATGACCCTCTTGGAATTATTTTATAGTTTTTTTAATGATATTTGTTAAATTTTTCATAAGCTGTTTGAGGCGATGAAGATGTTGAATCATTGGCTCATTGCCATATGCTATGCTCGCATGTGGGCAAGTGACTGATTGGACGATTATCTCCTTCTTTGGCTTCACCATAGTAATGTTATGCTGCTTGGAAGTTGGAACTTCTGGTTCTGGTTTCTGTTCTGTTACTTCTGTACACGGGACTACAGGAGATTTCTCAAGCTTTTCTTAATGGACCATTTGGCATGATATAATCCTTCAAAGTTAAAATGCTAACTGATTACTGAATTGATCATATTTATTCTGAACCATATAATTACAGTTATTTATTCTGAACCACATAATTACAGTTGATCATATTTATTCTGAACCATATAACTGTTGAAGTGTTCTGCAGCAGTGCAGCTTGCCAGCTTCTGCTACTATACAATATACATTGTCTTGTTGCTCGCCTGTTCCTGCAAGTATAAGGTTGAAGTGTTGAACTGTTGAAGACTTGGAACTTGGAAGTCTTGAAGTGTCTTGCTACATGAAGTTGAACTGCTAAACTGTTGAAGTGTTTTGCAGCTCGCCCGCTTCTGCTAGACTGCTACTATACATTGTCCTACTGCTCCTGCTACTCCTGCTGCTCCTACTGCTCCTACTGCTGTACTGCTCCTGCAATTTGAAGACTTGATTCACTTGAAGTCTTTAAGTGTCTTGTTACATGAAGTTGAGCTGTTGAAGTGTTTTGCAGCTTGCCCGCTTCTGTTAGACTGCTAGTCTGCTACTATACATTGTCCTGCTGCTACTGCTCCTAGCCTCCTGCTGCTCCTGCTGTGTTGCTCTTGCTGTGCTGCTCCTGTAACTTGAAGACTTGATTCACTTGAAGTCTTGAATTGTCTTATTACATGAAGTTGAGCTGTTAAAGTGTTTTGCAGCTTGCCCGCTTCTGCTAGACTGCTAGTCTGCTACTATATATTGTCCTGCTGCTGTTGCTCCTAGCCTCCTGCTGCTCCTGCTGTGCTGCTCCTGCTGTGTTGCTCCTGCTCCTGCTGTGCTGCTCCTGCAACTTGAAGACTTGATTCACTTGAAATCTTGAAGTGTCTTGCCCCTGCTTGTGCGGTTGTGCCATTATGACATGTGAGATACTGAGATTAACTAATTATTTATTGGGTTGCAATTTGCAAATTTGCAATTGGACTGTGTATCAGTCTATCAGGGTCAGATTTAGGGTATGTATAATGTATATTCTGTACTAATTTTTTTTCCCTTATACAAATAACCAGATCCGTTCATCCAGTCCTGTAAAAATTCGGTTTGCAATTCGGTTATAACCGAATCGAACCGAAATATTTCGGTTCGGTTCCGGTTCGGTTTTTATACTATTCAGTTCGGTTTTGAATTTTCAAAATTTCGAAAATTTCGATTCGGTTTATTCGGTTCGGTTCAGTTTTAACCGAATGCACAGTCCTAGCTGCGATGCTAAGACCCGGTCCGATAAGGGCTAATTTTTTTATTATTTCAGCTAAATATATATTTTTTATTTTAAAAAATTAATATTAATTATTTTATATTATTATTAAATTAAATTATTATAAAAAAAGTATTAATTTTTCGAATTTTAAATTATTATAAGATCAATTTTAATAAAAAATTATTATTCTATAAAAATAATTTATCAATTTTAATTTTGACTGGAACGGGCCTTAATTGTCTGTAATGAAATTACAATTATTGGATATTTGATTTGTCTTGCAAAATTTCTGTTGAAGGAGAATGAATTTGGTCTCTCCTCTGCATAGCAGCTATCGACCTAAATCCTTGACTTTGGAATCAAGGGTTCAGATTTGAAACCCTGAATCTCAGATCGGATCCGGATCCAAAATCTTCTAAAGAAATTACCAGCATTTTTTTTATTGCTCTTATGATAGTCTTTTTCTCCGGCACTTTCGTAATGTTTGATGGTGTAATTAGCTATCTGCATTAAAACAACAAGATCATTACGATTAGTAGGATTAGACTGGGTATTTCCGTAGAGATGATTAATTTAACCTCGTTAATTGCAGAAAGCTGTTTTCTAACCATTATCTAATACACTCTCAAAGAGAGCAAAATGAGATATAGCACTGTACCAGCAACATATAGAGAGCATATTAAAAAAAAAAGAAAAAAAATCTAACCATAAATAATACTAATTATACTAAAAATGTGCCACACTAGCACTGACAGCCGCTAATACAGCAAGTTTTAGAGCTGCATTTCGGGCAGAGGCATGAATCACAACAGCCTGGAAGTTTTGGGCATGACCAGACACAGCCACAAGAGTACTCCGGACATGAGATTCTTGGTAGGACGCAGCAGCACAACCCCTTCCGGCACCCACACACATCCCCGGTGCACCTCCGGCAGCTAAGACAGGAACACGAAATGTTGCAGCATCCGGGCTTGCAGCACTGGAGCTTGCAGCATTCAGGTATCCAGAATGAACTCTTACAGCATCCAGGCCAGCAGGAGCAGCAGGAAAAATTGGAACAAGAAAGTTTGCAACATGAAACTTCGCAACACTGAGAGCTGAAACATGAGAAGGGCCAGCAGCAAGCCGTGCAGTTGGAAGTATCCAAGCAAGAGCAGCTAGGGAAGCCACAACTGCAGTTGTGGCAGCAACAGTTTTTTGAATTTGAGCAGCTGCAGCTTGGGGATTTCAGCTGGGGCAGGCAAACACTGGAACAGCATATCCACGAGAAACTGCAGCACAACTTCTTTCTGTTCATAAAAATATAAAATAAAATAAGCTATTTTTAGCTGTTACAAAAAATGAATGATAATTTGTCCAGAAATTAACTTAGTCCCAGATTTTGGTTTAGCTGCCACAACAGATTGCAACAGTATAAAATTCCTATAAACACCACAGGGGAGAAAATCATGCAGCACTATGTCAGTCAACATAACAAAACATTCCAATCTATTACAGCCAATCTAATAGAAAAATTAAACCATATCTGTCAAACAGAAAAAACTATTAAGCAGGATTCTAAGAAATGCGGCCAATAAATTTTTTATTACCCCTGATCAAATGAATCATTCTAGTTCAACTCAGTATGGACTCCAGAGGTAGATAGACTACTATCATAGGCATTGATCAACAGGGTATGCCATGTGCATGCTGTACAAATCATTTTGTAGTTACCATTTTTGAAATTGTCAAGCTACATTGGTAGGCAATGTTGATGACTGCCTTGTAACCCTTGGTCTAGCAAATGTATCTACATCTTTTCAGGAAAATATAGATATTTTTATGTATACAAGGTTGTTGTAAATATTTTTTCTGAGATATAACCAAATTGGACAACCAACTATAGCAAATTAACCCTTATATTTAAATAACCAACAAAGTGCCTACCAAGGGAAAATGACATTGTACAGAGTTCAGTTTCGCCTTTCTCAATTTGCAGAAAGATAGTGCCCATTTATCAGAAGGATATGTCAGAGCAAGTAAAAAAATTAAAATAGGGCTTGGGGAGAAAGCAATTTTCAGACCAATAATTTGGCTACTGAATAGAAAGTTACTCGCAGAAATTATTACATAGAAAGACAAGCAAGAATGCCCCAAAACATGGAGAATATACCGTATCCATTTCCAAACACGACAAGTTCTGTGCCTTTTCTTGTCTCTGTTGATCAGACAAAATCAGAAACAAGTTATATGAATAAACAATGATAAAGAGTGAAGTTGCAGAAGCATACAGAGGCACTAGTGGATCTGGTTTTGTTCCCACAAATTCGGTGATCCTGCCAAAGATATCAAGATCTTCTTGTCAATCAATCAAAAACAAAGTGTTCATTATGACCAAAGGCAAATAACATCAATCTTAACAAACTGACTACAAGAACATCTTCTTGTCAATCAATCAAAAACATCTTAACAAAGTCTTCTTGTCAAGATCTTCTTGTCAATCAATCAAAAACAAAGTGTTCATTATGACCAAAGGAAAATAACATCAATCTTAACAAACTGACTACAAGAACATCTTACAAGCTGAAGAAGTCAGTAGCCAAGTCTACATCTATTCTGTCAAAAGCTACGAGTCCACACTTGTGCATTCATTTGGTTAACCCTAGCAAGCCTATATTTAGCCTTTGTGTACTCAGCATGCAACATTTGAATTGCGCGTGTGAAAGCTAAACCAATACAGAAGGTGAACAAGTGGTCATGCTAAATTGCAAGTAAGCCTGCTCTTCATGCTTGCTTTGCAGTGAAAAAAAGATCTAACACACTTTAAAGAATCACAAAGGAAGATTTCTTTTATTGGAAAAGACAGTTATACCATCATATGTTAATACAAAGCTTAATATAATAGACAATCGGGGTTTGAAACATACTCTTTGCAACATCTTGACACAGATTGAAGTCCCCCAATTGCTTGTAACTCTTCCTGTCATGACAAAAATATTAGATTTTCTTTCTGGAAAAAGCCATATTAAACCGATAGAGATTGTGAAACTATTTGCATACATTGTCTTCATAATTCTAATTTTGCAATGTCAAAAGGGAACACAATGTCACCGCACAAAACATAAATGATAGTACTCATGAATTCTCAGCATAAACAATAAAACAGAACCCTTCACTTGATAATATCCATAACTTAATTAACAAAATTGCTCAGGATATGCTGAGAAGGAAATAACAGAGGGGAGACCAAAATGTGGCAGAGTGAGGTACTAGGTAGCTCTATTCCTGATTGCCATTGGACAAATCACCTTTTCAGCCCGTTACATGCAAGTATCCATCATCACCAGTACAAGTATCACACATAGTTGCCATTAGAATAAAAAGGTTCGGCCCCCACTACTTTATTTAACTGAAATAACTCCAATCAACAGAGGATTAATTTACTATACTTTTTAGTGCTGATAATTTCTGAAGCCAAAGAACTATTAATTTAACATATCTCCAGGAATAACACGAGTCAATGAATTGCATCAATTTCTAATCAACAAGGAAATTCCACCAAGTTCTCATAATAACAACCAGAGGAACTTGCCCATCAATTTTTCCTCCAAACTGAAAGACTCCTGGATTTATCATTTTTTTCCTTGAAAAAAATCACTTTTGAGTAAACTCGTCAAAGAGAATCAGGAGAAGATCAAACTGTACAATTTTTAAGCAACTTGAGTGACACATACAACATACTCCGTAAAAATTTCATCCTTCCTATATTAGCTTTAATAGGAACCTTCTGCATTGGACACCAATTTAGCATTCAACATCAACAATTAAAATCAAATTTCTGATTTTTTTTTCCCCTTCAGAATAAAAATAAACAATTTTTAGTAAATCTCCTATGTGCAAATTCAAAATCCATTTCTACTGTCTCTGGCCAAGTTCTGCGAAAATCTGACTTGATTTCATTAAAAATAAAAAAAAATCATTCTTTCCAAGTAAGCCTGAAAAGAAATCCCAGAAAAAAAAAATCCACCTCCAGACACAAAAACGGAAATGCCATAAGAGGAAAGACAAAAGAGGCACAGAAATAGTAGTATTCTACACCAATCATCAAAAGAAAAGCCCCACTTTTTCATCTTTTATATACTCCTCATCAAAATCCCAACTTGTCCATTCCGAGAGAAGAAACACAGCAAAAGGGAATGGATTAAAGTAAAGAACCGCAGAACCCTATTCTAATCGGCACGCCATTCAAGAGCAAGGAAGCCCTAATTTTGAGAGAACTGGAGAAGGAATCACCTCGAGGAAGCCGATCTCCCGGTGGAGAATCTGGACCTCGAGCTGGAGCCGCCGGCGGCCGCAGAGGTCGGGGTACATTGGCGGGGACCTCGGCCTCGGCGGCGGCGGCGCTGCAGCCATTGCTGAAGCGGTATCGGTCTCCGCCGGTGAGCGGACGGGGAAGGGGAAAGCCGGGATTGAGGGGAATGGGGGTGATGGGGTAATAAATGGGGAGCCAGTAGAGGGGGCGGTAGGGTCACCGCCCACGACGGAGTGGCAGGAAAAGAGAGCCGTTTCCAGGGCCTTCCTCCAGAAGCGGTTTCCCAGAGTGAGAGAGAAATTTGAAAGTTTATTTTGCATTTATACCCCTGGTAAACGCACAATTTTTTTTCAAGCCCTTAATTTGCAAATTGTCAAGGAAATATCTGAAAGACGAAAGCGAGCAAATAGGACTGTTATGGATGAATTATGCCATTAAACATATTTCAGGGGTAAATATGCAAAAACGAATTTCCAGAGCCGTCAGATATCTCGCCCGGCTTTTTTGTTTCTCTCTCTACTGCACATCCCGCGCACTGAAATGGCGCCGTACTGCAGACCGCACGTGACCGGCACGGACGCGCGGGACCCGCGAGATGATTGTGCTGCTGCTCAGTTCCTCGGGATTGGCGCCCGGATTCGTCGGATTTTACCAGAATGACACTGGGGCTGACGTGGTGGATCTCACGTGACTTCCGTGCGATCTGGGCTTTTTGTGGACCCGGAGGTTTCGAACCGGGCCCACAGTTTTTTGGATTCTCCCGAGTATGATAATGATTTTGTCCCGGCCTGGCCCACTTGCCCACATTTATGGCCTCGTCAATTCGTCGAAAATATATAAGTGGCTGTAGCCCCCACGGCAGTTTGTCAAAATCGGACCGAGCCGTCGGACCGGGCTGGACGTGAACAGGAAGGGGCGGTTTGGATAATTCCGGGTTTCGAAATTGAGGAAATTGTCAATTCGATCAATTACGGGGAATTGAAGGAATTGGCCGAATTTGATAATTTCGGTGTTTGGATATACTTTTTGAGTAAAGAAAAGAAATTGTTAATTCAGTCAACTCCATGAATTCGGTTATTTGGAATGTAAATTGAAATCAACGAATTCCGCCAATTCCATCAATTCCGATGTTTGATTGGATTTGGAATTGGAGATATGATCACCCAATTCTTAATGGGTGAGATTACCCCATTTTTTAATATTTTCTATATTTAATTTTAAAATAAATATATATATTGAATTAATAAAATAATTAGACATATTTTTGAGATTTTAAAAATAAATAATATTAGAATTACATATTAATAATATCTATTTTTTTAAAAAATAATTGATTTAAACAATATTAAATCAATAAAATATTTTTTTATCATAAACTATCTCAATTTTACTAAGCATGATCTAATCGTGTTCCTTTAGCGTTATTAAACTTTTCTTTTCTTTTTGTTAAAAATACAAAAATCAAGTATAAAAATACTATTCTCGACAAGAGAAATGTCACTTCATCACTTCCGATACCTCAGTCAATTCAACCTGTAACTTTTACTGCTCATTTGCTGATAAATAAGAACTAAAGCTAACATAATATCTAGATATCAAACTAAATTTTTTATTATTTTATTACATAAAAAAATATTTTATTGAAATAATTTTTTTATTTTTAAAAAATAATCTCTCCGGCGCTCAAAGCCAGTCGTCGAAAGCTATCTCCAGCCCATGAGCTTTGCTGCTTGGAGGCCGTCGTTTGCCATGAACTTGGCCAAAGGAGCTATCCTGCTTCGAGCTTCCTTCTTATCTCCTCCTCCGGTGGTCGGAGTTCGTCGTCTGGCACGATCTAGCCATGATCTCGGCTCATGCGTCATCGTCGGCAACTCGGCCTCGAGCTCGGGGATGATGGCTCTCGGGCTCGGGGACGACGGGCGTCAGGGCTCGGGGACGGACCATCGCTCGGGCTTGGGGACGACGGGCGTCGGGCTCGAGCTCGGGGACGACGGCGGTTGGGCTCGGACCGCCGCTCAGGCTCGAGGCAGCGGGTGACAGGAATTCAGCCGGCTGAATTCCGAATTCGACTGGTATTTATGCGGGTGAAATAGGGTTTTGGTTAGTGGTAGGACCCACTCAATTCGATCCGGAATTGCGAATTCGTCTCTTCTCTTCTCGAATTCAAATCCGGAATTGGGAATTGTGGGAATTGGGAATTCACCAAATTCCGGATTTTCATTTGGTTACCAAACAGCCGAATTGGAGGAATTGAATATCCAATTCCCCCAATTCGGCCAATTCGCCCAATTCAGATTGTTACCAAACAGCCCCGAAGGTTCGAGGTACCCTTTACGGTTTTTTTTTCTTTGGATTTTTTTTGCATTGGGTGGCCTTACCTCTTTTAGAAATAGGATTTTAGCATTAGAATATGTTTGTTTCTCAAAAATTTAAATTTTTAAATTTTTAAATTTTGAAAATTATAAAATTTAATATTTATTATACAAAATTTTAAAATTTTAAAATTTTAATAAATTTAGATTTTATTGGTTCTTCAAAATTAGTCGAACTCTAGAATTCTATATTTTAAAATTAAACATTTGAAGTTACATGCATAATTCTATATAAAAAAAAATATAAAATTTATAATTTTAGAATTTAAAAGTTCAATAAAATAAATACCAAACTTGTATATTTTTAATTTACATGTTTTAGAAAACATACTATCAGAATTTTCAAATTCAGGATTTTAAAGTTCCATAACATTAAAATTCTTGAAAATTTAAAGTTCTACGAAACAAATAGACCACAGTCTTTCATCGCAATCCTTTGATTCTGAATTAGAGTGAACCTTGTCTTCCTCTCTAATCAGTATGTAGATTGCACACACAACACTATTAGCTACCCACCCATGAGAACTCGGGGAGAAAATTCTAATGCTTAAGTCCAATATGCTTTCTTGTGAATGGAGAAATAGGTTTTCAAAGAACAAAGGTGGGAAGATGACCTGGTCGGGAGTAGTAAGGGAGAAAAACGGAGGTGAAGGTGAGGAGGATAATTCTTTTGCTTTCAAATTTCATCCCCTTATATATAGGATAAAAATTAACTCATGAGTTAAATTTATCTAACCCTAGTTTCTTGAGGGGTTAATCTAAGGATAATTTTGAACTCTCTATATCACTGTGTGATGATCCTTTGTCGCCCATCAGGAGGTGTCGCAGAAGGTGGAGCAGAAGTCATTACTACATAAGGAAATCCCCTTCTAAAATGCCATATTGGCATAATGGATCAAATTACTATAGCTCAATGAAGGTAGTAGATTAGCTATTTCATAGAAGCACTAGTCCAAGAGTTGGTATCTCAGGGAATAGAACAGCGCCCTTCAGACTATATTGTAATCCAACAACTACTCAAGTTTATCTAGATTGTGGAGGTATGGTCCTTCATCTAGGACTTGATCTTAGTGCTCCATTACAAGGTGGCCCTAACTAAAACAACCTAGTTTAGGTGGCTCCACCTTCGATTCAATTGTTTGGTTTGTTATAATGCATTATTGCCTCCAAGGCTTTTTGCCGAGCTTCTTAAGTTAGGTGGTAAAGGCTTGAATATAGTTGCTTAGTCCATGAAGTTGGCATACCATGGCATAAGCTTAGATCCTTCTCGAGTACTACACATGCAAAATTTAAGGTATTGGTAGCATGAATCCTCTAGAATAATTGCATGGCTGGGATTCAAGACTATCATTACAGTCTAGATCTCTTTGTGGATTTCCCACAGCGGCAGGGAAGCATCACATGTTGGTCAATTGGACTTTGGGAGTGGGATTTATCACACTTTTCTATCGAATGTTGATCTTGAGGCAACAATAAGCCAATCCTGAGGTAGCAATGTTTGATCTAGGTTGCTGCCCAAGTTTATGCAAAGTTTGAGGGTTAGAGAAAGGCAAATCTTCTCCAATCCCTACTCTCCGCGACTCAGCTTCCTAGAAACCCCAAGCAATTTTATTTCAGCTCCAAGTGTTTTCACGACTCTCTATCAATGTTCTTGGGCAACTTTGGGCCGACAATAATAATGTCAAGTAAGTCTTCCTTTCTTTAGCTTAATTTCTCCATTTTTTTTTAACTTTATTTCTGCCATTGATGGCATTTTGGAGTTTTTTCTATACTTTTTGTAAAATCTATAAATTTTGTTTTTTCTATAAGAAATTGTCCCAACTTTTACCTCAGTTAGGTGATGAGTCTGAGCTCCAATAGTTCATTAGGGTTGTGTTCCCCATCTTATTATAGACCTCAATTTCTTAGGCTCTACAAATTTTAGTAGGGGTAGGAGCTCGAGCTCAGCCTCCTCTAATAGGTATTCCCCAGGTGGAGAGTAGTTCCTTGTCATGATCTGGGGTGTGAGAGTGAATTTTGAGGGATGGCTTTGACAAGCACCTATCAAAATATGGCCAGTCATTTCAACCGCCAAGCTCTTGGCCTCCGCAACACTAACTCCCAACTAGAGTTCGGGTTTGGCTCTCCGATCAAACCTTAGAAGAGAAAAAATTGAGCAAATTATCTCAGAATTCGACTTTCTAACCCTTACAGAGTTGGAACAATTTAGGAATGAGAGAGAGTAAAGAGTTGAATGAGGAATTCAGTTTCAACTACGATGCATAATGGATACACTTTAAATTAGGACTTTAGTTTCTTTTTTCTTATTTCATTTCTAATGCACTTAGGGAGTAGGGGTGAGTAAAACCGACTTACCATATCAGTTTTATATGTTTTAGAATCGAAACCAGATTCTAATTTTTAAAAAATTGAGAATCAGGATCATACTAGTTTGAGTTAAGAACCGATTTTTCAGTTTTAGTTCTGAACTTGTTTTAAACCAATTCTAGAATCGATATACTAATTTTGAAATTATTTATTTTAAATTATTTTATTTTACATAAAAATCCTATAAAAATTTAATTTTAAATATACTAGCACACAATTTACTCAAAAATCTTATATTATTCATTTAATCCTATAAAGATTTAATTTTAAATACATCAATATACATATAATATAAAAAATTATATTTTAATATATATATATATATATATATATATAAATATATAATTGGTACAGTTCTGATATATCAGTTTTTCGCAAAATATAGAACCGGAACTAGAATCAAATTTTCGGTTCTATCAAAATTAAGAATCAGAACCATTCAATTTGTTTTACAAATTAATTTTCTAATACAATCCTCAACTGGTACGATTTGGTATACCAATTTTTTGATTTTTTTGCTTACCCCTATTAGAGAGTATAAAGTCATCCTAGATAGGGTCACCCCTAATATGATGTCTAGTTTAGCAACCCTTTGGGTATTCACAATCTCCCTAATAATGGTCCCGAGAAATCGGATATTCAAAGAGGACTTTAGGTTATATAAATCAAACAACTACTTAGGGAAATGGTGTGTAGCTCATAGGAGAAGTCATCGTCTCTTTTGGGATAACCTCTCTTCTATATATTTCTCAAAGGAGTATTAGATATGAATATTTTCCCATGACAATTTAGACCTCCACACTGAAGTTGTAGACCCCAGTAAATGTGGTGCTAGGCCTACGTTCCCTCCTTACAAATTCAAGTAGGTTCGAACTTCAATAGAGGAAGAGTGAAAGAGTCCCACTTGGTGCTTGAAAGACACTGTGTCTATACAACTTGAGTGTATCTCAGGCGTTTTGTGAGCTAAGTGTCTTGTATGAGTAGACTTATATTGTTTTTATACAATTAGATTTGTTGCTAACCTTTGCCTCATCTTTGTAGTTTTTAATCTTTCCCTTGCCAACAAGCTACCTAAGGACCTCACACTTGTACCTTAGGTCATGCCCTCTAGAGCTACCTCAAAATTCCCCATTAAGGTTTGCACACAATATTTAACATTGAAGAAGCCCAATACAAGTGCCCCTAGCACACAGGCCCACCATCAAAGGCTCTGCCAATAACACGAGTTGGGAAAAAAGAGAGAAAAATAAGATGACCTCCTCCACACCCAACAAGGAGGATGACAACAAGGTTCCCTTGGTCAAGAGATGGATAGCCAAGGGAGTGGTGATCCAAGTGCAAATTCCCATGTCACAAGCTCTTGCACCACCCTCTGGGCATGATGTCCTTCATCCTTCCCTTATCCCCTCTAAGGACAACCTTCAAGATGAAAGGCATGAAGGACATCATTGCTGATATGGACAATTATCATAAGCGGGTAAGCTCAGTTCTTCCCATGTCTTTATTATCTCTCATTAATACTTTACTTTATTTCATTCTAACTCTTTAAGTTTTACCTTAGAAGTTGGCAGTTGGTTGCAATGAGCTCATTACTTAGCACCGGGTGCTCTAGGATCGACACGATAAGTTACAGCTCTCCTTCAACACAAAGAAGATGAAGGTTTGTAACTTGAAGCAAGAGGTGTCCAAGCTTAAGGAGAGAAGGAGAAAGCAAATTTAAGAAGAAAGTGGATGCCAAGATTGAGAAGAAAGTCACTAAGGGTTGAGTTGTGGAGGCAGAGAAGGCATGGCACTACACGCTTGTGGATTTCATGGCTAGAAATGAATATCACATCCTAATTTGCAATGTGTGGAAGTAGGCCGTGGATGTCTTCAAGGCGTTCACATAGTACAAGGAGCTGGCCATGATGTAAATAGGTGGGCTGAAAGAAGGCTATACTTACTCCCACTATGACCTCCTTAGAGGGTATGGGGAGGCCAAACTTTGATCATTTTGGGACTTGTTTCTAAGGCAAATTGATGACTAAATTCATGGCTAAGCGGCTTCACTTGCACCACATGAAACCTTGTGGGCTTCTACATGATCCTCTCTTGCCTCCTATGGTCATGTCTCCCATTGAGAATGCAAAGATAGTGGAGCCTCCCACAACTCCTACTGCCAAGGTGGCGACTCCGGTCAAGGCCTTGTCTCTAGCCCCAACTACTACCATGCCGACCCCCTGATCCAAGCTGAAGCTCTAGGCCTTGCTCCTCCCAGTAGAAGCCCCTACACCATTAATGTTACCAATGGTGACAAGGATCTCGATGAGCTCTTCATCACCAGGGGTTTGGCAGCAAGACTTAGGCTATTTTTTTCTACTTTTTGTACAACTTTTTGCGAAGGTTTTAAATCTCGGTTTTGGTTTTGGTTTCCGTAGCTAACAAAACTGATATATTTCGGCCGCTTCGGTTTTAGTTTCGGTCAAAATATTTTTTTAATTATTAATTGTGTGTTGACCAGAGTTTGACTATATTTTGACTGTACTTTGACTTCAAATTAAAAATATGATAAAATTTTTAAAATTTTTTATAAAAATTTAAAAATTATGAACAAATTTATAATTAATTTTACTACAATATTTAATATTATTTTAATTAATTAAAATTAATTTTGATAGTTAACTACTGTTTTTATATATTACTATATAAAAAATATATGAAAAATAATATGAATATGATTAAAAAGTTAAAAATTAACATAAGCAAATTTAACTTATTATTAAAATATACTTGACACATACATAATTTACTAATTATAACGTAATACAACTAATTATCATCATCATTATAATCATCATCAGTTGAGTTTGAAATATCTATATGTTGAATTATGAATTCAGTACCTGAACGATCTAGATAAACATTTATAGACATACGAGACAAAATAACTAGCTCTGCGTGATTTCGTGGCAGTGACTCACATGGGGTTAAGACCGACACAAATTTTTTTTGGCTTTTTTTTCGGTGGAACGGTCATGCACGTATGTACGTGAATAAAAAAATCAATGTATTTTGATCAAAATCATTTTCATTTCAGTTTCAACCAAAATATTATTTATTTATTAATTATATTTTGACCAAAATTTAACTTTATTTTAATTATTTTTTAACTTCAAATTAAAAAATTATAATATGTTTAAAAATTTTTAAAATAATAAATAGTTACGTGAATAGTTCTACGCATGTGAACAGTATCTGGTAGAGACTGGCGAGAGCGTTGGAACCGGGCTGGCACGGGTGCAAGGCTGGCCCCAGCTCGTAGGAGCAGTGGCCAGGTCGACGAGGGCGAGAGGGGGACGAGGGAGTGGCGGCAGGCTAGCGAGCGCGCAGAGGCCAGTTCGGCGAGGGCGTGGGCTCAGGCATGAAGCTGGCGCGCAGGGAGCTCGCCCGGCGAGCTCCCTGCGCGCTGCGTTCACCCCGTCCGTAAGGCACTTAGTCGAAAACCCTAAACCACAACAAATCTAACCGATCTGTTGCGGCACCGGACGAAACCAAACCGTTTTGACCGAGATTTAAAACATTACTTTTTGCTTGACTTTTTCGAACCTTTTGTAATGAAATTGCTTTATGAACTTTTTGTACTTCTTCAAGTCAAGTTATAGCAATGAAATTTCCTTTCATCTTCATCTTTGTGTGTTGAATAATCTCTCACGCTTCAAGAGATGGCTCAGTCTTAATTGCACGTGTGTAGTAATATTAGGGCTAGATTAATCACCAAAGTAGCCACTTGGGGAAGTGATAGCTTAGAGATTTAGTTGAATATGTAATAGTAATAGTGTCATAGAGTCCTAGTAGTAATAGGAGTAGCTCAGATTATGACCAATCATCCTAGCGGTAGCTTGGATCATGAACAGCGTGTTCAGTAGTCGAAGTAGTAGGGACAAAGTGATCATTTGGAGTAATGGCTCAAACTAGATTCATGTTGCAGTGGTAGGGCTGGCTTCATCCCAAGTGACAGCATGGATTATGAGCGATGCGTCTAGTGGTAGAGATAATAGAGCCGAATTAATCACTCAAGTGATAACTTAGACTTGAGTCACGTCATGGTACTAAGGCTGAATTCAAACCTCTGCACTTGCAATGAGCTTTGGTGGTTTTCTTTCCTGAATTGTGACACTTATGACTTCTAACTTTTAAGCCGAGTATTGATTCGGTGCAATGCAATGTGTGTGTATATCGCTGAACTCTTGATCTAGGGCTCTTTTGCATAAGTTTGGGTGAATCCCATCGACGAGCTTCGACCCCATGCACTTTTTGCAAATGAGCATTTGGTTGAAAGCTTGGTTCATAATGAATAAGCTTTCCAAGATTAGGTGGCTGAACTCCAAAATGAGCTTCAACTACCAAGTTTGCCATTGTTGGGGCTTTTGTAGTCCGGTGTTGACCCTTCCACTGAGATTCTTCAATGAAGTGCAAGACTTATAATTGGATTTTATGTAGTTAAGTGTAGAACTAGTAACTACTATTTTATGGTCCAGTGTTGAATTTGTAACAAAAATTTATATAGTCAAGCGCGGAGTTTATCACTGGTATTTGTTGGTCAAGTATTAAACTTTTAATTAAATTTCAAGAAGTCAAGTATAAAACTTATAACTAAAATTTCTTAATCAAGAATTGAATTTGTAACTGAATTTCATACAATCAAATGTAGAGCTTATAACTCATATTTTTCAATCAAGTATTGAACTTGTAATTCAATTTTGAGGAGTTAAATGTAGAGCTTGTAACAAGGTATAAATTAGATTGTATCAAAGAAATGAAACTCAATATCCAAAAAAAGATTAATAGTTAATGATTTTAACGGTCCTATACAAATTTAGAGGAATGGCAAGAGAGTACAAAAACAATCAAGTGCAAAACGAAAAAAAAAAAATTTTCTCAATAGGTCTACTGAAATTGTTACTTATTCAAATGAGTCTTGATAACGATGAAGTATTGATGATTCAGACCAATACAAGCAGAAATAATGTATGCCTAGGAAATTAGCCATCCCCTTCTATTTCCTTTCCTTCCATTTATTTGATTTGTAAGAGTTGGGGACTCGGACATATGGAAGAAGACGCGTCTTACTTTGTTAATAGAAGTTTGCAGGCAACGAAAAAAACACGAAGTCAAGCGCTGCTGTTGACTAATAGAAATCGAACAAGAAATATCTGACAAAAAATGGCACTCAATACAAAAGCAAACCCTTGAAGTGCTGACACTGGAACCCATTTATTGAATCCAATAGTTGTTTTTGTAATTAAGAACGACATAGCCATTTGAATCTCATTCCAAACGAGTTTATCTTGATTTTATTGGATTTTTTAGGATGTCATGTGTGCTTAAATCTTGAGAGTCAAGAATGGGAAGCCATGCACGTCTTTTCTTGCTTTAGCTGCGCTGCGAGTTGATCTATATTTTCCTTGTTAACTGCTTTATTTGATTTTTTGTTGTATTCAGTCGGTAAAAGTTTGCAGCTCATTTAAGCCTTTAGTATGTATACCTCTGTGAACTTCTTAACAGGATTTTCTGAACTTTGGGTTAGTTGATTGTTCAATCTCAAAGAGAGTCAACTATAATGAGTGCAAGCAAACTGAAGCGTCGTGTAGACGAGTATGAGCTGGTGCGGTAGCATTTGAAGCTGATAAAGCATCCTAACGTTATCCTCGTATACGAGGTAGCATTTGAAGCTTCTTTCTGATCGAGTGAGTTAGCGTTTGAAGTTGTTTCTTCAACATTATCTTTCATCAACGCTTCAAAAATAACCGATAGTTATTGCCATTTTTTCCGGCGCTTGAAGTGCGGCTAATGAATTTTTCGCAGCAAAAGCTAAAATTTTGGCGACCTGGTTCTATCTCTTTCGTCTTTTTATCTACTCTCCTTTGTCTTTCTTTTCCCGACCAAATCGAAAGGGAGACTCAAAGGACCATTTTGTAAGAATTCATTCAATCTAGGGATATATTTGTAAAATTTTTATTTTTTTTATTTTAAACCAGATTTTGGATCAATTTTGAGTCTGGTTTTAGTCTAAATATTCAACCAATTCAGCTCACTTTAGTTTGAGCCCGAATTTTCTATCCAAATTAAGCTTAATTTTTGGTTAAATTTAATCATGATTTAGGTTTAATTAAAATCCGTGTTTGAGTTATAATTTAGTAACATACAACTATTTATTTTGACTAAATTTCGATTAGATTTGATTTTAGTCAAAATCGACTTAAACAATATTGATCAAGGAGTAAAAACTCATCATGCTATCAAGTATAACCCTCATCATATCACATTTCTTTCTCATATTAAACTTAAGAACTTTGAGAAAGTTCAAAAAAATAAAAGTTGAATTCTTACTAGTAAGAATAACTAAATCAATTTGTGCAAAAATTAAGTTTTAGAGCTCATTCCTAGACTAAATGACTATCCAATTATTGGTACCAAATGGGTCTATATGAATAAGCTAGATTAACATGGTGTTGTAGTTAGAAATAAAGTTTGATTAGTAGCCAAAGTTTTCAACCAAATTGAGGTTATTGATTTTGATGAAACTTTAGTATCCATGTCTTATTTGGAATTAATTCGTATTCTACTTGCTTTTGCATGTTTTCAATATTTCAAATTATTCCAAGTAGATGTCCAAAGTGCTTTTCTAAATGGCTATCTATTCAAAGAATTTTATGTTGAACAACCTCCTAAATTTGAAGATTTAAAATTTTAATCCATATTTTAAAATTGAAGAAGACAATATATGGCTTTAAGCAAGCTCCAAGAGTTTGGTATGAAAGATTAAGTTCTTTCTTGATTTCAAATGAATTTACAAAGGGTTGTGTAGATACTATATTATTTCCCTTGAGAATGCATAATAATTTATTAGTAGTATAAATTTATGTTGATGACATTATTTTGGGTATTACTAATGTAAAACTTTGTGAGATGTTTGCAATCATAATGCAAGAAGAGTTTGAAATGAGTACGATGGGTGAGCTTAACTTCTTCCTTGGACTACAAGTCAATTTCAGAATAATTATGCATACAAGACATGGATGAAGAATGTGACTTCATACTTGACTCAGAGCAACTTTATGACCACTTCGGAAGGCTCTACATCAGCAAGCACCAAAGGAAGGAGCAAGCATTTTGGGAGAGGAACAAACAAGTTAATGCTAAGGCTCATCCCACCCATGCATCAAGTCAATCTGAATCTCCATGGAAGAAACATCCTAATACAAAGACTTCAAGAAGATTATGCTAGTAGATAAAATAGAATGGTTCATCTAGAGAGTTTTTGAAGACCTTTCTACAAGAAAACCCCATGTGCCTAATTCTAATGTTGAATGAGATGATTATTAGCTAGCCACATCCTACAAGGACATTCAAGGAAGTACTGATTATGGGCAAGTATTTAATCAAAATAGCCAAAGAGCTTTGAGAGCCATAATTATCCCTCTAAAAATGAGTGAATTAATGACTGATGTTAAGTTTTATGTGATCGATACTGATGCATCATATAAAATATTACTAGGGAGGCTGTGGATGCATAAAAATAAAGTAGTGCCGTCGACCCTACATCAATGCTTCAAATACTTGGAGGATGATGAAGAATACTAAATTGATGGTGATGTACACCCTTTGGATATTCATGAGGTATATTATGATAATACAAAATACTATTTGAGATCTAATACTGATAAGGGGTCTGCTTCCACCAGTCAAGTAAAGCAAAAAATTGCTAGCCTAATCTTTGCTCCTCCTTACCTAGGAAGCTATTCTAAACTATCCTCTTTAGATGAAGAAGCCTCACAAATATTCTTCAGTTGTTATACTTCTGACAAAGATGATGACAAAGGAAAAATAGAAAATACTTTCATTTCCAAAAGGCTTGTGTAAGTCATTAGGTGAGCTAAGCATTAATGTCATGAAAGAATTAATGACTTTCTACATTCCTTTATGGTGTGAAGGAGAAAAAAAAAACTATTTTATAAGGCAATCCCTTGTGCTCCAAGCATACATGAAATTTTGAGGACTGAAGATCTAGCAGACGATGGTGACCATCAACCAGTAGTCTTGCCTAAATATTTCTTATAGTAGCTTCGTCAGATAATCAATAAATCTAGTTGTGGAAATCCATGAAAAAATAAAGAGAGTCATTTATTTAGAAATATATGGGATCCATCCCAAGGACGTGCATACATTCTTAGAAGAGGAAACAAGAACACCAAAGAATTATGCTATATTACTCTAAATGCTCACATATGTCTTATGGTCAGCATTGGACACCTCTTCAATGATTAGGTTGACTAAATAATATTAATACCTCTTGACATGTATGCCAAGGTAGCCGCAACTTTTCAGACATCACAAGAAGGTGGCATCCTCGGTGGAATTTCATCAGAGCCAAAAGAAAGAGGTCATGAGTAACCGAAATGCCTTCAGATGAACCTTCACCAAATCTCACTCAATATAATAAATCACTTGGTGAAGAAATAATCCTCAAACCAAAAAAATCTCCACCAGAACCTGTGAGGGCAAGCGATAGTTGATAAACTGATGGAGATCAACCTAGGCTCAGAGGAGGACCCAAAGCTAACTTTCATTAGTACTCAATGTTTAGAGGAAAGCCAAACCTAGCTCAGAGCAATGCTCTAAGAGTACATTGATTGCTTCACATGGAGCTACAAGGAGATGCCTCAACTAGATCTTGAAGTTGCAGTCTACAAACTGGCCATCAACCCTGAGCTTCCACCAGTTAAACAAGCACCTAAGAAATTGAAACTCGACCTAGAACAAAAGTTAATAGAAGAAACAAAGAAATTGATCGAAGCAAGCTTCATCAGAGAGGAAAAATATTTTGATTGGGTTGCAAGCATCATCCTAGTCAATAAAAGGAATGGCCAAATCTGCATTTGTGTGGACTACAGAGACTTGAATAAAGTATGTCTAAAAAATGATTTTTCATTGCTAATAATGAAAATCATGATTGATAACATGATTAACTTTGAAATATTCTCCTTTATGGATTTTTTCATCGGATATAATCAAATCAAGATGCATCTTGATGATGAGAAACATATGACCTTTAAGACATTAGTTGGCAATTTATTGCTATAAGATGATGCCATCTGAGCTCAAGAATGCAAGCGCCACTTATCAGAGGACCACGACTCAAATCTTTGATGACCTTATACACCAATTAGTGAAATATTATGTGGATGACTTGGTGGTAAAAACTAAGTCCAAAGACAAGCTTGTCCTTGAACTAAGAGTAGTATTCGACTGCCTTAGAAAATATAACTTAAAGATGCATCCTCTGAAGTGTGCTTTTGGGGTATCATTGGGAAAGTTTCTTTGCTTTGTTGTTAGACAATAATAGATTGAAATCAATCCATATATGATCAAAGCTATCATAAATATGTCACCACCCAGCAATTTAAAGTAATTGAGGACATTCCAAGGTTGACTCACATACATAAGAAGATTTATTCCAAACCTCTCTAGAAAATGCAAGAATTTTTCTAAGTTGATAAAGAAGGATACTCCATTCATCTTGAATCAAGATTGCTTATGGACCTTTGAAGAGATCAAACAGTATCACCTAAAGCCACTAGTCTTAGTAAGACCTTTACCCAATAAACCCCTTATCCTCTACATAGCAACAATGGAAGGATCCCTGGGGATGATGCTTGCCCAAAATAATAAAGAGGGTAAAAAAAATACACTCTACTATTTGAGTAGAATGCTAGTGGGGGCAGAAAATAACTACTCCCCCATCAAAAAACATTATTTAGTGCTCATATTCACAGTCAAGAAGCTGAGATATTATTTTCTTTCACATTAATTCATTTTAATATCAAAGATTGATCCTAAAAATTATCTTATGACTAGGCCATACTCACTGGGGCCTAGCAAAATAGGCTTTAATCCTCATGAAATAAGGTATCAAGTTCACTCCTCAAAAAGTGATTTAGGAGCAAGACACCACTGATTTTCTCATAGCTCATCTAGTGCTAGATGATTCTCCTCTGCATTTTGAGCTCCCTAATGAAGAAATCCTTTTGGTTAAAGAAAAAGAACCTTACTAGAAGCTATATACTTTGATTGAGCATCATCCATCATGCCAAGGATCAGACCAAAGCTTCCGAAAATAAAGCAAACATCAAACTTTTTATATCACTCTAAATTGGGCCATTTTACAATATTATTATTCTATCTCAAAGTTGTGCACAAATAATAAAGTTGAATACGAGGCCCTAATTGTAGAACTATAAATGGCCCTTAATATGAAAATATCACGCCTAGATATTTTTAGTGATTCACAACTAGTTATTAGCCAAGTTCAAGGTAAATATAAAGTTCATAGATTTGAGCTCCTGAAATACTATGAAAAGGCTCAAGAGCTCATAAGGCAAATTTTTCATGTTCAAATAACTAAGGTTTCCCAGTCCACCAATGCTGAGGCTGATTCCTTAGCCAAACTAGCCAAGGCTTTAGCTCATCTTGATCAAGGGAAAATTCTAATCACAATCTATAGTAGACAAGTGATAAACTAAGTCTTTAGCATCAACCTTGAGAGGACTGAATCTAAATTAATAGAGGAGGCAACATATTGGAGAATACTATTTGTCAACTACCTCAAAAGTGAAGAATTCCTATAAGATAAATCTACATGGACACAACTCAGAAAGAGAGCTGCACACTTTTTTCTTATCAATCACACTATATATAAAAGGTCCTTCAATCATCTACTTCTATGCTATCCTTAGACAAAAAGGCCAAAGAAATTATGTATAAAATGCATTCTGGAGTTTGTGTAGCTCATCAATTTGGCCCAAAAATAAAAATGAAGATTAAACATAAGGACTACTATTGGCCTATGATGGCAGGAGATAGCATTGAATATGCTAGAAGATGTCATCTATGCCAATTTCATGGTGACTTTATCTATCAACACTCAAATCCTCTACATTCAATAGTGTCCTCATGGCCATTCGAGGTATGTGGAACATATGTCATCGACCTAATTGAATCATCTTCTTCTAGAGGCCATCACTTCATACTCACAGCAACCAATTATTTTTCTCGATGGGCTGAAGCAATTTCATTGAAAGAGGTAAAAGCATATGTTGTTATCTACTTCTTTCAAGAAAAATATTTGGTACTAATTTGATTCTCCTCGAAGGATCATTTATGATAATAGATTATCTCTCAGAAGCTTCAAGATAGGATGATTTGTGCATCATCACAAGATAGATTGGAGCCAACGGGATTGTTGAGGTATTCAACAGGACCCTTTCCAAGATCTTGAAGAAAGTTCTTGAAGAAAGTTGTTGCTAGAAATATGAAAGATTGGCACCAAAAGCTAGCTGAGGCACTATGGGCCTATCATACCATATATATTCATATAAAATCATATTGAATAAGTAAAACAAAAGGAGCATTATAACTTATTAGTAATAAAATTTTAAAAAAAATAAATGAATTTTCAGGGATCAAAGGACTAAGAATTTCTTACTAAGAATAATAAAAACATAACTTCAAAGCTAGATCATATACAACCCTTAACTACTTACCAAAGTTAGATCATATATAAACCTTATTTACTTACAGGAAATCACACTAACCCTTTTCTTATCAAAGTTAAAAAATATTACAAAGCTTATCTACTTACAAACTAGAATTATGTATATGACAGGTACAATAGTCTTAACTCCAAAAAAATTTCCTACCTCTTTTCTCAATAGCCTACAATAGAAGAAAAACAACAACAATTTGGATACCTTGAAGACAAAGCATCAACACCTGCAAATTGAAGAAGAAACTCTAAGCACCTTGATTTATAGAATGCCAGCTTTATGCAGTAAATATTAATCATGCCCTTAGCCCTAACTTTATCTCCTTCCATCAACTTCAATCACTTCACCATCTTGTTGTCGAGAAAAAGTATAACACCACTCACATGTGCATAATTTATTCACATCTTTTCATTAGGAAGTGGGGACATTGACAAGCATTGCATGAAAGTGGGAAGTTCTCATATTGGGATTATGCTAGGATCATGCTCTATGATTTTAAATGTGAGTTGATCATGAGGATCCAATGGTCACTTTACTTCAATCCCTTCAGGCTGATTTCCAACATTTGGTAGATAAGACATAGAAATCTTTGCTTTTGCTTTTGACAAAGTAACTTTTTTACTTGTGCCTTCTTTGAAATGATTGGGCATAGAGAAAAACTAGGGCTAGGAACTTAGGATTAGGTTTTCTTATCAATTTCCACTAAAAATGGCAACCTAATTGGCTAACCAAGCCAGGACTTGGCTTTGACCAAACCAAACTTTGAGTTTTGCTACATGGAAATAAACTCTCAAATGACGCACCCACTATTTGTCTTGGGGATATGCTTGAGTGCTTGATTGATGATGGTGTAGTCCCCGCTGCCATCCTTGACCACCACCATGTTGGGGTTCACTTTGCTGGCCTTCTTCGGTAGCAACTTCCAGTCTACCTTTGCAAGCCACTTGGGGCACCTATCTTTCCCCTTAGGATACACTTCATTAGAATCTTCTAAAGGCAGATGCTATATTGTGTTGATCAATTTGAGGTTGTCAAGAGGCACATAGTCGAGAAGGTTCATGACCTCTTTGAGGATGCTGAGAGCATTGCTCACAAGCTTCATCCTGAGCTATAGTGTCTCCCTCACCTTTTGCTACCCTAACAAGTATTCCAAAGCCTCAATGCAGGTCACCTTGCTGGCCAGGATTGAGCTCAGACATGTGTTGATGTCATTGGAGCAGCTAGCAACATCCTTGGCATCACCACTGGAGTAGAAAAATGTGGCAGAGAAGTAGTTGAGAGAAGGTGAGGTACCATGTATGCGAATTGACATCTAATATCAAAGGAGTCCAATGAAGTGTATTAAAGAGCAGAGGATGGATAGCTAAAGTGGTTAAAGATGGTTGACTGGAAGCTTTGTGAACCACTGAATCCTAATGTGGTGGTGGCCAACAATGGCAGCGAGGACTACAGCACCCATGATGCACTTAAGCTAGTCCCAAGAGCAACAATGGCCAGTTCATCATCTGATTGAAGGGTGGCAACTGCTACAAGAATGTTGTGTTTGACAAGAACATGGACAATGTGATGATGTACGATGATGGGTGGAGGTAGATAGTTGTGTCCGGTAAGCTATACAAGGATGACTCTATGGGCATCATCCTTCAAGTCTACAACCATCAGTAAGCCATCTTTGTCCTCTTGGCATTTGATTTTATCTTTGATTATCATCCACCATAAACAAATTAATTAGAATTATTTTGTGTGTGTGTGTGTGTGAATAGGTCATTGGTGATGGATTCATATCGAAGAATATTGGGTTCAGCAACATGGAGGGGCCTTCGTCACACCTAGCGGTGGTAGGGATGGTATCAATAGACAAAATCATCTTATTTTGGTGCTAATTCGGTGGGTACTAGGACATGCTTTATGTGCACTCACCGCATCAGTCCTATCGAAACTGTATTATCTTCAGCACCATCAACTTCATCTCGGTGACTCAAAGACCGTAATTTAGAATAACTTGATCCTAGTGTGCCACCCGGTAGTGAAACAAAAGAACATGGTTACCTCACAATCCTACAGTGATAACAATGAGACAATAGCCCTCATCATGTAGAACTGCCACATCCTCCTAGACAAGGCCCTTTTCCTAGTGTGGCTTCAAATCCAGACCTACTTGGGCTAGCCATGGAGGCCATACGTGTGGGTCATATTCTTGCAGAGAATGATCAACGACCTCATCCAACCAGCTGAATGGTTCCCATGGGATGACAAAAAGGACAAAGGTCTTCTTCGTGGAGTACAACAACAAGAGCCCTGGTGTAATTGCTGACGAGAGAATGAAGTGGCTGGTCACTGACCAAGGGAGTTTGAGAAATTCACCATCGGTCTTCTCCTCAAGGTAGGTTCGAGACATAGTTTGGAAAATCTTCTGATGAAACCAAAATAAAATTGACCGAAACGTTTCGACCACGGCCAAAACTGAAATATTTCGGCCAATTTTCCAAACAATGATTGTTAATAGTGTTAGTATAGTTGTGGTGATATAGTAGTAGTAGTATTCTAGTGTCAATATAGAGTAGTAGCAGTATAGTAGTTTAGTAGCGTTAGTATCGTATATAGAAGTATTTGAGAGTAGTAGTATATTAGTGTTAGTACAGTCATAATAGTAGCACAGTAATAATAGTGTATTAGTGTTAATATGATAGTAGTACTATAGTAGTAGTGGTATAACAATATTAGCATAGAAGTAATTGCAGTATAGTAGTAGTAGTAATATACCATTAATAGCAATAATCCTTGTACTAGTATAATATTAGTAGTATAATGGCAAACTATCAGTAGTATAGAAGTATAGAATATAGTACTATTAGTAATAGTAGTAGAATAATATACTAATAGTATTATATTAGTTGTGACAATATAGTAGTAGTAATGTTAGTTCTAGTATAATAGTAATAATAATAGTAGTATAGTAGTATTGTAGTATACTAATATTAATAGTATTATTATAGTAGTAGTCATAGTAATAGCGATAGTATAATAGTAGTAGCAATAGTATAGCAATGGTCTTATAATAGTTGTAATAGTAATAGTAGTATAGTAGTAATAATAATAGTAATATAGTAGTTGTATAAATATACTAATAGTAATATTAGTAATAATAGTAGTATAAAAGTATTAAGAGTATTATAGTAATCATCTTATATCAATAATAACAATTGTAGTAGAAGAGAAGTAGTAGAAATATGGTAGTATATTATTAATAGTAGTTGTTATTTTAATAGTAATAGTAGCAATATTAATAGTATAATAGTATAATAATAGTAGTAGAAGTAAAAATATTAGTATAATAGTATAGTAAAATTTGTATAGTATTTGTAGTATAGTGATATAGTAAGCGTAGTATAATATTAAAGTAGTATAGTAGAATTGTCACATATTAGTAGTCATATTATACTAAAATTTATATAGTATAAGTAGTTATACAATACTAGGAGTATAATAATAGTAATAGTATTGTAATATACTAAAATAATAGTAGTAGTAGTAATAGTATGAGTTTATTAGTTATGTACTAGTTATAATAGTATTTTCATAATAGTGTAATAGTATAGTACTAGTTGTGTATTAGTAATATTATAGTAGTATAATTAGTTGTAGTGGTAGCGATTGCGTAAAAATAGTAGTAGTAGTCAAATAATAATAATATAGTAGTAATATTTTTGTCATATTAGTAGTATAATAGTATTAGTGTAGTTGTAATAATAGTAGTGTAATAGTATAGTAGAAGTAATATTGTATAATAATAGTAATTGTTATTACACTGTAGTAGTAATCATTCTATCATAGAAGTAGTATAGTAGTATTACAAGTGGTAGTATTAATAGTATAATAATAATAGTGTTATAGTAACATTTTATCACTAGTAGTATAACAGTATATTAGTGTAGTTGTAGTATTAGAAGCAGTAGTATAGTTGTAATATAATAATAGTAGTAGTATAGTAGTACCATAATAGTAGTAACAGTAGTATTAGTGTGATAGAACTAATAGTAGTAGTATATCGATAATAATATATTAGTAGTAGTATAATAGTAGTAATCATTGTATAGTAGTAGTAATATAGTATTACTAAAAGTAATAATAGTAGAAGTATAATAATGGTAGTATATTAGTAGTAATATATCAACAATAATATAATAGTATAGTTGAAATAATATACTAATATAGTAGCATATTAGTACAATTGTAATATTAGAAGTAATAGTATAATATTAATATAGCAATAGTAATAGTACGATAGTAGTAAAATAGCTGTAACAATAGTAGAAATTATATAATAGTACTAGCAGTAGTGGTATGTTAGTGATAGTAACATTATAGTATAATAGTAGAAGTCGTAGTATAGTAGTAGTAGTAGTACTATTGTAATTATAGTATAATAGTGCAATATTAGTAATGGTAATATAATTATAGTAATATATTAATAGTAGTAATATAATAGTATAATAATAATAGTAGTATCATAGTAATAATAATATGCAAGTGGTATTGTAGTAGAAGTAAGATAGTAGTAGTAGTAATCATAGTAGTGTTATATAACAGTAGTTATAATATGTTAATAGTACTAGTAGCACCATAGTAGTAGTAATAATGGTAATACTAGTTTATATTAATAGAACTAGTAGTAGCATTGCAATAGTTTTATTATATTAGTAAAACTAGTTGTAGTAGTAGAATAATAACAGTAGTAATATAATTATAGTAGTATGATAATAACAATAGTATAGTAGTATAATAGTATACTAGCAGAAATAGTAATATATTAGTAGTATTGTAATATAGTAGTTGTTGTATAGCAGTAGTATAATAATATCGTAATATTATAATATTATACTGTATTGTAATAGTGGTACTATAATACTAATATTATAGTACCAGTATTATTCTACTATTATTATTACGATGACAACTATAGTACTACCACTAAACTATACTATTATATTATTACTACGACAACAATAATACTACTATTGCTAACACTATACTAATATATCTAATGTTATACTACTATTATTACTACTATATAATAATAATAATAATTATTATTATATTACCTTTACTATTACTACGATTACTATATAACTACCACAATTAATAATATGCTACTACTTCTATTATACTACTATTACCACTATTATTATATTTTTTCTATTACTTATAATATTACTATTATATTACTACTATTATAATACTTTTATTACTACCAACATTACTACTGTATGACTAATATTATGATTATACTATTATTATAACTACTATACTATTACTATTGTGATTGGTATACAAATACTAGTACCATTATATCATTAGTATTAATATACTAATACTATAGATGATTGAAAGTGGACCTCTCCCACACTTCGATATGGAGCAAAGGAGGTGTAGTTTTAAAAGTCATAACCACCTTCTTCTAGAAGTCAACAAACCTCACAATAGAGTAATTCAATGCCTGGATGACCTCTCATTTGGACTCAACTCAAGAGAGGGACTCAGAAGGGTGAGGTATCACCTACCCATTCCTTGTTTGCTCTTCACCCTAGATTGGCTTCCTTCTCTCACCTCTTCTTCCTTGAGCCTTGCACAGACTTCTAAGAGGGAGCATTACCTTCTAATTTGGAAGACCTCTTTTGAGATGACAAGATAGGGGACACCTAAGGAGTACCTACATGTTGCCTCAAAAACTCATTCCTGAATAAGATCTAGGTCAACCCTATATAAAATTTGACCAATAATTAAATTAAAGAGAAAGTCTAAGGTATGTACTAAATTTCCAAGCCATGGATAAGCCATTCTCTAGTAGGGAAGCCTTATCGAACCACAAGAGAGCAGATCTAACATCCTCAACCTCATCTACCCAGGAGAGTAAAAGCTAGGAAACATCAAAGTAGATCTCTAGGTTAGCTCAGTGAGTGAAAGGGTTGCCCCACACACAAGAAAAAATATTGTCTACCCTAGTAAAAATCCTAAGGGGATGGTCTTTCTAAGAGTGAATGAAGTTAGGGTTTTGAGAAAAATAATCTACATAATTTCTTTGGATCAGAATATCATCTACCTCCTATTCTTGAACCCCCAAAACCCGTAAAGGCATCCCCGAGCATTTCAACAGTCATGACGAAACCTTTAGATCAGCTTGGGTTTGAAGAACAATGAAAAATTTTATGGCAATGGACACAATTTGATCAAGGAAGAGGTCCCAATCTCCCTGGATATCTCGGGTAAAGCTATGTACAGGATACTTAATGCCCTTCTGAACATCTCCAAATATGTACTAAACACAAACCCAAACTCCTGCCTCAATTTCTTGCTCTCCTCCTTAGAATCCCATAGGTCCAATTCAGTCCCATCTAAAAAGCCAAACATGCTAACTAAGTCCTCAAGATTTTACTCCTGAAAAGTGGATTTAGAAATTGAAACTCTCACCTCAGGAACACCTAATGAAGCACAAACTAAGGTCCCATGTTCTAATGCCAAACAAGGTCCGCTAATCCAAAATAAAAGCCACAATGGTTCAAAAGGACAAAAAATAACACTTACTCTAGGGTAATTCCTCAAGTGGACTAGGAGCTGCCAGTGTGGGAGTAAAATGTAGCTTGGAACCAACCCTTGTGGAAGAGGATAGGACAGCCAAAGGAGCTAGCCCCTTGGAGGCCGCAACATTAATGGAGGGTCTTGAGCTCAACACACTAACACTAGGAACTAGGGAGGATGTTGTCTTGGTGGATGAAGCTATCACTATAGGGACTGATGGAGTGATAGATCCCTTATTGAAAGATGACCCCCTTCTAGGGTAGGAAGGAGCGAAAGAAGATTTCATTTCTAGAAAACGTAGCAAATGTAGAATGAAAGAAAGCAAGGGTTGCAAAAGACACTAGACAAAGATTATCAAAAATACATGAAAATGGATGAAGAATTCCTTAAATAGCTTTCCCTAAATCATGAAATCATTACCTCGTGAAACGAGAAAGGCTAAAAGATAGGAGCGAGAAATAGTTGCATCAATCATGAGGGACCTATGTCCACATCAAGGGCTATCTCAGTGTCTAAAGGGATGCCGCTAGACCATCACATTGGAACAAGGTAAACACAAATAATTTCACATGATTCAATAGGATGGTGTCTCAGCTCCTGAAGAAGTCATGTTCATTGGCAACACGTGCCCGACATAGCACTATAAACGCGTGACTCACCTCACGAGGATTCATGACGGCCACCACCCCTCATGATTTAATGAAAGTGGCAGCTTGAACATCAGGAATTCAAAATGGTATGCTCAAGAAAACACATTTAAGCTAGTGAAAGAGGAAGTAACTCCACCAATTGAGCCACCTAAACTCCATGATTGGGGTTGGGGCGCATTGATGATACACTGAGTTGAAAAATAACTGAACTAAAAGCAAATATGGATTTGGCCTATGGGATGAACTACTAACTTAGGTGATTGAGCTATTAGCCTTGAGGCCATTATCTGAGGTGACCTTGCCGAGGTCAAGTTACCTTGGCGATATCACTATACTCCATCTAGCAAATACACATCTTAAGGCCAACTAGAATATTTGACAAGCTCAACCCATATATGAATATGATTGGGTATTCATGAAAATTGGAGGGACACAAATCCTAGGAAAAATATTAGTAGAGAATTTGGGAGCAATGACAGCCAAATAAGGAGAGTTCGACATAATTAGGACTAAGATCATGAAATCCCAAACTTGTCCATGACCTTCCCAACCTATAAAACATGGAGTAGTTATGAAGATAGGGGGGACAATCTCTCTCAAATTCTCTATTTCTCTTTCTCTGTGAATAAGAATCAACAAGAACCTTTTTGACTTGAGTATCAAACTAGACGTTAACAAAAAATTTTTCGGTGGTCCTCCTCATGGTTCTTCTCCCACTTGTAGATTAGCAACAGGGTGGCCAAGCGGATTTAATCTTCAGGAGCCTACTTGACTAGAACCAGTGTTGAATCAAAATTCATCAACAATACTATACTAGTTTACAATACTACTACACTATGATATTATACTATTACTATATTACTAGCACTATACTACTACTATTATTATATTACTAATATGCTACTACTACTACTATACTATTACTATAAGAGTAGTAATAGTATAACAGTAGTGGTAATATAGTGGCAGTATAGTAGTAGTACAGTAGTAGCAGTAATAGAAGTGCTAGTAGTAGTATAGTAGTATGATAGCAGTGGTAGTAATAGTAGTAGTATAGTAATAGTGGTGATGATAGCAATAGTAATAGTAGTAGTATTATTATTATAACAGTAGTAGTATAGTAGTAGCTGTATTAATTGTAGTATATTAGTACTAGTAGTAGTAGCATATTAGTGACATAGTATTAGTAGTAGGAGTAGTAGTATAGAAGTTATACTAGTATATAAGTAGTAGCATGGTAGTAGTATAGCAATATAACAATAGTATAATTATAGTAGCATAACAATATTAATAGTATAGCAATAATATATCAGTAGTATAGTAGTAGTACTAGTTGTGTATTATATTAATAGCAGTACTAGTGAAAGTATAATAGTAGTAGTATAATATTAGTAATATAATAGTTGTATAATAGTAGTATAGTAGTAGTATAGTATAATAATAGTACTACTATTAGTATAATATAAATAGTATAATAGTAGTATAGTGGTGGTATAGTAGTAATAGTAATAACAGTAGTATAATAAAAATATTTCTAGTAATATAATAATTATAGTTGTATTATTAGTATAGAAATAGTATAATATAGCAGTAGTACTAATAGTATAATAGTAATATAGTAGTATTATAATAGCAGTAATGCAGCTATAGTATAATACTGAGTAGAAGCATTGCAGCACTGTAGTAGTAGTAATAATATTATAATAGTATAGTATTAGTAGTTTTAATATCATAGTACTAGTAGTAGTTATATTAATGTAGTAGTTATTATTGTTGCAGTAATAGTAGTAGTAAAGTATTATAATTATTAAATTACTACTACTATATTACTTCTATATTATAACATTAATACTATTACTACTACTAATAGTATTACTATTGTTAAAATAATAGTGTTACTTCTACTATTATTACTATACTACTACTGTTGTTACTATTACTGTTGTTATAACTACTACTGTTAGTATTATTATTTCTATTATTATGATACTACTACTATTACTGCTACAACTACTTTTGGTATACTATTATTATACTATTATTACTATAATAATTGCTACTGCTACTATTATTGTTACTATTATTATATTATAATACTATTGCTACACTACTATTACTATTATACTTCTACTATTACTGCTATTATTTTTACTACTATACTAATATAATACTATTATAATACTATTACTATCAATTCTGCTATTACTATAGTATGCAACTATGACTACTACTATTATACTACTGTGGGATTCAAATTAATCGCCTAGGGTAGGAAAGACCCTAAGGGGCAATCTTGAGAAAACAAATGAAAATATAACTTGGTTTGAGTATGATAAGATATTGTGGGAATATAACTTCCATCATGTGTAAGCTCCTATTTTAAATTCCCCAATAATTGTCAGAAACCTCTTAAAGTAAGAAATATAACTAATAAAATAGAGAGACAAAGGAAAGAAAGTGTAATTTCATTAATTTGAGGAAAGAGGTACATGGCTTAAGAAAGAGCATATCCTCACTTTACATTTTAAAAAATTTAAATTCATAATTATAAAAGAGAGTTGAATGATAAAGCAAGTGGGAGTAGGCTTGGTATGCATCACTACCCTACTCCCATGCCTTTGGTTGAGTTAAACTTGACACAAGGGATGCTTGCTTAGATCCCTTGTAGATGCTGATAACTTGGCTTGTATTAGTTGACCCCGTTAAGATCTAAAGTTTTACTAATGACTTTTCATTTGTTGTCAGTTGGCCTCTTTTGATTCTTCACTTGAGAAAAAAATGACTAGTGGCACTAGTTTGTACTAATAATTTCTAATTTGATAATCATTGGTCTCTTGGCATGTGTATGGATAGACTAAGGAGATAAACTCGAATGGTAGATGTTTTAAAGCATCACTAATGCCTTTTGTGGTTGGTTTGGGTAAGCATCATCAACAACTTTTTAGTTGGTTTAGCTCCAAAATATGGCTATTAGTTTTGAGTGTGTTGTCAATTGACTTTGTTTTATTTTTATTTGATAATGGATAGCCTTATTGGCATATTTTTTATTAAGTTTGAAGTTCACAAATAGCTTTCGGGGTTGGCTTAGTTAAGCATCACCAACAGTTTTTGTGTTGGCTTAGGTTTGAAGTATGGCCGATGGCTTTGAACGTGTTGTCAATTTTCTTTTAATTTTTGATTTGATAATCGACTAGCTCATTGGTGTACTGTTGATTAAGTTTGAGGTGCCACCAACATCTGTTGGCATTATCTTAGCCAAGCATCACCAACGAACTTTGAGTTGGCTTAGCTTTGAAGTATGGCTGACAACATTAAGTATATTGTCTGTTGACTTTGTTAGAATAAGACATCTGACTGACTAACTAAGCAAGTTCATAACTAACATAATTTGATTTCATTTGAAAATCGATGGCCTCATTGGTGTGTTATTGGTTAAGAGTTGAGGCATTGCTAATAGCTTTTGGGATTGACTTAGTTAAGCATTACCAATAGCTTTTTAGTTGGCTTAGTTTTGAAATGTTCTCAATGACTTTCGGCATGTTGTCGATTGACTTTATTTGATTTTTGATTTGATGATTGACAAGTTCATTAGCATGTTGTCGATTACATTTGAGGTGTCACAAATGACTTTTTGGGTTGGTTTAGCCAAGCATGGCCAATAGCTTTTGAGATAGCTTAGCTTCGAAGTGTGGCTGATGTCTTTTTTTAGTTTCAAATTTTGTGAACCTACTAAGGCTGATTGGCCAATCCTCTTCAACTTCTTGACTTATACAATAAGGTTTTCAAAAGTGTGGATAGAAGAAGCACTCATGTATGGTGCCATCGAGTTCTTCCATTTGTTATCAAGAACTAGATTTAAAGCTTCAAATTGGCTTATGGATTTTCACACTTGATACTAATGTTTACCCACAGTGTGATGTAATCCAAGACAGATTTGTTATCATCCTTTAGTATTGAAATAAGGTCCACAATGGTCACCTTATTGCTGATTCCTCCAAACTTGATTCAGAAAACTCCTTTTATTTGTGACTAAGTTTGTATGAACTTTGATTGTAACTAGCATACCAGTGGAATGCTACCTTAGTTAAACTTGTTAAAAATTGGCAAAATAACTTTGAGGTGTTATTACTTGAGTCCCTACATAGAGTCACAAGATGAGGTATATGTTGTTCAGGGTTACCAAAATCATTAAATTGTTTGTACCTAGAAATTGTATTGCTCTTCAGATATGGTACTTGGTTGTGATAATTAGGGCATGGTTTATCTGCATTACTTATCATACCCATGTCACTTTCTTGTCTTAGTTATGCAAATACCATTTGTTGTACTTGCTATAGGATATATTCTAGCAGCTCGAGAATGATAGGAATTCTTGAGATCGGAGATATCCCTTATAGGTGGAGAAGGTGCTTGTGAAGGACCAACATTTTCAGGGATTTCACTTACAACGGGTGTGTCTCTACCACCTCTACAACTTCATGAGATGACTATTGAGATAGCTCAAACTTGTTAAGCTTTTGTTTCATTTGTATTATCATCTCCATTAATTCCATAACCTTCATCTGAGCTTCATCTTTCTCATTCCCTTGTTGTCTCAGTTGTTCTCGCAATGCTTCTATGGTCATTTCCTCATTAGAACTATCAAATAGGACCAAGGCTTCTATCAGGATATGATGATCCACATCTTGAGGATTAGGTCTTGGTTTGTTGTGTGCTAGATTAAGGTTAACTTTTCCCATCAGTAGGGTTACCTCATTTAGGAGTTTGCTCATGGAATGAGTAGTTACACTTTCTCTCTCTTATGGTAGCAACGATTGACTCGCAAGGGCTCTTTCTTCCTAAACCTCTATATTTGTAAGTCTTATTTATACAACCTTATTTTGTTATTTGGCCTGTTGAGGTGTGGGCTCACGATCACTCATAGAGTCACTATGAGAAATAACTTTGACAATATGAATGGTCTCTATTTTTAGTGTCTCATACTAAGTTGTAGCCTTCTATTGACTCTTGTTGTTTGGCTTAGTTATTCACCCCTCTGCTATAGTCTTGAGGTAAGATTGTGCCTCTTTGATTTTCTTTTACCCTTCTCTAAGCCATTGAATGGGGCAAAAAAGTTGGAGGTGGAAAAGGTAATAACCATCTTCATTTAAGAGGTGGGCTTTCTAGGTCAGCTGAAAATTTCAACAACCTTCCCTTTGCTTGTAATATTTAGGATGAGTTCTTCTTTGTGTGTGCACATGTTCAAGCATGCTTTTGATTGCCCCCATTCAGGAGTTGGGTGAACGCGATCGAAGACTAAGCTTTGTTTTGGGCCTAATCTCTGGAAGATTGACACTCTTGCTAGTTTAGGCTCAGCTTCTGACTCTTAATCAGATTGACCATTTTCATTTGGAATGATGACATTGGACTTCTTTTCCCTTGATGGAAAGCAAGAAGTGGGCTAGTCTTGCATGACAACAACTTAAATGGGAGCGATAGCAAGTGCTCTCATGAATTGAACTGTCTCTAATATTGTTCTGAACTAGATTTGGACTTTGGTTTCTTCTACAATGACCATCAACTAAGGTAGACACATAGCCATTCTTGCCTCTAGGATAATGGTGTATTTTGGGCTGGTGAAGTTCTTTATTGATGCCATTGGATGCTTTCTTGTGCAAGAAGTAACATAATTGGTTAGTTTTTAATTGTAATTCTATCTCAATAATATTCATATCGTATTATCTAGGTTTCTATACTTTAAGGAGGAGTCATGTCCCATTGGGCATCCCACTGGGCATGCCATAATTTATGGGATTGAAACTAGCTTAGACCCAAATAAATAATCTTGACACAATAAATTAAAATGTGGTGGTTTAATTGTACAATTAGGTATTTTAGGAACATGACTTCCAACCAATATAATCCCCTATTATTAACTACCCCAACAATTGTTAGAAACCTCCTGATTAGTTGATTGATTTGAAGAAAAGGATACATGGCTTAAATTAGGGCATACCCTCACTTTATAATTAAATAAATTTAATTTTATTATCATGAAAGAATGTAAAATGAGATAAAGAAAATAAGAAAAAAGCTTTAAGGTACACTATCATCCCACTCCCGTGCATTAGACCATGTGGAGTTTGACTGAATGGGTCTTGACTTGCTCCGCCGTAGGTTTTGATAATTTTATTGATGACATCATCCAAGGAGACATGAAAGGAGAATGAGAATGGTTGAAGTGTTTTTGTTAGCTTTGGTTGTTTATGAGAACTCCATCTTAGTTTGAAGTATTTCTATTAGCCTGGAGGTGTTGGTGACAACTCCCATTGGTTGAAGTATTTCGATTATCCTATGAGGCATTGGAGATAACTTCAGAGTTTGAAGTGTTTCTATTAGCCAAAGTTTTCATTATCCAAGAAGGCATTGGAGATAACTTCATTCGAATAAGATGCCTGGCTGACTGACTAAGTGAGTTCAAGCTTGTCTTTTATTTGATTTGCATGATTTAAAGTGCTTCCATTAGCAAATAAGGTAATGACAATAACTCCATAGTTTGAAGCATTTTCATACCCAATAAAGCATATGTGATAACTTCTTTAGTTTGAAGTATGTTTATAGTCGATAAGGCGTAGGCAATAACCTTTTTGGTTTGGAAGTATTTCTATTACCAATAAGGCAAAGGTAATAAATTCTTTGGTTTTGAAGTATTTTCATAGCCAATAAGGCATTGGCGATAACTTTCTTTGAATAATGGGCTTTGCTGATTGACTAAGTGAGTTCAAGTCTGCCTTTAGTTTGATTTGACCTAGGAGAATGATTAGTAGTCATGTCTTTTGTTAATCATTTTTGACTTGATAATCAACTACCTTTCATAGTTTTCTGTCAATTAAACTTGAGATGTCATTGACAGCTTTAAGCTTGTTGTCAACTAACATTGACTTGATTCTGATTGAATAAAATTTAGTTTAGTTTTGACGTTTTAGACTTGATTTTGGTTTAAGTTTGATTTGATTCAGTTCAATATTCAAAACTTGATTTAGACTCAAGTTTGATTTGATTCAATTTGATATTCAAAACTTGATCTTGATTTTAATTTGATTTGATTTAGTTTAATATTCAGAACTTGATTTTCAAGTATGATGTAATTCAATTTGATGTTCAAAACTTGGTTTAGACACAAGTTTGATTTAATTGAATTTGGGTCTAGTTCGAGCTTATGCTGGTGCTTTATTGGGTTCCTAATTGTTCTTTGATCCAACCCTTGATTGGGCTCTTATTGGATCTTTTATGAATGTTGGATCCAACCCTTAATGGTTCTTATTAGATCTCTTAATGGATTTTTGATGGATGCTTAATGGATCTTGGATCTGACCCTTAATGGGTTCTTGATGGATCCTTAGGAAATCTTGGACCCAACCCTTAATGGGTTATTGATGGATCCTTAATGGACCTTAGATTCAAGCTTGATTGGGTCTTCTTGGATCGTCAAAGGATCTTTGATCTTATTGTGATTGAGCCTTATTAGATTTTTAATGGATTTTGGATCCAATCCTTAATGGGTCATTGATAGATCCATGCTCAACACTTTAATGGGTTTAGATTCAACCCATCTTAGACCCTCATTGGGTTTGGGTCTAAACCTTAATTGGTTTTAGTTCAGGCTTGACCTGGTTCTAATTTGAATTAGAGTTTAATTTTACTCAATCAAGATTTAGTTTGAACTTCATTTAAGCCAACTATAGTTTAGTTTAAATTAAATTTAACTTGATTAGAATTTGGTTTGAACTTAATTTAACCCACTTAGGATTTGAGTCTAGTTGGTTTGACCTAACTAGATTTTGGTTCAAATTTAGTTCGACCCAATTAGGGTATGATTTGAACTTGATTCGATAATTAGGGTTCAGTTAAAATTTAATTTGTTTTTGGACTGAATTGATTTGAACCTAATTGAGATTGGGTTTGGACTGATTTGGCCTCAATTAACTCAATTTAGGTTTGGTCTAGTACAATTTGAGTTTTAGTTTAGGGCTAATTACGTATACCCCCTTGTAGTTAGCCCTAATTACCTACAACCTTCCGTAATTTCTGGAATTACTCACACCACCCCCCTTTTCAAAATATTTATCTACACCCCCCTTATTGTTATTTAATCAAAATTTTCCAAAAAAATTTTAATTTTAGCCTCTATTATTTTTACAATTAAACCTCTAAAAACTTATTATTTATTATTTAACACCCTAAAATTTATATTTTTTGCAAATAACACTCCAAAATTATTCCGATTTACAGAAAAATCCTCAAAATTCAGATTTTTACAAATAACACCCCAAAATTATTTTGATTTACAGAAAAGTCTCCGAAATTATTGCGACGGCGGCGAGGGTGGCGGCGCACGTGCGGCGATGCCGGAGGCTGGCGGCGAGAGTGGAGGCCCAAGGCCGATGCGCGGGAGCGGACGGCGGAGGCCAGCAAGCAGGGGTGGAATCCGGAGGCCGTCTGGGGATAGAGGCGGAGGCGCGCCGGTACGCGGGCAGGGACGGCCAAGGCCGAGGCCGTCCGTGCCCGTGTGCCGAGGCCGAGGCCATCTGGGGACGGAGGCTGAGGCCAGCACGCCAGCATGCGGGCGCCGACGGCCTCAGCCTTGGCCTCGGTACATGGGACGGAGGTCGAGGCTAGCACAATGGCCAAGGCTGAGGTCGTCCACGCCCATGTGCCAAGGCCGAGGTTGACGCGCCGGCAGCATATTATTATAGTACTACTGCTAGTATACTACTACTTCCAATATTCTATACTACAACTATTATTTTGTTATTATTACTACTATAATACTATATTACTATACTATTATAGTAATATACTACTATCATTAATATACTATTTCTACTATTATTAGTACTACTATTATACTTGATGATACATCGAGTTGAAAAATAGCCGAACCAAAAGCAAATAAAAAACCAACCCACAGGATGAACTGCTAATTGAAGTAACCAAACTTTTAGCCTTGAGGCCATTATCCTAGGTGATGTCACGGTGTCAAGTCACATTGTCGATTTGGTAAAAATTCATCTCATGTCCTATGGGAAGATTTGGCAAGCTCAGGCCATATATGGATATGGTCTAATATTCATGAAATCCTAGTGGCAAGAGTCCTCATAAAACCATTAGTAGAAAATTTAAAAGTGATAGCAACCAAATAGGGCGAGTCAGACATAATTAGGACTAAGATGGAAAGATTCTAGATCTACTCAAAAGCCTTCTCAACCTATAAAACACAAAGTAGCCATGAAAGTAGAGGACTTTCTCTCTCTCTCTCTCTCATGGTCTATTTCTCTTCCTCTGAGAAAAAATTGATGAGAACCTTTATGACTTGAGTATCGAAGTGGTCATCATCGTAGAAGCTCCCTACTATCCTTTTTATGATTCTTTCTTCTTCTTGTAGATTAGCTGCAGGACGACCTAGTGAATTTGATCTCAAGAAGCCTCCCAGTTTTCAATCGATGTTGAATTGGGCTCTATCAATAACTGGTAATTTCATTAAAATTTGTTCCACCTCCCTTTTTTATTAATATTAGAGGCCTTTGACAGCCTTCTGACAATATTGATTAGAGCACCAAGGCCCTCGTCATCCAAGAATCCAATCAAGGGACAAGTAGCCCTAGGATCAGTGAAGTTGCGCAACTCATTTGGCAAGCAAGATGGTTTAGTGCAGCAAGCCAATTTTGTGACCCTAACATAGCCACAGCCCCTAGGACACCTTTTACAAACTATCCTTAAGTGGAATAGCAAGCATTTCAAACTCTAGCTGCCATCATTCAAAAGATAACGTAGTTGCTTGCAGCCTAGGGGTAAGCCATGTAAAACCTACAGGCCTAACAATTGCAAAATTAGACCTAAATAATGTGTCACCTCAGAGCTCATAATGCCTTGCAACAAGTTCTAATTCAAGTTTTCGTGATAGCTTGAGGCACTATGGTAAATTAACACCCTAAATCATAATTGTCCCTTGTTTTCCATGTAGAGCACCATCAATAGGTCGCTGTGACTGCTAGGCCATGATTTTACATTGGTACCATGTTTTGAGGGATTATTATTGATATGATCTTACCTATGATTCAATTGATAAGGTCACATATCACATGCATTCCAGTCAAACACTAGAGAGGGTACAATACTCCTCTAATCCCTAAACTTGCAAACTCCTGAGTGTAGTTGAAGTTTGACCAACCTCTATACAAGGTGTATGATGGCTTAAAGGACCTAGTTGATCATGTTAGTAACTTCAAGAATGCCATGATTCTACAAGGAGTGTGAGACTCTACCATGTATAAAGCTTTCCTGATGATGTTGCAAGGTTGGGCTAGAACATAGTACTCCAGGCTCCTAAGGTACGTAATAATTAATTTTGATGACTTGGCAGACAAGTTCATAAAATAATTAATCTCATTGGTTCCTCATTGAAAGAACCCATTTACACTCCTCATGTTAAAGCAAAAGGGGGGAGAGTGCTTAAGGGAATATCTGGCATGATTCAACAAAGCTTGATAGGAAGTTACCAAGCTAGATAATTCTATTATCCTTGTTATCATCATTAATGGAATCTGGCAAGCTTGAGCACCCTATGAGATGGCTCGCTGGCTACCACCTAGCATGGTGAAATTCATCCAACTAGCCCATGAACACATAGATGCTTTAGAAGTGATCCTAGCAAAAAAAGAATCTAAAGGTAGCAATAAAAAGAGAGCAAGCCACCCAAGATGAAAAGGTAGAATATTGAGTAGAGGGAGCATAGGGAGTAGAGGATAGAATTTTAAGCTTATACTCCATTGAATAACTCAAGAATTGAAGTCTGATCATAGATTGAGCACCTAGACTTCTTGCAAAGGCTGAACCTCTCTGCATTGACTAGCAAATCCTCAACAAATCAAGATACTATCATTTTCACACCAATTATGCTTATGATACTGAAGAATGCAAGCACCTCAAGGATAAAATCAAGAGGCTTATTAAAGAAGACCACCTCAAGTAGCTTGTCTGCAAGGTCAATGTGCAAAAGAAACATGTATATAGGTGAATCATCAACAAACTTCACCCCAAAAGGACCCCACTCCCGAGTTGCAAAACTCTCTAATTAAGGGCAATCTCAATATGATCCTAACTAGCCCATTGATTCAATATGATGCTCCAGCATCAACTAGCAAATGCCAAACTGCTACTAGAGGGTAGGAGGGCCCAAAAGAGGTGGAGAAGAAGATACACCATTGTGAGCCTAACTACGGAGATATAGTCTTCTCTACCAAGGACTTAGAAGGAATTTACACTCCTCACAATGATGCATTGGTGATCTCAATGGTTCTAGATGGTTGCGCTACTCACCATATTATGATAGATATAGGTTATTCAACAAATATTCTATTCACTTGAGCCTACGATCAAATGTAGACTAAGCAAAAGTTAGAGTCATACATCAGGATGGTCACTGAATTCATGAGGGACTCGGAGACCCCACTTGGCATGATCAACTTACCCCTCACCATTGGAGAAGATCCAAGGAACACCATAATTGATTCAAATTTTATGGTAGCTTGTAGATGTTCTACCTATAATCTAATTTTGGATGACTGCCACTTAATTAGCTCCAAGTGATAATTTTAACTTTTTATTTAGTCATAAGGTTTCCTACTAAACATGGCATAGTTAAAGCATGAGGAGACCAAAGTCTCATTAAGAAGTGTGAAGCACCCTAATGGGAAATAGTTTTGGCCAAAAAAGCAAGGAACCAATAGTAGTAGAGATTAATGAACCCATCATTGAGATGAAGAAGGGACATGTTAGGCCTGTAGAATGGTTTGTTACTTGGTCATCAATGAAGTATCAGGGAGGACACTCAAGCTTAGCCAAACCTCATAGAGCCCTTACATACCAATTTACAAGAACTCTTAAGAAGGACCAAGATGTCTTTGCATGGGCCCCCAAGGATCTCCCAGGTGTTGACCATTTGGTGGATCAACACAAATTCATGGTCGTAGAAAATCGCAAGCAAGTCAAGCAGAATAAAAGACACTTTGCTCTTGAATCCAAAAAAGCAATCGTTGTAGAGGTGAGTAAACTTCTTAATGCAGGATTTATATGGAAAGTCAAATATCCTAAGTGGTTGGCAAACACGATAATGGTAAATGGAGAATGTATATCAACTTCAACGACTCGAATAAAGCATGCTAAAAGTATAGTTATCCTCTACCAAAGCTGACCAGTTCATTTACTCTACATTGGGCTACCATCTCCTGAGCTTCTAGGATGTGTTCTCAGGCTACCATCATATTCAAATGCATCTCCAAGATGAGGAGAAAACTACCTTCATCACAAGGGCAACATACCAAAGAATGGTGAACAAAGCTTTTGAGCCTCAACTTAGTAGGAATGTGAAAAAATATGTTGATGATATACTGGCAAAAATCCTCCATGTTGATAGGCATTCGAAGGATCTAGAGAAGACTTTTGACACACTTCTGAGGTTTAGGATAAAGCTGAACCCAAAGAAGTATGCTCTTGTGATAGGCTCAGGAAAGTTCCTTGGCTACTTAGTCTCAGAATGCAGAATAGATGCCAACCTAAAAAGATTAAAGTACTTATGGGAATGAAACTTTTGACCTCCATCAAAGAGATGTAGAGGATTGTGGGTCACCTGGCGGTGCTTGGTCACTTCCTATCTAAATCTGGAGAGAAGTTCTTGCCCTTTTTATGGTGCTCAAGCATAGCTACTAATTCAAATGGATGGAAGAATGTGATTGAGCCTTCGAAGATCACAAAAAGCACATAGCCAAAGCACCCTCATTAGTGAGACCTAAGCTAAATATGGTACTCTTCCTTTAAATTGTTGCGTTAGACCAATTGATTAGTTTAATTTTAATTAATAAGTAACCAGTGTAGAAAATAAGACCCCATATACTATGTGAGTCATATACTCACAGGTGTAAAGATTCAGTATCCTCCATTGGAGAAGTTAGCATACACCATGGTGCTGGCAACGCGAAAGTCCTACCATTACTTTCAGGCACACCCGATCATAGTGCTCACCAATCTCCTACTTCTGCAAGATATTGTTAAAGCCAAAATACTCAGGAAGGTTACTTAAGTGGTCCATTGAGTTAAGCCAATTTGATGCCACTTTCGAGGCTTGAAAGGCTATCAAGACCCAGGCTTTAGCAGACTTCTTGACCTCATAACTGGTAGGATCAAAATTTGAGTCATGGGGGGTTTAGATAGATGGCCCATCTTATAAGTTAGGCTATAGGATTGATGTTGTCTTTTATAGTTCGGATGTGAGAGTGGCTAAGTATTTAGCCTAGCTTGAATTCAAGGCCTCAAATAATGCAATAGAGTATTAAGCATTCCTCCCCATATTACACATGGTGTTAGCAGCAAGAGCTAAAAAATTAATAGTATTTAGTGACTCACAGCTTCTGTTTTTGTAGGTCGTTGGAGAGTATGAAGTAAATGACACAACCAAAGAGTGGCAAAATAGACCATGTGGAAATTTGCCAGGTACCTCAAAATAGCAACATGTTGTAGATGCTCTCAATCGGCTAGCTTTGGCTTCTTTAAATTTGGTACCATGGCAAATCTTTGTGGAAAATCTTTAGGAACATAGCTAATCGAAGACCACTGATGTGAATGATAGTAGATGCAGAGCCTTACTAGATGGATCTTATTATCTCTTACTTCAAAGATGGAAAAGTTCCCAAGGACCCAAAAGAGGCCCAGAAGACTATAAAGCTAGCCCTGAACATTACCTTATTAGTAGGAGTCTTGCATAAAAGATCCCTCACATAGCCCTTCTCCATTATCTATGGCCGGAGGAAGCTGACTATGCCATGGCACATAAGCTCTTTGGACAAAGGTATTATTGGCTTAGCATGGCTTTTGAGAAATCCAAATTCATCTCCAAATGTGAACAACATAGGAGGCATGCCTCCTTACACCACAATCTAGTGGTTCAGCTCTAGAAGATGTAATCTATATGGCCTTTTGACTAATGAGGGATGGACATCTAAGGTTTGTTTCCATTATCATCAGACCAAAAGAAGTACCTAGTGGTCATTACTAACTACTTTACTAAATGGGTGAAAGCTAAATCTCGAGCCACAATCACTGAGAGAAATATTAAGGAGTTCCTATGATAAAGCATAATTTGTAGGTTCATATTGCCATGAGTGCCAGATATAGCCAATAGGAAGCAAATTGACAGCTCAAGATTCAAAGAATACTGTAGTAGTATCTGCATAGGTCTATGGTTCACCTTGGTGACCACCCCTAATCTAACAACCAAACAGAGGTAACTAATTGAACCTATTTTTAGGCATAAAGAAGTATCTTAAAAGAGCCAAAGGCATCTAGGTCAATGAACTACCACATGTTCTATGATATTGCCAACCATGTCAGCTTTCATGCTTGATTATGGGTTTGAAGCTATCATTCTAGTGGAATTTGGTCTTACTTCACCTCGAATTAGACTTACAATCCTGAAATGAATAAAGAAAATGTCTAAGCTGAGAAGGATCTTATCTTAAAAGTTTGGGAGAGGGTTTGCAGTAGAGTTGTTGAGCACCATCAATGAGTGGCATGATGCTACAAAGCATGGGAGTGTAACTGAGGATTACTATCGGGTGATTGGATACTTTGATGGGCTAAATTCATTAATTGAGTTTTAGGTAAATTACCTCTGAATTGGATAGGCCCATTTAGAATTTCTAGGGCCACAGGACTAACGAAATTTAAGATCAAGAACCTAGATAATAAAGAACTTTCTAGGACATGGCATGTAGACAATCTAAGAGGGGTTTTTTATCTTTAGACTAAATTATGTCTCTGTTATCTTTTTAGATATTGACAAGTCTTATCCCAATAGACCACCAAATATCTTGGATTCACCCGATGCATAAGACCATGGCAATAAGCTAGTGTAAGACTTAGATTCATTCAAGGCATTGGACCTCAATGATAAGCCAGACATAATATGTCTGATTCACCTGGGCATAAGAACTTAGTGATAAGCCAAGCATAAGACCTTAGTTTTACACAGGGCATAAGACCTCAGTTCTATTTAAAATATAAGACCTTGAAAATAAGGCATGAATAAAACCTGAGGCACAAATTAACTCGGGGCATAAGACCTCGATAATAGGCCAAATATAAAACTTTGGCTATAAGCTAGCATAAACCTTGAATTCACCTGAGACACAAGACCTTAGATTCACTTGGGGTTTAAGAATTTGCTGATAAGCTAGGCATAAGACCTTGAATTCACTTGGGGCATAAGATCTCATTTTACTCGAAGCATAAGACCTCAAGAATAAGACACACAAAAGGCCTCAATTCTACCTGAGGCATAACACCTTGGTAATAAGCCCGACATAAGACCTTAGATTCACCTGCAATATAAGACCTCAGTGATAAGGCAGGAATAAGACCTCAGTTCTAACTGGAGTATTGGACCTCAGTAATAAGCAAGGCATAAGATCTTTGTTCTATCCTGTGCATAAGACCTCAACAATAAGTTGATCATAGGACCCCAATTCACATGAGGCATAAGACATTAGTAATAAGCCTGACAAAAGACCTCCAATTGACCCAAGGCATAAGACCTCAGCAATAAGTCAAGCATAATTCCTTGGTTTTATACCAAGAATAAGACTTCAGTAATAAGAAAACCACGAGAAGCTTAGAATTTAGCCAAGACTTAAGATTCTTATGAAAAGTTTTCACCTTAAGTCATACAATGGTCATTGAAGTTTCTCACTTGATAGTCCCCTCTCTTTCCCAAGCCATTCTCCTCTGGGTGGAAGGACAAGTACCGACTATATAAAGTTTAAGTACCATTACTTAAAGAGCTTCAACACTAACCATTTCAAAGGCGAGCTATTATTTGTCACTTTATGGTAGTCTTTGCCATGGCTAAAGAGCAAAACTATAAGCTGATTTGAAAGCATTATGAACAACAACTAACCTCTGAGTGAGCTTGGGCCAAGATATGTGCAAGAGGGATGCAAGCCAAAGATGAAAAGGGAAAAGGTGCAAGTAAAATAAAATCTATTTCATTTATCAAAAGAATGTCATATTCGAGAGAAATTGGTTTACAAAAGCATATTACAAAAAAGATGAAGGAGAATAATGTGGGGCTATTTGAAGGATGCCTGGTGTTTGGTGGACTCCTTTAGGGCAACATACGCTAGAGGCTTAGCAAATGCCTTAGCTTCTTTCTCATTCAAGAGGATCTCCTTGTACTCCCACTTGAGGCAATGAATCCTCAAGTCATTGCAAAGTTTCACTCAGAGGTCATCAAGCTCAAAGTCAGGATCACAGTGAGTCTTCCTTGTTATGTCGCTACAACAAAGGTAGCCCACAAAGAAGGGTTGGCAGTGAGAAGGCCCCACTCCAGGAGATACTCATCACTAGCATTGAACTCGAGAATAGCCTACATCTTGCATAGCTTCAAGAACTTCAAGTACTTCAAGCTCTGATGAAACATGGCCACTACCTCATCCTTTGCCTGATCAAGCTCAACCTTTTTCCAAAACTCTAGTTCCTTCAACCTTGTTAAGTCTAAATCTCACTCCACCTAGAGGATATTTCTCTCCTCCTCCACCTCCTTCTTCATCTTCCCAACCTCGAGCTAGAGTGACTAGAGTTGAGAATAGAGGAAGTTCACACCATTCTTGACTTTGGTCATCTTATTCTTCTCATAAGCCATTTGCATCTAAGCTTCAAAAATTATCAACCTATATAATGAAAAAGTTATAATATCCACAACTAAACTAAAATTGGGCGAAAAGAAAAAGAAAGCAACATTGATGGAAGAGGATGTTGGCACAAGTCTGAGCCCCCTTAATAAAGACTCAATCTATAGGGAGCCACTTAATATGGGGGTTTCCACTGTCCCCAAAATCTCTGATGAAATACTCCTCGGTGTCCATCTCCTTGCTTAAGGATCTTAGATGATTGGAGGTGGTCCTCACCCACAATTTGATATGGGGAGGTGGAGCTATAGGTTCAGAAGTCAAAACCACCTTCTTCCTACAGTTAATGGACTTCACAATAGAAGAGTTTAGTGCCCGAGTGGCCTCTACTATGGATTCATCTAAAGGGAGAGGCTCAAAAGGGTAAGGTATTACCTACCCATTCCTTGTCTACTCTTCTCTAGTAGACAAGCCTTATCAAACCACATGGGAGTAGAGATTGCTGCACCAATCATGAGGGACATGTGTCCACATTATGGGCCATCTTGTTAACTAAAGGGATGCCTCTGGACAATCACATTGGAATAAGATGAACGCTAATAATTTTACATGATTCAATAGGATGGCATCTCAGCTCCTAAAGAAGTCATGCTCATTGGCACATCCACTTGACACAATGCTACAAGTAGGTGACTCACCTCATGAGGAGTCATGATGGTTATTACCTCTCATGATTTAAAGAAAGCAACAGACTTGAACCTCATGAATTCAAAATGGTACACTTGAAGAAACTCATCTAAGCCAGTGAAAGAGGAAGTAACTTCCTCCCTTCTCAATCAGTGGACTTCGTGATAGAAGAGTTTAGTGCCCGAGTAGCCTCTCCTATGGATTCAACTAAAGGAAGTGACTCAGAATGGTGAGGTATCACGTACCCATTCCTTGTCTACTCTTCTCCAATAGACAAGCCATATCAAACTACGTGGGAGCAGAGATTGATACACTGATCATGAGGGACATATGTCCACATCAATGGTTATTTCATTAACTAAAGGGATGCCTCTAGATCATTGCATTGGAATAAGATGAACCCTAATAAATTTACATGATTTGATAGGACGTTGTCTTAAATCTTGAAGAAGTCATGTTCATTGGCAAATGCACCCGGCACAATGCTATGAGTAGGCAACTCACCTCAGGAGGAGTCATGATGGTCATGGCCCCTCATGATTTAAAGAAAGCAGTAGACTTGAACCTCAAGAATTAAAAATGGTACACTCAAAAGAACTCATCTAAGCTGGTAAAAGAGGAAGTTATTCCACCCATTGGGCTACCTAAACTCCATAACTAGAGTTGGGGGGCACTGATGATACATTGAGCTAAAAAATAGGTAAACTTAAAGTAAATAGGGACCTGACTTGTAGGATGAATTGCTAACTATGATGACCAAGCTATCAGCCTTGAGACCATTATTCGAGGTGATGTTGCCATGGTCAAGTCACCTTGATGGTATCATTGTAGTTTATCTAGCAAAGACACATCTCAAGGCCAACTGGGATATTTAACAAACTCGACCCATATATGGATATAATCATGCATTCATGAAAATCTAGGGGACACAAATCCTAAGAAAACCATTAGCAAAAAAATTGGGAGAGATGATAGTCAAATAAGGAGAGTCTAACATAATTTGGACTAAAATCACAAAATCCCAAATTCTATCAAAGACCTTCCCAACCTATAAAACATAGAGCAGCCATAAAGGTAGGGGGACTCTCTCTCTCAAATTCTCTATTTCTCTCCCTCTGTGAAGAAAAATCAATGAGAACATTTATGACTTACGCACCGGAGTGGCCGTCTTTGGAGAATCTCTTAGTGGCCCTCCTCATGGTTCTTCTTCCTCTTGCAGATTAGCAATAGGGTGGCCAAGCAGATTTGATCTCAAGGAGCCTTCTGTACTTGAACCAAGATTTGTCAACAATACGATACTATTTTACTATATAGCTATACAATACTACTATATTACTACTACTACTCTGCTACTACATAGCACTACTTTTGCTACTATACTACTACTCTAAGATTAGTAGTATAACAGTAGTCACAGTATAGCAATATTATAGTAGTAGTAATAGTAATAGAAGCCCTAATAGTAGTATAGTAGTAGTATAGTTATAGTATTTCTAATATAATAATACTGCTGGTAATAGAAGTGCTAATAGTAGTATAGTAATAGTACTACTAGTAGTAAATAGTGTGTTGTTATTGTAGTAGTATAGTAGTAGTATAACACTATTAGTATAGTAATAACAGCAGCACTAGTAGTATATTAGTAGTATACTAGTAATATAATATTAGCATTAGTACTAATAGTAATTGTAGTAATATAATAATATTATATTAGTAGTAGTATAGTAGTAGTGTAGGAGTAGCAATAGTATTATAGTAGTATGGTATTAGTAAATATAGTAAGTAGTATTAATAGTAGTAAAGTTGTACTGATGTTGTAGTAGTTATTATGGCAGCAATAATACTAGTCTAGTATTTTTATTATTATATTACAATTACTATACTAATGCTACTATACTATGATTATATTATAATTATATTACTATTACTACTACTAATAGTACTACTATTGTTATTATTGTGGTGCTATTTCTGCTACTATTGTTATACAATTAATATTGCTAGTACTGTTGTTACTATTGTTGTTGTTGCTACTACTACACTTTTCATTACTACTATATTATTACTATACTACTAGTAGTGGTATTGTTATAACTATTAGTATACTATTACTATTACTATTACTATTGCTGCTGCTACTACCATCACTAATATTATTACTACTACAATACTCTAATGCTATTACTATACTACTATCACTATTATATTTCTATAATTACTATTACTATTCTACTACTATACTACTACAACTGCTATACTAGTATACTACTACTGTTATACTATTATTACTAATACTACTACTACTACTACTATAGTATACAACTAGTACGATTATTACTATACCACTATGGGATCCAAATCAGCCACCCAGGGTAGCAAAGACCCCAGGAAGTAATCTTGAAATAACAATTAAGAATATAAGGTGGTTTGAATGTGATCAAGTGTTGTCAAAATATGACTTCTAATAAGTGTAAGCTCCTATGTTTAATTTCCCAATAATTGTAGGAAAACTCCTAAAGTGAAAAAACCTAACTAATAGCAATAGAGACACAAAGGAAAGAAAGCATAATTTGATTGATTTGAGTAAAGGAATAAATGGCTTAAATAAGGGTATATCCTCAATTTACATTTTAAAGAATTTAAATTTATAATCATAAAATAGAGTGGAATGAGAAAGGAAGTGGGAATAGGCATGATGTGCATAGCTATCCTACTCCTATGCTTCTAGCCAAGTGGAACGTGACTCGAGGGTATGCTTGATTGGATTTGTAGTGGATGTTGATAACTTGGCTTATGTTAGTTGACCCTATTAAGATCTAAAGTTTTATCAATAACTTTTTATTTGTTGTCAATTGACTTCTTTAAATTCTTGATTTGAGAAAAAATAAATAGTAGCACTAGCTTGTGCTAATAATTTCTAATTTGATAATCGATAGCCTCTTGGCATGTTGTTAATTTGGTTTGAATAATCACTAACAACTTTTAAGGTTGTTAAGATGAGCATCACCAATAGGTTTTTAGTTGGTTTGATTTTTAATTTGATAATGGATGGCCTCATTGGACTATTTTTTATTATGTTTGAAGCATTGTCAATAGCTTTTGGAGTTGGCTTTGCTAAGCATTACCAATGGTTTTTGAGTTGACTTAGGTTTGAAGCATAGCCAATAGCTTTGACTATGTTGTTGATTTAATTTTAATTTTTGATTTAATAATTGACTGCCTCATTGGTGTATTGTAGATTAAGTTTGAGGTGTCACCATTGGCTTTTGTAGTTATCTTAGCCAAGCATCACAAATGGCTTTTGAGTTGTCTTTGGTTTGAAGTGTGGCCAACGAATTTAAATGTATTGTCTATTGACTTTATTTGAGCAAGGCGTCTAGATGACTAATTGAGAAAGTTCATGACTGCCATAGTTTGATTTGATTTGAAAATCAATGGCCTCATTGGTGAGTTGTCGATTAAATTTGAGGCATTACCAATAGCTTTTGCAGTTGACTTAGTTAAGCATTAACTCGAAAATGGAATTTTCATAAGCTAAGGCAAGTATGCATGAGAATTGCTCCAGAAGTTTGATATGGATTAAGCTAAAGCTATTGGAACTCCCATGAGCCTCTCCTCCAAGCTAGACAAAGATAAAGATAGTGAAAAGGTTGAAGAAAAGTGGTATAGAGATATGATTGGAAGTCTACTATATCTAGTCCCAAGTAGACTGGATATCATGTTTAGTGTCTATATGTATGCTAAATTCAAGCATCACCTAGGAAATCACAACTAGTGGTCATAAAACATATACTTAGATATATTATGGGTATACTAGATTTAGGTTTGAGGTATGATTTAATTGAATTTGGTGATGCAAATTATTCAGGGTGTGGTATGGATAGGAAGAGCACTAGTGGCACTTTCTAGTTTCTTGGTGAGACTCTTGTTTCATGGAGCTCTAAGAAATAAAATTTCGTAACTCTTTCTATGGTTGAGGTCAAATATGTAGCAGTTAAATGTTATTGTACTCAAATCTCATGGATACGGCAAATACTCAGGTATTTCGGATGTGATTTATAGAAATTTTGAATTTTTTTTGTGATAATACTAGTACTATCAATCTTTCAAAAAAAATTTGGTTTTGCATTCATGTTCCAAGCATATTTACATTTGACATCATTTCTTGCATCATCATATTTTGAAAAATGATATTTCGTTGGATTTTATCAAAATCAATGGTCAATTTGTGGATATTTTCACAAAACTTTTGGATAAATCTTGGTTTCTTTTTCTTAGAGAAAATTGGGAATTTTTTCAATCAATTGATTTGAAGTCTAAAATTTCCTAGAGAGTGCTATTCTATCTAAAATGGTCATTTGGTTTGGTTACTAATCGACTAGTTGGCCTAAGGAATTGCATACCAAAAACTTCTATCGATTGACCGATTGCATGTATCGGTTGACCAGTTTTCAAAGTATTTATGGACCATAACTTTATGACAATCTATCAGTTGGTTAAAATGATCGACTGGTTCACAAAAATTTGGCATGGTTTCATCTTAAAAATATAGTTGGCTATCCATTTTCCTTATTCTCTCTCATGGATGATGGCTCAAGGCAACCCTCAAGACTCCCAGGATGGCAATATCAAGCAATCCAAGGCCATTTTTTAGGGGTTTGCCCTTCCCCCCTTCACTCTCTCTTATACCTAGCCCTAATTCCCTTCAAATGGCTCCAAGATTCAAGAGAATTGCATCCGACAAGAGGAAAGGTGAAGGATCATCCTCCGCCTCTAGTGATCATGCCTATCCTTTTGAATTTTCATCTCTTGAAAACTTTAATCAATTCCAAGATCAATTTTCCTCATCCAGAATTATTGTTCCTAGAAAAATAAACTTTTGATTATCTCTATTATTTAAACCTTAGGCTAGTTTTTGATGCTCAAGGGTTGACATCTCTTTTATTTGACCATGAAATCTATCATGATCTTGATGTCTATGTTTTCTATACAAACACCTATTTTTATGAATCTAGAAAAGCCCTCGACACTTACTATGGAGACAAACATATGTCTCTTAATGCCATAGTTCTTGGCTCTATTCTTAGTGTTCTTGTATATGGGGAGAGGTTGATTCTAACTCAAAAATAGTCTAACTAACTTTCCTCGTACCAATCAGTTGTTGAAGTTGTATTTGACGAAAATTGGGGTGACGCCATGAAGAAGTTATAATCAAACCTCCTCCCATTCAGGGCATATGTGATCCATCAAATTTTGACCTACACCATCTTTTTGAATGGTGGGCATCATAATAAGGTGTCCTTTATGGAATTATACCTAATTTATTCTATTTTGACCAGGTATAGGGTGTTTTTACCCTATATTATCATCCACTATATGGCCTAGTATCTTGGATATACCCATGCTACCCTTGGATTCCTAGGAGTCATTACCAAAGCCCTTCATAATTTTGGGGGGTTCTTGTTCCTCTTTATGATCTCTCATTGTATTATATCTATACCTCATTTGATACCTTGTCCCACTTCACACTATACTTGATGGGCTTTGGTGACTGAGATGGAACTTGGTTATGTAGACCCATTAGAGTTGCAGAGCAAGAAGATGCTCAAAGAGAGGAAGTAGAGATTCACACCATGGAGAGAGGCGAAGGAGCTGGATATGATTTTGATTATAATGACCCTCCACTTGCTACAAATTTAGGCTCACATACAGAGTTCTCCGAGAGATTGGCTCATCTGAAAGTTTTTGTAGACAGCATGACCCAGTAGCTGACATACCTCAGGAATTTTGTGGATGGGTTTCGATCCTCCATGGATGAGGTGATCACGATGGTTCACACTCTGCTGGATAATTCTATGTGTAGATCTTTGAACCTTGATTGGTTTTATTAATAGATATTTTTGTGATTTTAGCCTCTTGGATACACACATCTTAGGTGATTGTATATTCATCATTTTAGGGAAACTTGAGATTATATATGTGCTATTGGTTCATTCTGATACTCTATACAAATTATTGTTATATATGTTCTATATGTTGATGGCTCACATGTATACAGATTGTGTTCATTGACTTTATAGGGGAGACTCCATCATTTTTTTGTCATACTCTAGATCCAATTGTTGTGTTTCTCACTAACCTTTTGTTGATGTCAAAAGGGGGAAAATGGAAATGGAGGTAGGATGTCCATTCCTTATTAGTTGAAGGGCTAGGGGAATTGTGTTTGCTAGAGCTTGGTTGTAGGAGTCCAATGTAAGGGGGGCATGGATTTAGCACTTGTCACATCAAGTGGTGTACTCCAAAGCCTCCTTTCTAATGTTTGGTAAGTAAAAACCTTGGCACAATAGTTTGTACGCTAAGACCCAACCACCAGCATGACTTTCATATATGCCCTTGTGTACATCCCGTAATGTATATGCCGGCTCAGAGGGAGTTAAACATTTGAGTAGTGGGGTGTGAGAGACCTCTTATATAGCCTCTCCTCTTGCATGATAAAGCTCAATGATAGTTGTTGGATCCTTTGAGCCTCAGAAGGGTCCTCAAGAAACTTTCCACAAATGGATCCATCTAGCTTGACTGTTTCATTATGGAGTTCACCACAATCACAATGCCAGAAGTTGAGGAGCTCAAGGTCTCAACATAAATTGTGCAAGTGCACTCTAGATGAGTTGGCAATGTTAAATGAGCTAATGAGTTTGCTTCCATTTCTCCTCGAGAGGAATATGCATGACCTCCACAGACTCGAAGGTCTGCATGGCTACCCACACCTTGGCAAGATAATCTTTCAGCGTGTTATCTTGAACATTGTAAATGTTGTTGATCTAGCTGGTCACCAATTGGGAGTCACTAAACAGCTAGTGCCTCTAAGCTTCTATAGCTTGGCTAGCCAAAGTCCCAAAAGTATGACCTCATACTCAATCATGTTATTTGAGGCTTTGAATTCAAATCTCAATGAGAAATTTGCTACTTTTATATCAAGGCTGATTAGCATAGCTCCTGTGCCACTTCTAGTGTCATAGGAGGATCCGTCAACATAAGCCTTCCTCGGTGGAGACTCGTCTTCCCTTGCGTTGAGGTTCCCACTTCAACAAGGGAATTAGCTAGGGCTTAAGCCTTGATGGTTGTCCAAGCTTTAAAGTGAATGTGGGATCAATGGCCCGACATGGAAAAGACCCCAGGGAGCAATCTCAAAATAATAAATTAAAATTGATGGTGATTTGAGTGTGTAATAAGTTATTATGGGAACATGACTTCCAATAGTCACAAGCCCCTATTATTAATTACTCTAATAATTATCAAGAACCTCCTAAAATGAGAAATCTAGCTAATAAAATAGAGACACAAAAGAGAAAAAAAGTATCATTTGATTGATTTGAAAGAGGGTACATGGATTAAGCAAGGGCATACTCATTTTATAATTTAAAGAATTTAAATTTGAAATCATGAAAGAGTATGAGATGATAAAAGGAAGTGGGAAAGGCTTGATGCACTCTATTGCCTAGCTCCCATGCACTTGATCACGTGGAGTGTGACTCAAATTGATGCTTAGTTTGATCCTCGGTGAATGTTAATAACTTGGCTTAATTCTAGGGTGTGTCTGATTACCTTGGATCATGTTAGTTGACCCTACTGAGATTTGAAAATTCACTCGATGGGGCATGAAAGAAGAAAAGAGAGGAAGTATTAGAAGCTTGATGTGCTTTGTTGCCTTACTCCCATGCACTAGACCGAGTGGAATTTATCTTGGATGGATCTTGATTTGATCCTTGGTGGATGTTAATAACTTGGCTTGATTTCAGGGTGCGGGTGACTGCTTTGGCTTGTGTTAGTTGACCCTACTAAGATCTAAGGTGTTGGGAAAAGCTTTTGGGGTTGGCTTAATCTTGAAGTGTGGCTAACAACTTTAAGCATTTCGGTAATTGATGTTTTTGATAGTGTCACCAATGGCTTATGGGGATGGATATAGCTTTGAAGTATGGCTGATAGCTTTGATATATTGACAATTAATATTTTTGGTTTGATTGCATCACCAACAACTTGTGGAGTTGGGTATAGATTTGAAGTGTGGCCAATAGCTTTGAGTATATTAGTAATTAACTTTTTCTTGATTTGATAGCATCAACAACGACTTTTGGGGTTGGGTTTAGCTTTGAGTATGCCCGATAGTTTTGAGTGCGTTGAAAATTAACTTCTTTTGTTTTGATGACATCACCAATCACTTATGGGGTTGGATATAGCTTTGAAGTGTGGCTAAAAGCTTTAAGGGTGTTGGCAATTAACTTCTTTTGATGTGATAGCATCACCAAAGGCTTATGGGGTTGGGTATAACTTTGAAGTATGGTCAATAACTTTGAGAGTATTGGCAATTAACTTTTTTTGATTTGATAGTGTCACCAATGACTTATAGAGTTAGGTATAGCTTTGAAGTGTGGCCAATAGGTTTGAGCATATTAGAAATTAACTTCTTCTAATTTGATAGTGTCACTAATGGCTTGTGAGGTTGGGCATAGCTTTGAAGTGTGGTCGATAGCTTTGAGCGTGTTGGCAATTAACTTCTTTTGATAGTATCACCAATGACATATTAATTTGGGTCTAGCTTTGAAGAGTGTTGATAGCTTTGAGATTTTGGCAATTAACTTCTTTTGATAGCATCATCAATAGCTTATGAGACTAGATATAGCTTGTGACCAACATCTTTTGAGCGTGTTATCAATTAACTTCCTTTGATAGCATCACCAATGACTTATGGGATTGGGTATAACTTTGATGTGTGGCTGATAGCTTTGAGCATTTTGGCAATTAACTTCTTTTGGTTTGATAGTGTCACCAATGGCAATTAACTTCTTTTGATTTAATAGTATCACCAACGGTTTATGGAGTTGGATATAGCTTTGAAGTGTAGCCAATAGCTTTGAGCATATTGGTAATTAACTTCCTTTGATTTGATAGCATCACCAACAGCTTATCTAGTTGTGTGGCCAGCAACTTTGAGTATATTGGCAATTAATTTCTTTTGATAGTGTTAACAACAACTCATAGAGTTGGGTATAACTTTGAAGTATGATTAATAGCTTTGAGTGTTTCAGTAATTAACTTATTTTGATAGAATCACCAACAGTTTATGGGGTTGGATATAGTTTTCGAAGTGTGGCCAATGACTTATGGGGTTGGGTATAGCTTTGAAATGTGGCTGATAGCTTTGAGTGTTTTGGCAATTAATTTTTTTTTATTTGATAGTGTGACAAATGACTTATGGGATCAATGACCTTGAGCATGTTGACGATTAACTTCTTTTCATTTGATTATCAACGACCTCATTAGCATATTGTCAATTAGATTTGAGGTATCATTGAGAACTTTTGAGCTCATTTTTGACTAATCCAGACTTGATCTCTGATCCAACCTTGATTGGGTTCTTGATGGACCTATATTCAACCCATTAATGGATTTGGGTTCAACCCACATTGAACCCTTGTTGGGTTCAAGTTCAAACCTAAATGGACTTGAGTTCAAGTTCAAGTTGGTTTTGCTTCAACTTAGTTTTGGTTTTGATTTGACCTTTTCTAGTTTAAATTTGACCTATTTTGGTTCATGTTTGACCTAATTTGATTCATCTCTGACCTATTTTGGTCTAGGTTAGACTTGTTCTAGTTTAGGTTCAGGTTTGAGTTTGATTTGGCCCGATTTGGATTTGGTTCAAACTTAGTTTGAATTTGAACTTAAGTTCAATTTGACTTGATTAGGGGTTTAGTTTGAACTTAGCTTGACCCGGTTGGGACTTGGTTTGAACTTGACTAGACCCGATTGGGACTTGGTTTGAACTTGGCTTGACTTGGATTTGGGTTTGGTTTGAGTTTGATTCAAATTTATTTTGATTTGATTTGAATGTGGCTTGACCCAATAAGAGTTCAATTCAAATCTTTTGTGATTTAGTTCAAATGATGTTTGACTCAATTAGATTTCAGTCTGAATTTATTTTGGTTTGAATAAATTAGAGTTTAATTCAAATTTGTGCTAATTTAATTCAAATATTGTTACACTTGGTTGGAGTTCAATTCAAACTTATTTTGATTCTAGGTTGACTCGATTTGAATCTAAATTAATCCCGGTTTAGATTGATCAAAGCTTGGCTTCATTAAAGTTGAATCTGAACTCAAGTCAGTAGTTTTCTTAGTGAAATGGATGACTAGTTGGACTACCAGTTGACTTACTGAGAAGGTGTCATTCTAGCTTCATTAGAATTGGATGACTAATTCAAAAACTAGGCATTTGATAGGGAGGTCTTTTTCTAGTTTAATAGAATTGGACGATTAATTGAGGTGCCGATTGCCCGACTAAGAACTTGTGGGTTCTCCGTTTATCAGAATCAGTAGATCGATTGAAGGTATCGATCGATCAGTAGAGCTTTGCTAGTTCTGGTTCTTTAGGATCAGTTGACTGGTCTGTATTAGTTTTAGTTCATTTATTTTTGTCAATTTAGGTTTATTTGGTATTTTATTCGAATCAATTTAGTTTTCTTCATTTGTTTATGAGTGATTGAGTCATTTAGTTTGATCAGTTTATGTTTATTGATTTTATTTTGGTTTGAGAGCTCTCAAACTGTCATAATAACTTTAGGTGAGCTCATGGATTGGCCTTTAGTCAATCTAGGCTTTTAGGCAAGCCTGCGGGCTGGTCTTAAGTCCAAATTGGCATTTAGGCCATCCCAAAGGCTAGCCCTTAGTTGAATTGACTTTCAGACAAGCCGGTGGGCTAGCCTAAGGTTAGAATAGCTTTTAGGCAACCTTGTAGGCTGGTCTTAGGCCAAAACTAACTTTTGGGTGAGCCCACCAGCTAGCCCTTGGTTAGGGTGACTTTCGAATGAACTCGCAAGCTAGCCCTTGCTTACAATGGCTTTTGGATGAGCTTGCTGGCTAGTCTTAGGTTAGAGGTGACTTTTGAGTGAATCCATAGGCTAGCCCTAAGTTGATGGATAGTGGTAAATGGTCAAAGGTAGTGATGCAAGTCTATGGGGTTGATGATCATGTAGGAATAGACATAATGAAGACAAGCGAGACTGTGAGTGTTCATGAGCATGGAGATAATGGTGGTGATGAGTGAGGCCATGGGTTGCTGCAAGCTTGGAGATGAACCATGAGAGGAAGGGAGGGGGAGCATTAGTGAGAGAGGCTGCTAGAGCCATGCGTGGCCATAGCGATGACAGACGTCAATACACAGGAGGTTCTTGGCTAGTGGCAAGGTTGTACATATGCAAGATTGGAGGTGGTGGCGAAGCAGAGGAGGAGCTCACAATGTAGTTTGGGTGACCAGACCCTCAAGTTTGAATGCCTAAACTCCAGCCACCAAGGAAGCTATTTTGTAGGGCTCGAGCAAGAGGTTATGGCAGCTAGGGTTTCAGCAGGATGTGGATAGTGGCTTGAGGCAAGTAGGGGCTGCCAGTGGTCATGGTGGTAATGGAGACCCATCGCTTATGAGAGGGAGACAGGGCTGCGGGTGGCCGTGATAATGATGGAGTGTGGGAGGAGCAGGGCATGGACAGGTGGGAGCAATGACCTCGTAGGAGATAGAGGAAGAAGAAATAAAATAAAAAGGAGACAAGAAAAGGATAAGAGCCTTACACCTCTTTGCTTAGATGTTCTGTTGGTTTGCTCCTTGTGATGCCTTCTCTGATTAATGCTAATTTTTGTGCTTAAATTCATCCCAATCTCTCTATATTATCTATATTCTCTATCTATTTTTTTCCCTAGTGCTCCTCTTTGCATGCTTTTATATGGTTGAGAGGAACTTCATATTGGATTATTAATTGATCTAAATTTGAGATTTGATGGATATGTTCTTGCCATTAGTTCTTAGATTTGGATATTTGTTTGATATATTCTAAGATTATAGTTTCCTTGACGGAAAATTTCATTGATTCTTGATGGATTCAGAGAGAATTTGTTTCCAAATCTGCAGATCGCAACCTAAATTGGATAACCAGTTGAGGAACCTGTCAATCGACTGAGAGGTTGTGCCGGTCTCAACTTATCGTAACCTATCAGTTTGGGAATCAGTTGACCAGCAGAATGTTGCCAAATTTGGTTCATGAGAATTAATTGATCAGTTTATCAAGTAGTCAATCAGTGTGCCTGATTTAATATTTAGACTTGCAGTTTCAGCCCATGTTTATTTTAAATTGGACCCCACCCATCATGAATTAGACTTCGTCTATCACCCAAATTTCTTGATTCACGATCCTTGCAGCTGAATTAATCCCCCATGTGTTGGGACCTGAACCGTAGTGGTGCTCTTCTACAGCTTCATCTACATAAGCTCCTCTACTTCTGGAATTGATAAAGGAAACCTTTCCAAACCCAAACAAGATCGGAAGAACTGATTGCTTTCTACAAGAAAAAAATAGTTATATACTAGCCATGTTTTCTTTCTGTGAGAATGTTGTAGGACGTAAGGAATTTTGGAAGCTGAACATGGTCAAAAGATGATGCCTAAAGCATTTCACTTTGATCAGTTGACGCCGAGTGAAATGTTAAATAAAGCAAAAGTTCCACGACACAGGAGTCGGATTCTCTAAAAAGCTCTAATTGTTGTCAGAATTGAAGTCAGAGTAGGATTACAAAATCTACTCAAACAAAGTACCCCCCTTCACATCCACTTTATGAGTTTTCTTGGTAAGAGGAGTGGGTGCAAACAATAGTGAGTATTTTAATCTTACATCATTACCTTCACAGCAGTTCGACATGTGCTTCACAACTATTCGACAAGTAGGGTTTTTTTACTTTTCTTTTTTGCCATATCGTATTGTTGCAATAGCTTTATTTTCCCCTCTTTCACTTGTTCACCTCTCTTTTCTTTTGAAGGCATTATGGAGCCTTTTGTGATCAAAAGAATTCAAAATGGGAAAGAAGATAGTTTGGCTTTACCACACTTTTATCTTGTCTTGGGAACTGATGCTGAACCGATCATTGCATATCAACCTAAGGAGCATAAAAAATGAGTGAGATTTGATAATTATCATCCTTTTGTCTACTTTTCCAAAGAAGAGATGCCATGTGTCGATGGAGCTAGAAAGACTTTTAGGTAGGAGTTAGTTGGGCACTTTAGGCATTGAGAGTCTTCAGAGACCCAAGAATTTCATATCCTACATGGTCATTCACCTACTTGAGATCAATTATTTCTACTTGCTAGAGTAGTACCAATTTTGCCAAATTATTTACAGTGGGTTGATGATGTACTATCTTAGTTTTTAGCTCAACTTGTCAGTCTTGGCATTTTAGGAGTCATAGCATCCCAGAGGCATTATGCACAAGACTCAGAAATTTTATGTAGTGTGATCAAGATGTAGAATCATGCTACAAACACCTTCCACACTCCGTATAGTGAAGTTGGTATATTTTTGTGGGACATAAGATAGTTAGTTGGGATTCATATCTTGAGTAGTTTCCATAATAAATATAACCCTACTAATTGCTACATGAGCCTTGATTTTAGTTACACTCTATATGATCTTTTCAGAATTTATGATTGGATGGTGATGCACTTCCAAATAATCAAAAGTGGGTGTACTTTGACCATTGGATAGAACTCTTTTATGAAAGAACTTTGACGAGTGAGCCAACTAGATTTGACCTAGTTATGCATGACACAGGTGACATTCTTCTCAAATTTGGTCTCAAAACTTAGTTTGCTATTTTCATTTGCTTGTGGCTTTGTCACTTCATTATGTTACATCATAGGCAATATATTCATTTGGAGTCATTCGTGATAGCCTATAAGATGGTGCATAGACAAAAGGTTTCTCTAGCTCCTATGGTGTTAGGGTCAATATATGCGAGTCTTACAGTGATGATGAATGACCCTACAGGACCAAGTGGTTCTTCAACTTGGTTTTCCATTCATTTTCTTTAAGCTTAGATTTATGCTTACTTCCAAAGGACATATACTAAGTTGGAGCCTAGTGATAAAATCAAGAGGCTATGTTACTCATGTTCAGTTCCTATTCCTAAGATGATTTAGACTATGAATATGGTTGCTCCCTTATTCTTCTAGAGGGGTTAGGATGCATGTGCAGGATTGTCAAAATTACAAGTGGAGAGCTTACCCTTATACTCTTTTTGATTCTAACATGCTAGTGGATGTGGCTTGTCTTCTATTTTCTCTAGAAGCTTATGAATATATTATTTCTCTAAGGCACAGGGTGCTTCTGCTTCACTTATGGGAACACTTGGCTATAGGATCTTACAATCCTCACTGATTTTGCAAGCAATTCAAGAATGACTGTGGCTTTCTTGAAAATATTCTTGCTTCTTTGTTGCCATAATGTCTAGGCCAATTAGTGGGATATTGGTTACATCTTACTTGTCTCCAAGATAATTTGGAGTATTATATTCCTAACATTGAGAAGGAAACCAAGATTCTATTACTATGCCATAACATGGTTTAACAGCATTGGGGGATATTTCTGTATTCATCCAAATTTTTTATTTAGAAATGAGCTAGACTTATGTAGCAAGGAAAAGCAAGTGATCAGTAGTTGGAGGTTGAAGTGACAGAAGGCCCAAGAGATGCGGAAGGCTCTGAGTTCATAAATTTGCTTACTTTGGACCAGGTAAAGAGAGGACCACTCCCCCCCCTCTCTTATAGCATGGATGATAGCAATTTTCAAGACAATGCAGGTCCCAGATTAAGTTTAAGATGGGAGGCACTTTGATTTGTGTGTGACCCTCCCATCAAAGTGCTAAGTGAGATATGTAGGAGGTATAGGATCAGGATCAACACCAATGCTTTCATAACCCACACTATCTCGAGGTCTAATAACTATAGTTCCCATACTTGTCTACTATTTGATTGACATAGATGTAGGGTCAGGACTGACCTTTCCATTACCGACACTAGTTTTCTAGTCTTCTGATATGGATTTGAGTGTAGAGTTCAAACCAATTTCACTATTGTCTACACTAGCAAGCCTATCATCAAATGTGAGTGCTCAAAGGGGAATAGAGCCCATAGGTACTGATAATTTTTTCATCCTATATTTACTTTCTTCCCTTTCCTTTTTTCTAGTTGAGAACCCTTTCTTCTTTTAGATGAATAGGATGAGGATTTTGGAGGCTCTCTCAATGATATTTCAAACTCAGATAGTGAGGGAAATTTGGACTTTGCCAAGTCTTGCATTATATGTATGGTAATTTTGAGCTTTTGTTGCATACATGGTTCATGGGTCATGCTTCAGTTGAGGGATGCTAGCATTCCTGGGTATCCATCCACCATCACCATCATTAGGTGATTGGTCATGATATTCCCTTCTCACCTTGAGAATTTCACAACCCCTTTGCTAATGTAACCCTCAGTTGTTCAGATGGTAATAAAGAAGCATGAGCGGGTGACTGCTAAGTTGCCATGACTATTGAGAAGGGTTATTAGGCTTTGTGTATCTCAAGATTATCATTATCTTCTATTCAAGATTCTAGTTAGCTCTTATTTCACCTCATTTAGGAACAATATCATTGCTTTACAAAGCTTTATGGAATTCCTTTGCTTTCATTTGCATCATAGTTTGTTTGCAATTTTGTATTCCTTGCATTTTAATTCCAAGGTGGCTCTAGAGCAAATGATAGGCCAAAATTTGATTTTCTTGGCAGCAGGTTTTTGACATTCTTGGTTCATCAAATCGGTTGACTAGTTGGGTGAACTGGTCGATCGGCAAAGCCTCTATTTTGGCTAAATTTTGACTAGATTGAATTTTAGCCAAAATTGGCCTAAATGAGTTTGCTAGACCATGTGTATTTAACTTGAACTACCATGAAGAAGTGAACTTGAATCACCATGTGAAAGTGGGCTTGGTTTGCCACATGAAAATAGAATTGACTTGCCATGTTAAACTAGATTTGATTTTGCCATGTGAGAGTGGGCTTAATTGGCCATATGGAAGTAGACTCAGTCATCGCACAAGATGGATGGGGTTTCTTGTCCATATTTTGCCTTAAGAAACATGGACTGCATTGATCCAGCATTTCTTTTTTGAGGAAATCAGACATTCCGTCATAGACAAGACATGGATGCTTTTATTTTTGTTGTTACCCCTAGAGGCTTTATATATACTACCTCTTTAAGAATCTAGCATTGATTAGTGGCATAGGTCTTTTCCTTTTATCATCAATGAGTTGATAGGATCCCTCTTCAAATATCCTTTTGATGATTAAGGGCCTTCCCAATTAGGCTCACATTTATCTTTTTTGCTTCAATTTGGGATTATGGGTCTTCTCAAGACCAAGACTATTTCTCCCTTTTGGAAAGATATAAGCCATGCCATCCTATTGTGAGCCTTGGAAAGAAAGGAAAAATAGTATCCACTTTCACTTCTTTTAGTGAGACTATTTCTGTCCACTGACAGAAATAATCAGTCGCTGCTAATATGAAGTGTTTATCTCTAAAGAAAGATGACTCAATTAAGCCAATTATATTTGTATCCCATACCACTGATGATGATGTGGATACTATTGGATGCAAAAGATTTGGGTGTTGATAAATGAAATCACCATGAATTTGGCACAAGTGACGTTTTCTTGTATATTCAATGTAGTCTCTCATCATCATAGGCCAATAGTTGCCCATACACTTGATTTTCATCATCATCTTTGGACATGATTGATAGACTCTGCAAACCCCCGAGTGTACTTCATACATGACTTCCCTTGTTTCTTTTTCTGAAAGACACCACAGAAGTAATTGATCAAAAGACCTTCTATAAATGATATTATTGATGAGTAAAAAGTGTGTAGTCCTCCTCTTGAGTTGCATCTAGACTTATTTATTGTTGGGGAGTTCTCCATTTTTGAGGTAGTCAATGAATGGTATTCTCCAATCTATTTTATCCTCTATTATTTTGGATTTAGTCTTCTCATGTTTGATGCTAAAGATCGAGCTTATGACTTGTATACTATGAACTGATTAAAATTTTTTTCTTGGTCAAGATCAGCCAGTGCCTTGGCTAGCTTGGCTAAAGAATCAACTTCCACATTGATAGATTAGAGACTTTAGTTATTTGAACATAGCCTTTTCATAGTATTTCATAGTATCCATGATATTCTCATGTTGAGGGCCATTTCTCATCCTGCAATTAGGGCCTCATATTCAACCTTATTGTTTGTGCATGGTTCTAAGAGGGAGTAGGAATATCTAAAGATGTCCCCATTTGGGGTGACAAATATGAGTTTGATTCCTACTTTAATTTGTGAAAGCTACGGCCTAATTCTCGATCTGATGGATGATGCTCCATCAAAGTATAACTTCTGCTAGGGTTCTTCTTCTTTGATGAAGAGGATTTCTTCACTGGGGAATTTGTAACTCAGTGGAGAGTCATCTAGAACCAAGTGGGCTGCGAGAAAATTAGTAAGGGCTTACCCTTTAATTGCTTTTAGGGAGTGAACTTGATATCATACTTTGTGAGTTTCAAGGCCTATTTTGCTAAACTTCTAATAAGTATGGGCTTGGTCATCAAGTATTTTATAGGGTTAACTTTTGATATTAAAATGACTTGATGTGAAAGCAAATTATATTTGAGCTTCTTGATTGCAAATATGAGTGCTAAACAATACTTTTTGATAGAAGAGTAGTTACTATTTGCCCACACTAGCATTCTACTCAAATATTAGAGTGCATTTTTTTTACCTTCTTCATTATTTTGGGCAAGAAGTGGCCACAGAGACCCTTCCATTGTGGCTGTGTAGAGGATTAAGGGTTTGCCAGGCATAGGTTCTTTGAATATTGGTAGCATTAAGAGATATTGCTTAATCTCCTCAAAGGCTTTTTGGCATTCTTGATCCTAAACAAATGAAGCACCCTTTTTCATCAATTTGGAAAAGGGTTTGCCTTTTCCAAGATGTTTGAAATGAATCTCCTTATCTACATGGGTCATCCTTGGAATGACCTCAATGGGTGATGGCATATCAAATATGGCTTTGATTTTAGATGGATTGATTTCAATCCCTTGATGTCAAACAAAGAAACTGAGTAATTTTCATGACGAAAAGGCATATTTTATAGGGTTCATCTTTAGATTATATTTTTTAATATGGTCAAAAGCTGAGGAATTTTCCTGAGGATACCCTAAAAGCACATTTTATTGGGTTCATCTTCAGATTATATTTTTTAAGATGGTTGAAAACCACTCTTAGATCTTCGATGTGCTTCTCTTTGGACTTAGTTTTGACTACCAAGTTATCCACATAATATTCTACCTGCTGGTGTTTAAGGTCATTGAAAATTCAGGTCATGGCCCTTTGATAAGTGGCACCTGCATTCTTAAGCCCGATTGGAGTTTGAAAGGTCATATGCTTTTCATCATTGGGATCCATCTTGATTTAATTATACCTTCAGAAACAATTCATAAAAGAGAACACTTCAAAATTGGTCATATTGTCAATCATGATTTTCATGATTGGTAATGGAATGTCATTTTAGTATATGCTTTGTTTAAGTCCTTGTAGTCTACACAGATACGGATTTTGCCATTTTTTTTCTTGACAAGCACAATTCTTTATTTCTTCTATTAGCTTTTACTCTAGGTCAAGTTTCATCTTTTTTGGTGCTTGTTTTATAGGTGAAAGTTTGGTATTGCTAGCCAAATTTTGGACTCCATACAAATCATTCAATGTATTCTTTACCCACTGCTTTGAGTTGGGTTTGGCTTTCCTCTAAAAGTTGTCTACTAATTAAGATTGGCCTATGGTCGTCATCCAACCTAGGTCTATTTCCATTAGTTCATCGATCATGGCTTGCCCCCTATCTTTGAGTTTTGGCAAAGCTTCCTTTAGTTTGAGGATCATTTCTTTGCCAAGTGGTTTGTTATATTAAGTGAGACTTGATAAAGGTTCCTCTTTCAGTTTTGAGGTAATTTTGGCAGCATCATCCCCCCTATTCTCAAGTCTTGGGACTGCACCTTCTTATGATGTTTGGAGGACCATGGTTGGCTCAATGTGTATAGTTTGTGTGTCAGAAGGTGTTGAGGATGTTTGATCAACCTCATTATCAAACATAAGTCCAATGGTTACCATTAAGCATATATGGATATTTGGAGCAATGTAACCCAATCCTTTGAAATTCTTATTTCCTCTCCTAGGAATATAAGCATGCTCTTGAGGTGGATCACATAGATTTTTGAAGAAACAACTTTCTTTGTTTCTTTGTTGAAGTTTGCAACCAGATTGCTTGATTCTTTGATGAAGTTGGTTAGAAAAATATTTGGATATAACCACTAGCTAATAGTCACCATCATCTTCTAGATTCTCAATTTTTAGGATTTTGTGCATGCTTGGGATATAGGACATATCTCCTTTTCTCCCTTATGGCATAGAGGAATGTAGAAGGTTGTTAATTTCTCCACAACATTGGTGTTTAACTCATCCAATGACTTAAGTAAGTCTTCTAGGACTTTAGTAATAAGGAGAGTGTTTTTTGTTTGACCTCTTGTTATCATCTTTTCTGGAAGAATAACCACCCTAGTGGAATTTTGAGGTTTCTTCATCTAAACAGTCTGTGTCCTCCCTAAATAAGGAGGTGAAAAGATTATACTTACAATCTTCTTCTTCATTTGACTGATAGAAGTAGACCCTTTATCAACATGGGATCTTTGCCAATATTTCGTATCAGCATAATGTACTTCATGAACATTGAAAGGATGTACATATCCATCAATTTAGCATTCTACACCATCTCCGAAGTACTTGAGGCATTGATGTAGAGTTGATGGCACTAGTCTATTTTGATGTAACCATGGCCTCCATAATAATGCTTTGTATGATGTGTCAATATCGATCGTATAAGACTTAGCATCAATCATTAATTCTCCTACTTTTAGAGGTATGGTTATGGGTCCCAAAGCTCTTTAGCTATTTTGATTAAATTCTTGGATGGTTATAATTTTGGACGGTAGGTGGCATACATTCAAAGCTGGATCCCTTAGAGTATGGAGAGTCATCAAGTTGACCGAGGAGCCTAGGTCAATGAGGATGTGATTGACTTTGATCCAATCATTGTTCCCTATGACATATAATAGCTTGTTATGGCCTGTTGTTCCTAGTAGTAGGTCATCATTTGTGAAGGTGATGGTAGGAGTTTGACGAGCATACAATAACTTCTTTATTTTCTCTTCAGCGAAGTATGCTTGATAGTTAGTTAGATTTTGTAATATATGCACCAACACACTTAGCATGGTAGGGATTTTCTTGAAATGAGTTACTATGTTGTATTCCACCTTCTTCGGTGTAGGCTCAGCTTGTGAAGGCTCAGTGTCCTTATTTATTTGAATTTCTTTTTTCTTGTCCTTGGATATATTCTTGTCTCTAGGTAATGGAGCTTGTCTTGAGGGTAGAATTTTATTGCCTCTGAGTGTGAGATTAGAATTGGTGGCCTAGGATGGTGAAGTCCTTGAGGAGTAACCTCGAACACAAATCAAAGTGTGTTAGTGATTTGAGTGTATAATCAAGTATTATGAGAACATAGCTTCCAATAGGGCGAAGCCCCTATTGTTAATTATCCTAATGGTTGTCATGAACCTCCTAAAATAAGAAATCAAGCTAATAAAATATAGACACAAAAAAAAAGAAAGCATCATTTGCTTGACTTGAGAAGGGTACATGGCTTAAGCAAGGTCATACCCTCACTTTACAATAAAATAAATTTATAATCATGAAAAAAAATGAAATGAGAAAAGAAAATAGGGAAGAAGTTTTAATGAGTGCTGTTGCCCCACTCCCATGTGCTAGATTATGTGAAGCCTAATTTGGGTGGGTCTTGACCTGATCCTCTCAAATGTTGATAATTTGACATGATGGCATTGTTTGGTGGGACATGGAAGGAGATGAGAAGTGGGAGAGTATTGAAACGTGGCCAATAGCTTTGGGTGTATTGATGATTAACTTCCTTTGATTGCATTTCTGACGACTTGTCAAGTTTGAAGTGTTTCTATTAGCCTTGAGCATTGGTGATAACTCCTTTTGAATGGCATTATTGATAGCTTATTGGGATTAGCTTGAAGCATTTCTGATAGCTTTGAGCTCTTGGTGATAACTTCTTATGGTTGAAGTGTTTTCATTAGCCTAGTGGCATTAGCGATGACTTTTGTTGGTTGAAGTGTTTTCATTAGCTTGATGGCATTGGTGATAACTTCTCTTGGTTGAAGTATTTCCATTAGCCTGATAGCATTGGCAATAACGTCTCTTGGTTGAAGTTTTTCATTAGCTTGATGGCATTGGAGATAACTTCTCTTGGTCGAAGTGTTTTCATTAGCTTAATGGTGTTGATGATAACTTCTTTTGGTTGAAGTATTTTTGTTAGCCTGATGGCATTGGTGATAACTTCTCTTGGTTAAAATATTTCAGTTAGCCTGATGGCATTAGCAATAACTTCTCTTGGTTGAAGTTTTTCCCTTAGCTTAATGGTATTGGTGATAACTTCTTTTGGTTGGAGTGTTTCCATTAGCTTGATGGCATTGGTGATAACTTCTTCAAGTTTGGTAGCATTGCCCACTGCTTGTGAAGTTGGGCACAACATTGGAGTGCTATCAAAGGCTTTTGTGGCATACCTAATGGGACTTAGTTTGGCCCTATTTAGTCCTATTCGAACTTGCTTTGGTTCAGGTCAGGCTGGTAGCATCACCCACTACTTATGGGGTTAGGTATAGCCTTGGAATGTTGCCAAAGGCTTAGCATATATAGTGGGACTCAATTTGGTTCATATTCAATTTGTTTCTTGTTCAAATCAGGTTTGACCTATTTTGGTTCAGGTTTAACTTATTTTGATTTAGGTTTGACTTGTTGTGGTTGAGTTTTTGACCTATTTTTGGTTTAGGTTTGAATTTGGCTTGACCCAACTATGGTTCATTTGAAGTTAATTGAACCTAATTGGGGTTTGGTTCAAACTTAGCTTGACCTAATAGGGTTAGATTTGAACTTGGCTCGACCTAACAGGGTTTGGTTTGAATTTGACTTAACCTAATTGGGTTTTGGTTTGAACTTGTCTTGACCTGATTGGCTTGGTCTAAACTTGACTTAGTCTAGTTGGGACTCCATTCAACCTAATTAGATTTAGGTTCAAACTTGGCTTGGCCCATCCCAGCTAGGACTTGGTTTGAACTCTATTAAAATCCTTGTAGCTTGACCTAATTAGAGTTCAAATGTGATTCAACTCAATTAGAGTTCAATTTGAATTTATTTTGAATTGAGTCAAATGTAGTTTCAATCTAAACTTTGATTTAGTTTGAATGGTATTTGACTCTATTGGAATCCAACTTAAACCTTTTTTTCATCTTGGATTAACTTGGTCTGATTATGAATTGACCCAAGTTTGGATTGATCAAGGCTGGACTCAATTTGGATTGAATCTAAACTTAATTTGTCAATTGTTTGACTGAAATGGAGACCAGTTGGAATTTCAATAGACCAATTGCTAGTTGGTGTTGTTTCTGATTTAACAAAATCAAACGACTAGTTTGGATTTTAGTCTTTTGAAAAGGTATGTGTGAATGCTTGATAGAATAGAACTGATTGACTAGTTGAGGGTACTTGTTAACCAACATCGTGATTTTCTAGTTGTTTGGGTTGGTTTTAGTCCATTTGCTTTGGTCCTTTTGAGTTTATTTAATGCTTTGTCAGGTTAATATGGTCTTGTGATTTGTTTTTGGCCATATTAACTTGAGTTTGACATGATTGAGCTGTCAAATCAATTTTATATTCTTGAATTTTGGTTTGAGAGCCCTCAAGTTGTTATGATGACATTACGATGAGCCTACAGGCTAGCGTATTGTTTGAACAGATGATCATGAGCCCACAGATTGGCTTATAGATATTTGGGGAGCTCGCAGGTTGGGCTATAGTCCAAGTAGATGATCATGAGCCCGTAAGTTGATGTATAGACATTTGGGGAGCCTGTAGATTGGCCTATAGTTCAAAATGATTGCAAGCCTATAGGCTTGTTTATAGATGTTCAACAAGCTCGTAGACTGGTTTATAGTCCAAAATAATTGTGAGCCTACAGGCTGGCTTATAAATGCTCGACGAGCCCATAAGTTGGCCTATAGTCTAAAATGATTGCAAGCCTACAAACTAACTTATAGGCATTCGGTGAGCTTGTAGGCTAGCCTATAGTCCAAAATAACTATGAGCCCCTAGGCTGGCTTATAGGAGTTTAGTGAGCCTATAGGCTAGCCCATAGTCCAAAATGATTGCGAGCTCACAGGCTAGCTTATAGACATTTGACAAGTCTGCAAGTGGCCTATAGTCCAAAATAATCATAAGCTCACAAGATGGCTTATAGTCAATTTGGTTTTTAGACAAGCTCGCGGACTGGCCCTAGACTAGTTGTAAATTTTAATTATTATAGTTCTTTTTGTTGTTCTTCATGGTAGACCTCAAAGTTCAATTCTTGTAGTAAGATGACATCGTGGTGAAGATAGGGCTGCAAGTGACTGTGGTGGTGATAGTGGTTCATTGACATATTAGGGGGGGGGGGGGGGGGGGGGGGTGGGGTGACTGCAATGTCGGTAGAGGCTTGTCGACACGCGAAGATGCTAGTACCTGTAGTGGTGATGAAGATCTACCCATGCACGAGGCCACAGGTCACTGCAATATTGGTGGGGTGGATGCCTGTGGTGAGATTTGGGCATTCGGTCTATCTAGGTTCAATCGTCCGAACTTGGGTCACCAAGTAACCCACAAAGAGTATCTTGAGGAGAAGTGAGGCTGCGGGTGGCTGTAGTGTTGATAGGCAAAGAAGATGTTCATAATCTGATAAGGGCATCCAATCCTTCTTGGTTTGGTTATCTAGTCTCGGATGGCCGAGTATTTACAGTCAAGACAAATGGTGGTTGGAAGAGAGTGAGGTTATGGGTTTCTGCAAGCATGGGAGAAGAAGGGAAGGCCAGCAGCAGCAAAGGCACAAGCAACCCACAGGAGAGAAGGAGAAGAGGATTAACATAAAAAGGATGAAGAAGAGATAGGGGCTTACATCTTTTTGACTCCTTGATGATGCATTCTAGGTCTCCACCTTGATGATGAGATCTCCTTCATAATTTCTCCTTTAATTCATACAAAACGTCACCTAAGATTCGATTCTCAAATCTCTAAAATTTGTATGCTATAGCACTCTTTTATAGGGTTGAGAGAATCTCCAAATTCAATCAATGATTGCTTGGATTTTGAGATTTGATGCATATATTCTATCAATAAACCCCATATTTGGATCTTTTATTGATAGATTCTAAAATTGTAATCCCCTAGATTGAAAATCCATTGATTCTTGATTGATTTCAAGAGAAATTCTATTTCTATTTTCTTTAGATCATGCCTAAACTAGATGACAGGTTAAGGAATTGATCATCCGATTGAACATTCCCATACCTAGCCTGTGGGAACCAATTGACCTGTATGACTCAATTCAGCATTTGGGCCCAAATTTTTAGTCCTTTTCTATTTCAAATTAGAACCCACTCATCCTGAATTAGGTTCAAAGTCCAACTCTAATTCTTGTCAAACTCAAAAGTCAAAGTTGGTTGCAAAACTACTTAAACAAAGTATCCCCTTCACATCCATTTCACGAGTTTTCTTGGCAAGAGGAGTGGATGCAAAAAATAATGAGTTCTTGACTTTTGCAAGTGTTTGACAAGTGAGGCCCCTTATTTATCCTTTTGATGCCTTGTAATAGCTTCTTTCTCTTCTTTTAGTTTGTTTGCCTCTCTTTTCTTTTGAAGGTATTATGGAGCCTTTCATGATTGAGAGAATTCAAAATGGGAAAGAAGATAGTTTGGTTCTGTGACACTTTCTTTCCATCTTGGTAATTGATGCCAAAATGATCATTGCATATCAACCTTGAGAGTATTGAAAATGAGTGCAGTTTGATAATTACCACCCCTTTGCTCACTTTTCGAAAGAAAGGACACTATGTGCTGATGTGGTGGGTTAGTCCTTAAGGTTGGAAACAGCTGGGTACTTTAGACAATGAGATTCTTCAGAAACCCTAGAATTTTATATCTTGAATGACCATTCACCTACTTGAGGATGATCCTTCCCACTTGCTAGATGGTACTAGTCTTGCCAAATTACTCAGAGTGGGCTAATGACATGATATCTTAGTTTTTAGCCCAATTTGTGGGTGTCAACATCTTAGGAAGAGTCATGGCATCCAAGGGACAATATGCAAGAGACTCAGAGATTTTGCACAGCATGATCGAGATATGGAATCATGCTACAAATAATTTTCACACTCTGTATGGTGAGGTTGGTATCTCTTTATGGCATATAAGACAGCTAGCTAGGATTCCTATCCTTGGGAAAGTTTATGATGAATATATCTCTACTAACTATCACATAAGCTTTGGCTTCTGTTACACTCTATGTAATTTCTTCAGAATTTATTATTGGATGGTGACACACTTTCTGAATAATCAAAAGCGGGTGTATTTTGACCATTGGATCAAGTTTTTCTATGACAGAAATCTGATGAGTGAACTGACTAGATTTGACTAGAATACGTATGACATAGGAGACATCCTTCCAGAATTTTGCCCCAAAACTTATTTTTTGCTTTTATCTATCTGTGGCTTTGCCACATCATTATGTCACATAGTAGGTAGTATATTCACCTATAGACATTTACAATGACCTATAAGATGGCGCATGGAGAAAGAGTTGCTCTAATTCCTATGATACTAGGCTCAATATATGTGGGTCTCAATGCGATGGTGGACAGCCCTACAGGACCAAGTAATTCTTCAACTTTATTCTTGATCCATTTTGTTTACACTTGGATTTATGCCCACTTTCAGAGGACATATACTGAATTGGAGTTTAGTGATGAAACCAAAAAGCTATGTCAATCATGTTCGGCTCCTATTCCTAAAGATGATTTAGATTATGAACATGGTTGCTTCCCCTTATTCTTCTAGAGATGCTAGGATGCATGTACAAGATCCCTGAAATTTTGAGTGGCCAGCTTACCCTTTCTCTCTTGATGATTCTAACATACTAGTGGATGTCGCTCGGCTTCCCTAACCTCCAGAAGTCTATGAGTATATTATCTCTTTGAGACATGGGATTCTTCCACTTTGCTCAAGGGAACATTTGGATACAGAGTCTTATAATCCACATTGGTTTTGCCAACAATTTATATATGATCAAGGCTTTCCTTAGAATGTTCCTACCCTTTTCCCACCATCATGTCTCAGCTAGCTAGTAGGCTATTAGCTACATCTTACTTATCTCCATGATAATTTAGAGTATTATATTCTTGACATCGAGCGAGAGGCTAAGGTTCTTTATTTATATATCATAGCATGGTTTAACACCATTGGAGAATATGTTTGCATTGATCTAGAATTTCATTTTAGGAATGAGCTTGGTTTGAATAGTAGAGAAAAGTAGGTAGTGAGCAGCAGAGAGTTAAAGTGACAAAGGACCCAAGAAATGCATAAGGCTCTGGCTCATAAATTTGCTCATCTTGAATTGGGTAGAGGGAAGACCATTCCTCCTTGCAGAATTGATGATGGCCATTTTTGAGGCAATATGAGTCCCATATTGAGTTTGAGGTGAGAGGCACTTCGAAGCATACATGACCCTCCTACTTCTAATGTTCCAGGACACTTAGCAACACATGCGGATCTGTCCGTAGGTGGGAGTGTTGGATTGGGATCAATGGTACCACATACACCATCTCGAGCTTTGTTTTCTCTACTTTCCATGGTTGACATAAATGCAGGACTAGGGATGACTCTTCCTTCATTGACACTAGTTCATCAGTCTTCTGATATGGACTTGAGTAGAGTCGTCCAACTGGCTTCTCCATTGCCTATATTAGTTGGCCATTCTTCTGATGTGAGTGCCCATAGGAACTAACAATTCTCTCATCCTATGTTTATTTTCTTGCCTTTCCTTCCTTTTAGCTAAGAATCCATTTCTTTTTAGGTGGACAAGGATTTTGGAGGCCCTCTCAACAATATTTTAGACTTTAATGGTAGAGGACATTTTGACTTTGCCAAATTTTGCATTGTATACATACTAATTTTGCTTTTATCACAGACATGGTTCTTGGGTCATGCTTTAGTAAAGGGATGCTTGCATTCATGCATATCCATCTGCCTTCACTATTACCAAGTGATGGTCAACTGTCTTCTTCTCTTATCTTAAGGACTTTTGCTGATACATCGCTTACTTGCTTAGATGATAGTGGAGGAGCATGAGCGAGTGACTGCTAAGTCGCCACAACTATCAGGAGGCATCACTAGGCTTTATGTATCTTAGGATTATCCCTATCCTCTTCATCTAGGGCTCCTTTTTGCTTTTCTCCTCCTTATTTAAGAATATTATCATTATATATAAGATTCCTTTGCTTTGCATCAGATTTCATTTGCAACTTCATATTCCTCACATCCTAACCCTAAAAAAAGAGCTTTGCTTTCCCACTTGATAGTGGACTTGCTTCTCATGCAATGATGGACTTAACTTGTCACATGAGAGTGGACTTGAGTCACCACATAGAGTGAACTTGATTTGCTACAAAGAATAGACTTGATTTGCCACATGGAGTGGACTTGATTTGCCATGAGGGATGGACTTGAGCTATCACATGAAGTGGACTTGATTTGTCATGGGTTCATGGACTCAATCATCACACAAAATGGATGGAATTTTATATCTATGTTTTGCCTCAAAAAACAAGGAGTGTGTGTTTGACCAAGTATTCCTTTTTATAGAAGTTAGACATTTTGTCATAGATAAAACATAAACATTCTTTGTTTTTGGCCTTCCCAGAGACTTAGGCATAGTACCTTTTGAGGAATCGGGTGTTGATTGGTGGCATAGGTATTTTTCCTTTGTCATCAATCAATTGATAGGATCTCCCTTTAAACACCTTTTTGATATAAGGACCTTCCTAATTATGCTCAAATTTGCCTTTCTTGCTTTGATTTGAGATTATAGGCTTCTCAAGACCATGACCATTTCTCCCTTCTAGAAGGATCTAAGCCAGCCATCTTGTTGTAAGCCATGGACATTTGTGCTCGATACATCTCGAAGTTTTGTTGAGCTATGAGCCTTGTTTTGTCCAAGGAGTCTAGCTCATCTAGGCAAAGATAAACATTGTCATCTTTTGTGATGCCCTCTTACAAAGCAATATTCAGAGAGGGAATTTGTACTTCTAATGGTAGAATTACCTCTGTTCGAAATACCAATGCATACGGTGTTGATTGAGTGGGGGTTCGACGTGTGATATGATAAGCCCACAATGACTCAGAAAATTTATGGTGTCAATCTCTTTTGTTTTTTACTACAACTTTCTTAAATATTTTGGAGAGGGTCTTATTGAATGCCTCAATGAGGCCATTTGTCCTTGCATTGAGATAGATGAATATCTCCAATATATCTTATGATGATGTGCGAATTATGCTACCTTGAAGCTTTTAAAGGATAGTCCATTGTTAGAGATGATCCTTCGAGGAATGTTGAATCAATACAGGATGATTTCCTAAAAGAAATGGATGATAGTAAATATTTTTAGTTCTTTCAATGGAACTACTTTCACCCAACGAGAGATATAATCAGTCGCCCTATTATAAAGTTGTGACCACTGGAAGAAGATAGCTCAATTGGGGTGATTATGTTCGTATCCCATACCTTAAACAGCCATGAGGATACTATTGGATGTAGAGGATTTGGGTGTTAACAGATGAAGTCACTATAAATTTGGCATAGGTTTTTTTTTTTGACATATTCAACGTGATCTCTCACCATTGTTGGCCAATAGTGGCCCATATGCTTGATTTTCATCATTATTTTTGGGCTTGATTATTGGGCTCCACAAACCCCAAAGTGTACTTTGACATGCTTTTTTTACCTTATTTGTCTAAAAGAAAGCATAGAAGTAGTTGATTAAAAGATCTATAAAGGGTGTCATTGATAAGCATAAAGGGCACAACCCTCTTCTTGAGTTGCATCCAACTCGACTTATTTTCTAGGAGTTCCATTTCTAAGATAGTCAATGAATGGTATTCTCCAATATATTTCTTCTTCTATGACTTCAGATTTGGTCTTCTCATGTTTGATGCTAAAGACTGAGTTTATTTCTTGTTGCTATGGACTGTGATTAGGATTTTCCATTGGTCAAGAACAACCAGTGCCTTGTCTAACTTGTCTAATGAATTAGCTCCTGCATTGATGGATCAGGGAACTTTAGTTATTTGAATATATGGGATTTGCCCCATGAGTTCTTGAGTCTTCTCATGGTACCTTAGTAGCTTAAATTTGTGGACTTTATATTCACCTTCAACTTGACTAATAATTAGTTGTGAATCACCAAAAATATTTAGAGATGATATTCTCATGTTAAGGGTCATTTCTAGTCTTATGATTAGGGCCTCATATTCAGCCTCGTTAGTTGTGCATGATCTCTAGAGAGAATAGGAGCCTTGTAAAATGTCCTCATATAGAGTAACAAATATGATTATGATGTCTGCTTTAATTTGTAAAAGCTTTGGCCTGATCCCTGATCTAATGGATGATGTCACATCAAAGTATAGCTTCCAGTAGGATTTTCCTTTCTTTGACAAAATGGATTTCTTCATCAGGGAGTTCACAACTTAGTGAAGAGTCATCTAGTACCAGATGAGCTACAAGAAAATTGTCGAGGGCCTACCCTTTAACTACCTTTTGGGAAGTGAATTTGATATCATACTCCATGAGAATTAAGGACCATTTTGCCAATATTTTAGTGGGTATGGGCCTAATCATCAAGTATTTTATAGGGTCAATCTTTGATATCAAAATGACTTGATGAAAAAAGTAAATAATGTCTAAACTTCTTGACCATGAATATGAGCATCAGACAATACTTTCAATGGAAGAATAGTTGTGCTTTGCCCCCCACTAGCATTCTACTCAGATAATAAAGTGTGTTTTCTTTGCCTTCTTTATTATTCTAGGTGAGAAGTGCACTCAGGAACCCTTTCATTGCGGTTGTTTAGAGGATTAACGATATATTAGGCATAGTTGTTGCCAAGACTAGTGGCTTTAAGAGATATTGCTTAATCTCTTGAAAGGCTTGCTGGCATTCTTGATCCCATATGAATGAAGCATCCTTTTTCATCAATTTAGAGAAGGACTTGCATTTTCCAGAGAGGTTTAGAATGAATCTCCTTATGCTTGCGAGTTGACCTTGGAATGACTTCAATTACTTTAAGTTGTTGGGTAGTGGGATGTCCAAGATGGCTTTGATTTTAGATGGATCAATCTCAATCCTTGATGTTTGACAGCAAAGCCAAGGAATTTTTTAGACAATACCCCAAAAGCACATTACATAGGGTTCATCTTTAGGTTGTACTTTCCAAGGTAGTTGAAAGCTATCCTTAGGTCTTGGATGTGCTTGTCATTGGACTTAGTTTTGACTACCAAGTCATCCATGTAGCATTCCATCAGCTAGTGTATGAGCTCATCAAAAATTTAGGTCAAGGCTCTTTGATAAGTGGTGCCCGCAATCTTAAGCACAAAAGGCATCACCTTATAGTAATAGATGCCAATTGGTGTTCAAAAGGGTGTATGCTTTTCATCATCGGGATCCATATTGATTTGATAGTACCCTAAGAAATCATCCATAAAGGAGAATATTTCAAAAGTAATCATATTGTTAATCAGGATTTCTATTATTGGAAACGGAAAGTTATCTTCTATACATGCTTCATTCAAGTCCCTATAGTCGACAAAAATGTAGATTTGGTCATTCTTCTTCTTGACTAGCACAATATTTGCTATTCAATCTGGGTATTTTTCTTCCCTGATGAAGCCTACTTTGGTTTTTTTTTTCTATCACCTTTTGTTCTAGGTCGAGTTTCATCTTCATAGGTGCTTGTTTGATAGGTAAAAGTTTGGGTTTGATAGCTAGTTTGTGGACTTTGACTTCAGGATCTAGTCCAAGCATCACTCTGTAGTTCCATAAAAAGTAGTCAATGTACTCCCTAAGCACTACTTTGAGTTGGATTTGGCTTTCCTCTAAGAGCTGTGTATTGATAAATGTTAGCCTAGGGTCCTCCTTTAAACCGATGTTGATCTCCATTAGTTCATCAATTGTGGCTTGTCCCTCATCTTTGAGTTCAAATGGAACTTCTTTTGGTTTGAGGATCATTTCTTTATTGAGTGATTTGTCATGTTGAATGGAACTTTGCAAAGGTTTCTCTTTTGGGTTTGAGGGCATTTTGGCTGCATCATGCCCCCTTTCTTAGATTTTGATAAAGTGTATTTAAGGACTTCACCTTCTCGTGATGTTTGAAGAGTTATGGGTAACTCAATGAATGTGGTTTGCATGTCAGAATGTATCAATGATGTTTGATCAGCCTCATTGTCAGACAAAGGTCCAATGGTTACTATAAGGTATGTATGGATGCTTGGAGCAATGTAGCCTAATTCTTTAAAATTATCATTTCTTCTTCCAAGAATGTAAGAGCACTCTTGAGGTGGTCCCATAGATTCTTGAAGAAAAAATTTTCTTCCTTTGTTTGTTGAAGTCTACATCTAGATTTCATGATTATTCGATGAGGTTGTCTAGAAAATTTGGGAATGACCTCTGGCAAGTGGTCACTATCATCCTTTGGGTTCTCAATTTTTAGGATCTCATGCATTCTTGGGGTGTAAGGGATTTCCTTATAAAATAGTATCTCTTTTTCTCTTTCATGTCATGGAGGAACATAGAAGGTTATTAGTTTCGCTATAACATTGATACTCAGCTCATTTAACAACTTAAGTAAGCCTTCTGGAACTTTAGTACCAAGGAGAATACTTTCTGCTTGGCTTTCATTGTCATCTTTATTGGAATAATAACCTCCCAAATAAAACTATGGGGTTTCTTTATTTGAAGAGTCTATGTCGCTTCCTAGATGAAGAGGGGTAAAGATTAAGCTAGCAATCTTCTTATTCACTTGACTAATGGAGGCTGACCTTTTGTCAGCGTAGGATCTCTAATAATATTTTGCGCCATCACAATGCATCTTGTAAACATCAAAAGAATGTACATCCCCATAGATTTAGCATTCTTCACCATCCTCAAAGTACTTGTGGCATTAATGAATGGTTGATGACAGTGTTTTAGTTTCATGTAACCATGGCCTCCGTAATAGTTCTTTGCATAATGCATTAGTGTCGATCACATAGAACTTAGCATCTTTCATTAACTTGCTTACTTTCAAAGAGATGGTTATGGCTTCCAAATCCCTTTGGCAATTCTGATTAAACCCTTGGATGGTTATGATTTTAGATGAGAGGTGACATATGTCCAAAGTTAGAGCTTGTAGAGTATAGAGAATCCTCAAATTGACCGTGATGCTTGGCTTTCATTGTCATCTTTATTGGAATAATAACCTCCCAAATAAAACTATGGGGTTTCTTTATTTGAAGAGTCTATGTCGCTTCCTAGATGAGGAGGGGTAAAGATTAAGCTAGCAATCTTCTTATTCACTTGACTAATGGAGGCTGACCTTTTGTCGGCATAGGATCTCTAGTAATATTTTGCACCAGCACAATGCATCTCGTAAACATCAAAAGAATGTACATCCCCATAGATTTAGCATTCTTCACCATCCTCAAAGTACTTGTGGCATTAATGTATGGTTGACGACACTGTTTTAGTTTCATGTAACCATGGCCTCCGTAATAGTGCTTTGCATAATGCATCAATGTTGATCACATAAAACTTAGCATCTTTCATTAACTTGCTTACTTTCAAAGAGGTGGTTATGGCTTCCAAATCCCTTTGCCTATTCTGATTAAACCCTTGGATGGTTATGATTTTAGATGAGAGGTGACATATGTCAAAAGTTAGAGCTCGTAGAGTATAGAGAATCATCAAATTGACCGAGGAGCCTAGGTCAATAAGGATACAATTGATTTTGATCTTGTCACTATTTCCTATGACATATAATAGTCTATTATGATCTGTCATTCTTGGTAACAAGTCATCATTTGTGAAGGTGATGGTAGGAGTTTGATGTGCATATAAAGACTCCTTCATCTTCTCATCAACAAAGTGTGCATGGTAGTTGGTTGGATTTCGCAAGATATGCACCAGTGTATTCCTGAGTTCTCATGACATCATAAGGGCATCAAAAACACTTAGTATGGTAGGGATCTTCTCGAGATAAGTTGCTATGTTGTACTTTACTTTCTTGGGTGTAGGTTCAGCTTGCGAAGGCTTAACATCCTTATTTATCTGATTTTCCTTTTCTTTGTCTTTATCCTTAGAGATATTCTTATCTCTTGGCATTGGATCTTGTCTTGGAGATGATATCTTTCCACTTCTAAGTTGTACCTGGTTTGTATTTTTCAATCAAATTCTAGCATCATGAGACCAACAACACTCCTCTTCGGAGTCACTACCAAGACTAATCATGAGACAAGAGGCAATGGATCCCTGCCTTCATTTGGTAGTTTTTTGAGCATCTTTGGAGGATGTAACTAGCTGATAGTCATCCTATTTAATGTCAAAGTTAGGTACATAAGGCTTTCATGTAAAGAGATTTTTAGAAACTCTTTGGATGAATCCTTCTATTTTGTTAGCTAGCACAACTTTCTTTAAGACTTTATATCTAGGACATATCATTTGTAGATGTTTGGATTAGCTTGATGCAAGATCTGGATGAGCTCTAACATTAGCTTGTTTGATCCTCTCTCAAAATGTCTGCTTCTTCTTTTGGTGCTTGCTAGTGTAGGACCTCCCATAATGGTCATGAAGTTATTTTGACTTAGACATAGAGTCATATTCATTGTCCATTTCTTGTATATGTAATTCCTCCAATCTTGGTAAAGGGTATCCTTCTATAGATTTTAGGACTAGGACTGCACCAAATCTAATGAGTTGAGCATTTGTCACTAGATTGCTTGATGGTGATTGGGATAGCTGATCATCAACGTCTACCTCGACTGCGTAAATCACCATGTGATAAGAAGCAATGGACTCAGATGATTGTCCTTGAGGATGTTTATTTTTCTTGATCTATTTTTGGGGTAAATGGCGTGGATGATCACTATAATCCTGAGGAGGGTGGCTAGGTGATTCCTTACTTCTCTTGTAGGGTCTTTTGTGTGTCTTTGCCTTTTCTGCCACCATCTTTTCACCTTCTCAATTTTTTTACAAAGCATGGTATTCACACTTGACATGCTTTTTCATGTGGGCAGCCATAGCTTGCATGCATTCATTTAGTACTTGCATTTGCCCCTAATATATGACATATTTATTATGGCTAGCTCTTTTACAATATCTAGCTATAGTTTAATCATGTCATAATCACATTTGCGGGCAAACCATTCTTTGATGTAGTCATCTTGGTGATAGACTTTTGGTAGGCCCATAGGAACCTTCATCTCATTAGTGATATGCTCCATAAATTCAATTGTTCCCTCCCACCTTGTGCCTTGGACTTCATCATCTTTAGAGTGATGGGAAGGTTCCGATGATTGGCTCGATTGTGTGTTTCCACAGTGAAAATGATAATGCATATTGCCACTGGAAGTCCTTCCCCATTCTTGATGTTAGTGCCTGTAAGCAATTTGAGTCCGTCGAAGAGAAACTCTTAGAGAGTTACTTGGCTTCTTTACTTGTAGGCATATTCTTCCATGGCATCAATGCATTTTTGGATGGCTAATTTCTTAATTGTGTATTCATCTGGTTAAACTAGTTACCTTTTTTTACTTCTATTCTTCTTCTTTTTGATGTTCCGATTAGGTAGAGAAGATTATTTTGATAAGACTTTCCTTATCACCATTACAAAGTTTTTAGGGTTGTTAGCCATCTTCTTTAATAGTTTATTTAGCTTTTTAGAGATATAGATCTCCCATAAATGTTCTTGTTTGGGTGTATACTATGCTTCTTTCCTGAAGAAGAGCCTAGCAAATGGCTCATATGTCTCAAACATAGTAATGTGATTGATGTGTTCAGTAGGTGTTTCAAGTAAGGCTGACTTTGAGAGAGTCAACTTGCCCTCTTAGTATTACTTTTCAACCCAATCTTTGAATATAAGGTAGTCTTCAATGGTATGACCCAAGATTCTGTGATAAGAATAGTACTTTGGGTGATTCTTTTTGTTGGCCTCATTCGGCCTTCTACATTCTGATAGTTGAAGGCCTAATTTTGGAACATCCTAAAAGATTTTGCCTACCCTCTTTATTTTAAAAAATATTTCTTCCTAAATCTTTGTTGGGGATCATTAGATGATTCAACCTCCCCATCTCCTTCAAGAGTTGGTAGTTTCTGTGGGTTACACTTATTCTTAATGGGGTTAGGAGGTTTCTTTTGCCCAGTTGTCATGAATGTTGTCTTATCTTTCTCTAGTTTGAAATTCTATGAACTAGCTAAGGTTGGTAGGCCAATCCTTTCCAATTTCTTGACTTGCATAATGAGGTCTTGGAAAGTATGAATGGAAGAAGCCTTAAGTAGGGTGTCATCCAATCCCTTGTTGTATTGTCTAGAATCAGATTTATAGTTTGAAATTGATTCATGGGTTGTTTACATTTGATACTGACATTTCTCCACTATTTAATATAGTCCAAGACTAATTCATTGTCATATTTTAGTGTTGAGATGAGGTCTATAATGGTCACTTTATTGCTAACTCTCCCAAATTTGATTTAGAAAGTCTCTTTCATTTGTGACCATTTAAATGGATTCTAGTTGTAAACTAGTATGCCACTCAAATGCTATCCTTGTTAAGCTTGTTGAAAATTGGCAAAGTAGCAATAAGGGGTTATTACTTGAATCCCCTCATGAAATCACAAAATGAGCTATATGTTATTCAAGATTACCCATGCCATTAAATTATTTGAAGCTAAGGATTGTGTAACCCTTGGATATGGCATTTAGTTGTGATGACTGGGATATGGTTTGTTAGCATCATTTATCCTACCCATGTCACTTTCTTGTCTCAATTGTGCAGCCACCATTCTTTGTACCTACTGTTGCATATATGCTAGCAATTCCATGTTATAATGAATTCTTGAAATTGGGGATTGAGTATCACTTGCTGATGGAGGAGGAACTTGTGAAGGGCCTAGATTTTTGTGGATTTCATCTACAGGAGATGTATATTCTACCACCTTGCAACTTGAGATAGCTATTGAGATTGTTCTAACTCATCGAGCTTTTGACTCATTTATAACATCATTTTCATCGACTCCATGACCTTGTTTTGAGCTTCATCTTTCGTTTTCCCTTATTGTCTCAACTATTCTCATAGTGCTTTCATGAGCACTTCCTAATTAGAGCTTTTAATTATGACCAAAGCTCTGTTAGGACATGATGGTCCACATCTTGAGGATTAGATCTAGATTTAGTGTTTCTTGGGTCGAGGCTAACTTCTCCCATCAACCGGGTTGCCTCATTCAAAAGACTACTCATGGAGCGGGTTGCTACACCTTCTCTTTGATATGGTAGCAAAGATTGGTTAACAAGAGCCCTTTCCTCCTAAATCTCTTCATTTGTAAGCCTTATTTGTGCAACCTTTTTTTTGGAATTTGGCTAATTGAGGTGTGGTCTAGCAATCCCTCCCAAAATCATGATAAGCAATGACTCTAACAATGTGGGTGGCCTCCCTTTGTGTGTTCTCATGTTGTATTGCAACCTTATGGTGACTTTTATTATTTTGTTTGGTTATTCACCCCTTCGCCAAAATCTTGAGGTAAGAATGTTCCTCCTTTGACTTCCTTTTACCTTTCTCTAAGCCATTCAATGGAGTAAAAGAGTTAGAGGTGGAAATGGTAATGACCATCTTCATTTGAGGGGTAGGCTTTCGAATTTGACTGAAAATTCTAGAAGCCTTTCCTTTGCTTATTATGGTCTAGATGAGTTCTTCTTCATCCATGCATTTTAGCTACTCCTTATTAGAAGTGGGTTGAAGGTGATCAAAGATTGAGCTTTACTTTGGGCCTAGCCTCTAGAAGACAGATACCCTTGCTAGTTAAGGCATAGTTTTTGACTCTTCATCAAATTGACTCTTCTATTTGGGAACAATGATTTCTCCTTGCCAGAAGATGAAAAGTAGGCTTGTCTTGCATGACAATAATATGGGTTGGTGTAGTAGCAGGTGCCCTCTTGGACTGGATGGACTCAGAGATATTTTCAAACTTGATTTGAACTTTGGCCACTCCTATGACCACCATCGACTAAGGTAAACACAGAATTGATTCTTCCCCTAAGATGATGGTGTATGTTTTGGGTAGGGGTGTTATTTTTTGATGCCATGTGATGCATTATTCTATAAAAAAGAATGCAATTGATTAGTCTTCAACTATAATACTACCTTATCAATGTCACTATCGCATTAGCTAGGTTTTTATACTTGGAGGATAAATCAAGTCCCACTGGGCATAGAAGAATTTGTGAGATCAAAATCAACTGTCTGAGATGGTGGAGACCCTGGGGAGCAACCTCGAAGTACAAATCAAAGTGTGTTGGTGGTTTGAGTGCACAATTAAATATTGAGGGAACATGACTTCTAACAGGCACAAGTCTCTATTGTTAATTACCCTAACATTTATCAAAAACCTCCTAAAGCGAGAAGGGTACATGGCTTAAGCATGGGCATACCACCCCCCCACCCCCCCCCCCCCCCCCCCCCCCCCCCCACCCCCCTTCCCTCTTGTTTATAATGAAATGAATTTATAATCATGAAAAAAATAAAATGAGAAAAGGAAATAGGGAAGTAGCTTTGATATGTGCTACTGCTCCACTTCAATATGCTAGACTGTGTGAAGTCTGATTCGGATGGCTCTTAACCTGATCCTCAATAGATGTTGATAATTAGACCCGATGGCATTTTTTGGTGGGAGATGGAAGGAGATGAGAAGTGCGAGAGTCTTGAAGTATGGCTAATAGCTTTGGGCGTGTTGGCAATTAACTTTCTTTGATGCCATTTCTGATGACTTGTCAAGTTTGAAGTGTTTTTGTTAGCCTTGAGCATTGGCGATAACTTCTTTTGGATGGCATTATTGACAATTTATTGGGATTGAGTTGTTGGTGATAACTTGTTCTAGTTAAAGTGTTTCTATTAGACTATTGGTGTTGGTAATAACCTCTCTTGATTGAAGTGTTTATGTTAGCTTGATGGCATTGGTGATAACTTCTCTTGATTGAAGTGTTTCCATTCGCCTAGTGGCATTAGAAATAACTTCTTCTAGTCAAAATGTTTTTATTAGACTAGGGTGTTGGCAATAACTTCTTTTAGTCGAAGTGTTTCCATTGGCCTTGTGGCATTGGCAATAACTTCTTCTAGTTGAAGTGTTTCTGTTAGCTTTATGACACTAATGATAACTTCTTTTGGTTGAAGTGTTTTCATTAACCTAAGAGCTTATTTGCTAAATACTTATATTTTAGGATTTTATTTATGAATATAAAATTTTTGAGGGGTTTATTTATAAACCCTAGATTTTACAGAGACTTATTTATAATTTTAAGATTTTATTGGATTTTTCACAAAATTATTATCACAAGGGGTCTATTTGTAAGAAAAATCTGACTAGGAATCTGATTGCAAGAATTTATTTGAGCTACGAACCTATTTATAAAAATACTTATATTTTTTTCATTTTAATCCAGATTTTAAATAAATTTTTGGGTTCAATTTTGGTACTCATATCCGGCTACTCAACCCACTTTAGTTTGAACCCAAGTTTCTTAAAAATTCAAGTCCAAATTAAGTTTAATTTTTGATCAAATTTGACTATATTTTAGATTCAATTGAGACTCATACTTGAGCCATAATTAGTAGCATACAAGTTTCAATTTTAATCATATTTCAATCAAATTTAATTGTGGTAAAAATTACTTCAAACAATAGTGATCAAGGTGTACAACTTATTACTAAATTTATCTATTTTATATTCAACTTGATTTAATATTTCTAATATTAATATAATTTAATTTTTTATTTTATGTGTTTTACAAATCCTTTTGCAGATTTAATGAGTGGGACCCGTCGTGGTTCCAGCGAACCTATATGGATTCGAGGTATTAATGGATTTATATTACTACTCAATGCCAATCACCACGATCAAATCATTAGCGAGAATTTGGCACAACTTTTGACCTAGTTAGGGATTTTTGCAAAAGGCGATAATAAGTTACCAATGACCTACACTGACTGGTAGACTATACTACAAGGAAAGGAGGAAAGAAGGAACAAATATGGATATATATAAAGGTAATATCTTCTTATATTATATTTTCTCATATAATTATATTTATTATATTTCGCATGTTTCTAACTTTTCTGATTTTTTTTTTCTTAGGCTAATATGAATTTGGAGGACATCGTAAAGAAAGATGTCATACAGACCCTTGACAAGTATTGGTAAGACTTGAAGGCAAACTTGGAGAAAAAACACTTCACACCATGTAAGAATGGTCCATAGAGCCTTGCTATCTATCCAAATCCGAATATAGAGGAAGTCTAGTAACATATTCTTGTTAGATATTAGCGAACAAGAGAAGCCCAAGTATTGCTCTAACCTCTTGATTTTTATAATATGAATATAGTTATCACTAACACTATGGCTGAACAATTTCATATTCTTCTTCTAAGAATTGAGTAGGGTAGACAAAATGGATCGAACGCATCAAACAATAGATCACTCTCTTGGATGTAAGGGGTATATCAACCTGAGGGTAGAGGTATATTCTTTAACTTATAATCAAAAGCAGTGCCACTTTATTTAGTATATTTGATTTATTATAAGTTATATTACTTACAGTTTGAGGCATCCACTAGAGCTAAGCCTTATAGGCCAGATGTCTTCCTCATATCCCATACTAAGAAGTACGGACAACCAATTGATGTAGCATCCATAGCCACCATAGTAAGTATTTTACTTAGTGTTTGTTAATATTTTTTTCTACTAAAATGACACTAATATTTTTAGTGATCATATTGTAGGAAAAGATCACTTAGCTGAGATAGCCTTAACCAGAGGATTTTGTCTCAGATATGTTTGCTTAGAACACAATTCATGATCAGGTGTTTAGGCTGACAAATAATAGGCTGACTCCTAGAACTATCTTTGTGTCCTCGAGAGCCTTGCAAGGTGAGAAACCTAGTGTACCCATAGTCAACTATAGGTGATTATCCAAATGGAGATTATTTCAACATTAAAGAGATTCAGCAACGAGATATTTGACTAGCTTCCTCATACCATATCTTAGTCTACCCCATAGCTAAAGGTATAAGCCAAATTTTGCTACTTTGTGGTATATATAGAATATTTATTTGTAATGTTAATATATGTTTTTTGTGAGAAATTAAGGAGGTTTTGTATGTAGCATCTTAGTAGTAAGGTAATGCTAGCGATAGCTAAGCTAGTTCGAGGGAGGCTATATCTACTTCACAGGCTACTTAGGTACAAATACATGTTAATAACACACTTGTTGAACATTTGTTGTTGTTGAACATGGGTAAAGAGAAGGGAGTGGGGAGTAAGGCGTAGGTGTAGTGACTTGGATATAGGGATTGTGATTTGGCCATGCACACAGACATAAGCACAAGCATAGAGATGGGACTTGAGAATGAATATAAGTGTAGGGGTGGAGACTTGGGCATGCACATTTAGGCATGAGTTATTTACGTGATGAGTCCTCACATGTTTTATTATTTATATAAGTTTTAATTTTTTGTTTGTATACATTTAGACCTATATGACGAGACCATTTTGGAGCCGACAACCAAGAGTAGGACAGGCGGATAGGGCTATAGATTGATATTTATTTTTTTCCTTGGATGGTTTGTGTTGTATAACAACTTGATATTATATTGTTAAACTTGTACTTCAGGATGCATGAATTGTATTTGTATATATATTTTAGGGATTATATATGCATCAATTGATTTATGTTTTATATATCAGTTATATTATTTGTAAATAAAAAATATATATTCAGAATTGGTTTATGTTGTAAATATAGGGTACGATATATTGCTACTGGCTGAGGCCTGCTAATGGTTTGGCCATTAGCAGCGCTAGTACAGAAGCACCACTAATGGCCCTATTAATAGTGCTAAGATTTATCCATTAGCCATAGTAGTGGTTAGCACCGCTATTGATTTTTAGGGATGGTAATTTATCACTACGAATATTTACGATACTACTTAATGCGATATTTTATTAACACCATAAATTAGCCCTACTTAACGGGATATTTTATTAACACCATAAATTAGTACCAATGATGATTTTTTGGTACTAATTTTATTTATAATGGTGCTATATTAGCTCCGAAAATAGCAAAAAGTGTTGTAGTAATTGATGATTACTCAGTTCCAAATTTGGTTAAAAAAATGCCACAACATGAGATAGTATTTTAGATAACTTGATTACATGAACAAAATAGATGACTTTTGTTGAATGAAGTGGTACTTGTCTATTTCTTTAGTGCACTTACTTTGCATTATTGATGCCTTGTTGAATGGGCAATAGAAATGCTTCAATTTTTCTTAATCCAATCAAGGAACAAATTGCACTCGAAGTCATTTTCTTGGCAAATCCTTTTCGCTTTTTTGAATGTGATGAGAGTTTTTTAGTTTGGATTTTTCTTGGAGACAACCTAACTAAGCTATAAATTTATATTCAACTTTATATAGAAAATAATGAGATAAAAAGCAATGTACGTAATCCATTTATGCCTCATCTTTTATTGTTTTGCCTTTTATCTCTTATTAATTGCAGCAATGACACCGTCTTTGGTATATTTAAGTTGACATGGACAAGAGTTGGATCAAAATAAAGAACCAACTAGATGACAAATATGTCAATGGAATAAATGCATTTCTAAACTATGGCTACATGAACAAGAAATTATATGAGAAAATATGGTATTCATGTATTAATTATATAAATACACACAATCGGATAAAACAAAAAGCATATGAACATGTAATTGTAGATCTTTCCAATCAATTTGATTTAGTTTTTGAGCTATACAGTGAGTCAATTCTTAAGCTTGATTTGACTTGACTCCTTTTTAGTGCCTACACGTACCTTGATGGTTCACACGCCTAGCCGACAAAGTTGTGAGGTCCTTGAAAAAGTTATAAAAGCCTCCTCACTAGGCATAGGATATACCTACTCTAGCGGCCTTTCCTTTGAGTTTACCTACAAAAGAAAGAGAAAAAAGGAAGGACAATTCATGAGTTTCTTGGGTGTAGCATTCAATTCATGAGATTAAATGAAATTATAGAATGAAAATAAGCCTAAAACTTACACACAACCTCAACTAGGGAAGGCTTGAAGGTTCCTCTCTATCCCCTTTTGATGTCTAAGGATTGAATTTAAAATGCAATATAATAAAAAGAAACTAAAATTCTAATCTAAATGCATCAAATGGAATAAAAGAAATAAGAAAGATGGAAAATAAGGTGGAGAGATATGGCATATTTTACCGAATGAGGATGATGATTGAATGTCAATTCTTTAGCCAAAACTCAATCATGCCGATCAGGATAACCAAGTCTCTAGTGAATCCTATGAGCATCTTGACATATGGCTCCAATTTTTGTTCGATTTTCATCTGGTCATAGGCCCTAGTGAATAAAATATTAGCCGAGCTTTCCATGCCTACCATGATACGTTATATAGTGTAGTTGTCTAGGACTATTGAGATCAACAATGTATCATTGTGGGGTATTGAAATCTCTTCCAAGTCCTTCATAGAGAAGTATATTCTAATGTTCAAGTTCACAATGTTGCCTCTTCACCAACTCTTCCTGAGCCTCATGTTAGTGATGGTCCAGCATTTGCTATTTGATGTCGAGGCTTTACTTTGAGTTAGTGGGCTTTCTAAGATCATATTAGGGTTCCCTTTGATTGGGGAGTTGTGTAGCTCTGGAGTGGGATTCATTTTGTGGGGGAGTCTGAGGACCAAGCACTCTCTTATGAGTCTCTTCTACTCTCTCACCTCAATGAACAAATTTTTCTAGGTGTTCTTTTTGTATAAGTCTTTCAATTTCATCCTTAAGGTGCCTATATTCTTTAATATCATGGTCGTATTATTGATGAAAATGATAGTACCTTAATTTATCGAGTTGTGCATTGGCAGAGGCCTTCGTAGCAAATCTCAGTGTTTAATTTAAGCAAGCACTTCAGACTTTGAATTGTTCAGGGGGGGTGTAAGCTTGAAACTTGAGCCTTCATTCTTTGTGCTTGTGCTCCCTCTATTCGGTCCTCTGTTTCTTCATCTTTGGGAGGTTAATTTCCCAAGTCTCTTTTTTTGGTTTTCTAAAACCCTCAAATTTTCTCTTTGTCACAATTACTCCTTCGATGTCAATGTATTTTTGAGTTAACTGGTTGAACTTTGAGAGGCTTATGGAAGGTCGGCAAGCCATTTCATAGATGACCTAAGATTGTTTGATCCTATTGATTGTACCCTAAGAATAATGAAACTATCAAGCTCAGTGACCTCAAATTGAGTCTTGTTGAGCTAAGTCAAGTATTCTCTCAAGCTTTCACCTAAGGTATTTGACTTTGGATTTCAGTAGAACCTCCTGGTCATCATAGAACTCCTACTTCTTCATCAGAGTGTCAAGAACATCTCCCACGAAATAATAATTTCGAGTGTAATTTTCAGGTCCAATTTTTGGGGTTTGCTATTGAAAATGGATGGTATCTATAGGTTGAGAAGAGAGTTACTCATGAGAGATTTCAGCTGCTAATTTTGGGTGATTTTTTGATAAATTGTAGGCATTTGGCTATGTGTAGAGGCTGTAGGGATTAGGTGGTAGAGATTATATTGCGTCATTGATTCAAAACAAATCCAGATTGAGGACTAGAAAAGGTTCAAGGTACTAGCTGATTGACACCCCACCATAAAAGGGGATGCCATTTAGTTGGTGCACCTGCTAAAAAGGGGGAACCAAGATCCCAGATCCCCAAATTTTGTGCGGTAGAATTCTGGCTTCGAAATTTAAATTTTTAGTCCACTTTTTAGCTTATTTTCAACCTGATTTCCCATGAATTATTGGCCCATGTTCATGGTGTACTTTTGCACAAAAGTTCAGATTTTTAATTGTACTGTAAATTTACAAATAGACTCCTAAAATTGAAATTTTTCACAAATAAGTTTGCTTTAATGCGATTTCACAATAGACGCATTTGGAACCTCAAATTTAACTTATTTTGCAACAAAAAATATGGGTTTTTGTAAATAAATTCTCGAAATATATAATTTTATGAATACATCTTTGAAATTAGTAAATCATAATTAATCACCATTTTAATAATTAAAGTACCACTTTTCTCATAAATGTAAATCTATGGTGGTTGAAAATATGAGAAAGCCGATTGGGGCATGACACTTTTCCAAATAGAACTCTCGAGAATTATGGCATCTCATGGTTCAAACTATAAGGTTTTACCAACCAGGTTGGTTTGAGGCTACATGTCTAGGATTTAAAGAATTGAAAGAGTGGGTATCCATAGATGCCCCTCCCTTGTCGAAACATTGAAATAAAGTACACATCAATAGTAAATTGGTTATCAGCTTTGAGGATAAATTGATTGACTTTTTGACTGACTTGTTAGATTCAAAAAGAGTTGAGAGATTATTTTAACAAACTGGGGTTTTCAGACTAGCTTAGGGGCTCATAAGGTCACCTACGATCATCACATGCAGAGGGAGAAGAAGTAGGAGTTGATGGAGATACACCAAAGAATGTGATTTTGGTCTAAGGAACTACTACTATTCTATAAGTGAATATTAAGTTCTAAAGTTGCCAAACTTTGAAATTTTTGGCCCATTTTACTGAAGCATTGAAAGGAGAATGCATGCTTGTTAGGGTGATGCAAATGTAATGATGGCTCTAAAGAAAGCAAAATTTTGGTTGCAAGAAACAAAAGACTTTCAACCACTAGTCAATCTAAAGGGTCCTTCTTACAAAGGGAGATTGTAAACCAACTTGACCTTTTCTAAGTGGAGATTGTGGAGCCATGATTGACCATTTGAGATAGCTAAAGAATCTCAATGAGCAATCATGAAATAACAAATTAACTTTGGATAGGTTTCAGTGCATAATCAAGAATTTTGGGAATATAAATTTCAACAAGTGTAAGCTCCTATTGTTAATTACCTTAACAATAATTAGGAGTCTCATAAAGTAAAAAATCTAGCTAATAAAATAAACTAAAAGATAAAAAACATAATTTGATTAATTTATAGAAGGGTACATCACTTAAAATAGGGCATACAATTTAAAAAATTTAACTTCATAACATAGATGACATGAAATAAGGAAGAAAGTGGAAAGGGATTGATGTTCACTGTTGTACTGCTCCCATGTGCTTGATCAATGGAACTTGACTCAAATGGGTGCATAGTTTGATTCTTGGTGGATCCTAATGACCTTGCTTAATTTCAGGTATGGCTGACTATCTTGTCTTGTGTCAGTTGATCCAATTAGAACTTGAAGTATCACTGATGGCTTTCTATTTATTAACTTCTTTTGATTTTAATTTAAGAGAATGATTAGCAAACTTAGCTTATGCTAATTATTTTTAATTTGATAATCGATAGCCATTTTTTTACTTTTATTGATTAGGTTTTGAAGCATCACCAATGGCTTCATACTTATGTCAGTTGAGCTTCCTTCGAATATGGTATTTAGTTGACTAACTAAGTTCAAACTTGATTAGTAGCTCTCACTTATGCTAATCATTCTTGATTTGATGATCGATGACTTATCTTGGCTTATTATTGATTAAATTTGAAGCATCACTAACCACTTTATGCTTGTTCTAGTTAACTTCTTTTGAACACAATATTTGGCTGACTAACTAAGAAAGTTCAAGCCTACCTTAGTTTTTCATTTGAAAGAATATTTAGCAATCTTGGCTTATGTTGATTATTCTTGATTTGATAATCAATAACCATTATTTGGCTTATTTTAGATTAAGTTTGAAGCATCTCCAATGGCTTTATACTTATGTAACTAACTTCCTTTGAACATGGTGCTTAGCTAACTGATGTGGTGCTGAAATCGACCATCAGGATAACTAAAAACCCCGAAGAGCAATCTTGAAATAATATACAAAAAATTGAGGGTGGTTTGAATGCGTAATTAGAAATTGTGAAAATATGATTTTCAATAGGCGTAAGTCCCTATTGTTAATTACCTTGACAATCATCAAAATCCTCCTAAAGTGAGAAAATCTAGGTAATAAAAATAGAGGCATAAAAAAAGTATAATTGAATTAATTTAAAAAAAGGATATATGGCTTAAGTAAGGACATACCATCATTTTATAATTTAAATAACTTAAATTCATAATATAAATATTATGAAATAAGAAAGGGAATGGGAAAGGCTTGATGTTCACTGTTGTCTCGCTTCCGTGCATTTGACCGAGTGGAACTTGACTCGAATGGGTGCTTAGTCTGATCCAAGGTGGATGCTAATAACTTTGCTTAATTTGAGGGTATAGCCAACTAATTAATACCATTAAGATTTGAAGTATCACTAACGGCTTTTTGCTTATCATCAGTTGAATTATTTTGATTTTTGATTTGAGAGAATGATTAGCAACACTAACTTATGCTAATAATCTCAAATTTTATATTGACGACCTCTCTTGGCTTGTTGTCTATTAGATTTGAAGCATCATTGGTGACTATAAACTTGTGTTGGCAATGCTAAAGTATGGCTGATGACTTTATGTTTATTGTCGATTGACTTCTTTTGAACAAGGTATTTGGCTGACTGATTAAGAAAGTTCAAGCATGCCTTAGTTCAACTTGAAATAGACAATGGCATTGACTTATGCTAACCATTTTTTATTTGATAATCAATAGTCACTTGGCTTATTGTCGATTAAGTTTGAAGCATCACCAATAGCTTTTAAGAAGTGACCTATAGCTTTATGCATATTATTGATTGATTTCTTTTGAATACAATATTTGGCTGACTAAGTAAGTAAGTTCAAACCTGCCTTAGTTCGATTTGATTTGAAGCAATAATTAGCGACTTGGGCATATGCTAACCATTCTTGATTTGATAATCAATAGCTTTTCTTGTCTTGTATAGACTAAGTTTTGAAGTATTGTCGATGGTTTTGGCTTGTTGTCGACTTACCCAGACTTGATTTTGGTTCGAGTTAGATTTAGTTCGGTTTGATATTCAGACTAGTTTTTGGTTTAAGTTTGATTTGATTTAGTTCAATGTTTAGAACTTGTTTTGGCTCAAGTCTAATTTGATTAAAATTGATGTTTAGAATTGATTTCGATCAAGTCTAATTTATTTCAATTCTATGTTCAAAACCATATTTCGATTCGAGTCTAATTTGATTTAATTCGATGTTTAGAACTTGATTTCTATTAACTCTAATTTGGTTCAATTTGATATTTGAAACTTAATTTCGAGCAAGTCTAATTTGATTAAATTTGAGTCAGGTTTAACCTTATGTTGGACTCTTATTAAGTTCTTGAAGGATCCTTAGTGGATCTTGCATCCAACCCTGATCGGGTTCTTATTAGATTTTTAGTGGATCTTAGATTTAACCCTAATCTGGTTCTTATTGGATCCTTAGTGGATTATGAATCCAAGGCTTAATGGGCCCTTATTATATTCTTGATAGATCTTAGATCCAACTCTTGATGAGTTCTTATTGGATCCTCAATAGATCTTGGATCTAATCCTAATTGGGTTCTTATTGGATCCTTAATGGATCTTAGATTCGACCCTTAATAGGTTCTTATTGGATCCCTAATGGATCATTGGGTCCTTATTAGATCCTTAATGGATCTTGGATCTAATGTTGATTGGGTTCTTATTGGATCCTTAATGGATTTTAGATCCAACCTTGATTAGGTTCTTATTGGACCTTTAGTGGATCTTGGATCTAACCCTAATTGGCTTCTTATTGGATCATTAGTGGATCTTGGATCTAACCCTTGATGGGTTCTTATTGGATCCTTAAAGGATCTTGGATCACACCCTTGATGGTTTCATATTGAATCCTTAATGAATCTTGGATCCAACCCTTGGTTGATTCTTATTGGACCCTTAATAGACCTTGCATTCAACTTTTAATGGGTTCTTATTAGATCCTTAATGGATTTTTGATTCAATCCAGATCAGGTTCTTATTGGATACTTAATGAATCTTAGATCTGATCTTGATCAGTTTCTTATTGGATCCTTAATGGATTTTGGATTCAATCCCAATTGGATTCTAATTAAATCCTTAATAAATCTTCTATCCAACCCTAATTGGATTCTTATTAGATTCTTATTGGATCCTTAATGGATCTTGGATCTAATATTGATTGGATTCTTATTGGATCCTCAATGGATCTTGGATTCAACCCTGATTGGGGTTTTATTGGATCCCTAATAGATCTTAGATCTAATCCTTGATGGGTTCCATTGAATCTAGGTTCATCCTATTAATGGGTTTGTGTTCAACTCATATTGGACCCTTACTAAGTTCAAGTTCGAACCTTAATGGCCTTGAGTTCAAGTTCAAGTTGATTTTGGTTTAGGTTCAACCTAGCTCTAGTTCAAGTCAATCTAATTTTGGTTCACGTTCGACCTAGTTCTAGTTCAAGTCTGATCTAATTCTGGTTTAGGTTCAACCTAGTTTTAGTTTAGATTTGACCTGATTTTGGCCTATATTCGACCTTATTGTGGTTCAGCTTTGACCTAGTTATGGTTTTGGTTCCACCTGATTCTGCTTCAGGTTTGACCTAGTTCTAGTTCATATTTGACCTAGTTTTGGGCTTGGTTCAAATTTATTTTAAACTGATTAGGGTAAATTCAAACTTGATTCGACCCAATAAGCAATTTGAACTTGGTTTTACTCAAGTAGGGTTTAGGTCAAACTTGGTTTTACTCAATTATGGTTTAATTCAAAGTTGGTTTAACTCAATTAGGATTTGGCTCGAACTCAATTTAACCCAATTAGGGTTCATTTTGAAATTGGCTTGACCCAATTGGGATTCGGCTCAAACTTAACTCGAACCAATTAGAGTGCAATTCAAATATGGTTTGAACTAATTAGGGTTCAATTCGAACTTGTTTTGATTTCAGTTAACTCGATTTAAACCTAGTTGGAGTTGAGTTTAAACCAACTTGGTTCATGTTGACCCAATTTGAACCAAATTAAGGTTGAGTTTGGATTGATTTGCTTCAAGTTGGCTCGATTTGAACCTAGTTGAGGTTGAGTTCAGACTGATTTAATTTGGATCAACCCAATCAAAACTGAATTGAGTTTGGGTCCGATGTAATTTAAGTCAGGTTGACCCAATTTAAACTCGATTGGGGTTGGGTCTAAACTAATTTAATTTAGGTTGATCTGATTTGAACCCAGTTGGGATTGGGTCTAAATGGATTTGATTTGATTTAACTCAATTCTAATTAGGTTCCAATTCAATTTTAGTTTTAATCAATTTATTTGATCAATTTAGGTTCATTTTGCTTAAGTCAAATCAATTTAATTAGTTTATTTAATTTGGCTGAATTGGTTTAGTTTAAACTTGATTGAGTCAATTAATTTAATCGATTTATATGGATTGATTTGATTAATTTGGTTAGAGAGCCCTTAGGATGTTAGAATGATTTTGGGCGAGCTCATAGGTTGATCCTAAGTTAATTTGACTTTCAAGCAAATTCGCAAACTAGCCTTTAGTCGATTTGACTTTCAAGCAAATTCGCAAACTAGCCTTTAGTCGATTTGACTTTCAAGCGAATTCACAAATTGGCCTTATATCAATCTGACTTTGAAATGAGCCCACGAGATGGCCCTAAATTAAGTTGACTTTGAGACGAGCCCACGGGCTAGGTCAGAATTAATTTTCAAGCGAACTCGTAAACTAGCCTTAAATTAGAAATTGGCTTTTAGGCAAATCCACTGGCTGATCGTAAATTGGATTAACTTTTGGATGAGTCTACAAGCTAACTCCAAGTTAAAATTCGCTTTTAGAAGAGTCTGCAAACTAGCCTTAAATCAAAAATTGACTTTTGAACGAGCTCACATAGGTTGAAATTGATTTCAGATGAGTCTACGAGTTGGCCTTAAATCATAAATTAGCTATTGGGTGAGTCCACAGGTAGCCCTACATCGAATTGACTTTTAGACTAACTTGAGAGTATCCTTTAAGTCAAAATTGACTCTTAGGTAAGCCCATACGCTTGTCTTGAGTCAAAATTGGCTTTCAAATGAGTCTGTATACTGGCTTTAAATTGAATTAACTTTTGGACAAATTCACAAACTGACACTAAGTCGATTAGCTTGAGTACGTAAATAATGATTTTATATATATATATATATATATATATTGTCAATTGATTAGGTTTTCCTTTTTTAGGCCAAAAAACTAAAGTTTTTAATTTTTGTTTTTCTCAAATATTTCCTTCTTCTTCCACAAGTCGGCCCAATTCTCTTAGTCCCAAGCTTGGTTTTCTCTAGATTTGGCGGGACATTGCTTTTCTGGTGGTTGTGCACTTGAGTGGCCTCAGAATCGAAGGAGGTTGCTAGCTCCTCCACATCTCGGCTTGATAAAGCCACTTTTCTAGCGGTGACACACACTGGCGGCACCGGTTGAAGCATGGGTGGCCTTGTGATATATGTGGGGCATCAACGTCGGCTGGAGTTGTTGAACCCCTCTAGTGAGGCTAGGGTTTTGGCGAGAGACAGCTCGATGTGGCAATGTGGCTATGCTCTTGGTGGGGTGTAAGCTAGAGAGGGTGAGTCTTTGGCTGGTGGAGGGCTGTGCAGGGCCCAAATCGAGCGAAGCTGGCGAGGTCACTAAGGGGCAGCGCAACACAGGTTAGGCAGAGCTCCAACAAGGGCTAGGCAGTGCAAAGTGGGGAATTAGTGGCTAGTCCATTAGGACCTGGGCAGCATGTGCAAAGCATGTAGGTCAAAGGGAGGGGTTCCAGCAGGTGCAGCAAGGCGTGGATGGTGGCAGCAGGCGCAGGAGTGATTGGCTCACCATTGAGTGTCTAGTGAGGCGCAGGCGGGGGGATAGACATGGGTAGCAATTTGGCATTGTTGGAAACCTCATAGTTAGCATGTAGGAAAGAGCGAGAAGAGGAGAAAATCATAATCAAGATAAGATTAAAAAAAACTTACTGTTGAGTTTTGGGTGTCTCGAATTTGGATTAGAGTTTGAGTAAGAATCCAAAGTTAAATTTAGACTTATTATTGATTTGTAACATTATGAGTTATAATTATAGAAACTCAGACTCAATAAGGGTCTATAAATATGCTATAATACATAGGATTTAGGTGTGGTGTAGTATTGAGGTTGAACTAGAGAGAAATAGAGAGAGAGGAATAGAGAGAAGAGAAAGAGAGAGAGTGTCGGCCCTCATGTGTCAGTCTTTCTAGTGCTTCATGATGGTCTCTTGTGTGGTTCCTCATAGTGTTCTCTTGGAGATTGTCTCTGAAGGTGGAGATATTATCGAAGCTTGATAAAGAGTTTAGTTGAGTAAGAAACAGTGTAGTCTTTCTTATAAACTCTTATAAAAGCTTTGGATCCCTCGCTGTCTTATCTTGTTATTTTCTTTTATCTTATATTATTTCTCATTTCTTATGTTGTTTGAGAATAAGATGATTCGTGAACCTTCCGTTGAGAATTTCAATAATTGGTATCAGAACTTAGGAGCAAACAACCAAGTGGCAAAGTCCTTACTCGAGGTGGAGAAGTTTGCCGGCAAGATAAATTTTGCCTTATGACAGAAGAAGATGAAGGTGGTTCTTATTTGTCAAGGTCTTTAAAAGATGTTAGACGGTAAAGAAAAAAGGTCAGCTAAGATAAGCAATAAAGACTAGGAGGAGATAGATCAGAATGCATTGAATTTAATTATTTTAAGTTTGACTGATGAGGTTTTGTACAATGTCATTGACGAAGAGACGACGATGGACATTTGGACAAACTGCGAGAAGTTGTACATGTCAAAAAGCCTCAGGAACAAGTTCTACCTAAAATAACAATTGTACGAACTACGTATGAGTAAAGGTACAACCATATTACGTCACCTGAATGCCTTCAATAAGATTATTAATAATTTACTTAAAGTTGATGTAAAGTTTGAAGAGGACAATAAGGCACTGATTCTCCTGATGTCTCTTCCTGTTTCGTACGATCATATTATAACCACAACTCTTTATGGTAAAGAAACTCTCAAGATGGAAGATATGATAGCTAGTCTTCTTTCTAAAGAGACAAGAAGAAAACTCTAACATTAATATGAAGTTTGGTGAAGGATTGGTGGCTCACGAAAGAGGAAGATTAAGAGAACGTGGAGAAGGTAAGTAATGATCCAAATCAAAATTGAAGGTGAAAATACAATGTTATTCATATAAAAAGTATGACCACATTAGATGGTATTGCCCTGAACGTGGGAAGATAGAGTCCTTCAATATAGCGATAGCAATAGCAGATGATACTTCTGAGAATAGTGCAAGACTGTAGACATGAAGAGTGAATTTGAGTTTGGATCAAGCTCGTGTCTTACGATTAGCTGAACAAGCTAGTAGCCCAGTGGTAAGGGCTAGATGAAAGATAATGGCTAAAGTTACGTGATGGTGGCACGCCCGAGTTCAAGCCAAGGTGGAGATTGTTGAGTTTTGGGTGTCTCGAACTCAGATTAGAGTTTGAGTTAAAGTAGAAATTCAAAGTTGGATTTAGACTTATGATTGATTTATAATATTAGGAGTTGTAATTAGAGTAAAACTTAGACTCAATAAAAGTCTGTAAATATACAATAATACATAGGGCTTAGGTGTGGTCTAGTATTGAGGTTAAACTAGAGAGAAATAGAGAGAGAGGAATAGAGAGAATAGAGAAAAGAGAAAGAGAGAGTGTCGGCTCTAGTGTGTGGGTCTTTCTAGTACTTCTCAATGGTCTCTCATGGTGGTTCCTCATGGTGTTCTCTTGGAGATTCTCTCCAAAGGTGGAGGCATTGTCGAAGCTTGATAAAAAATTTAGTTGATTAAGAAAGAGTGTAATCTTTTTTGTAAACTCTTGTAAAGGCTTTTGATAGTAGATCCCTCGCTATCTTATCTTGTTATTTTATTTTATCCTGTATTACTTCTCGTTTCCTGTGTTGTTTGAAAATAAAGTGATTCATGAACATTCCGCTGTGAATCCCAACAACTTACTGCTTTATTTTCTTTGTTCTGCAACTCCTCTTAGACTACTCTCGCTTATCCCAGGTTTTCTAATCCGTCTCGGGTTCTGATCTCCCACTTTTTTCTATTTTGTAAATTTGAAAGGACTTTATAGGTATCAAGAAGATAATCATATTGTATTTAGATTCATTTAAAATTTAATCTGAAGATCTTATCAGTTTCTATTTTTTGTTTTGCTTATTTTGGATGAATAAATTCTATTTGGATTGGATGAGAAATTATTGTAGATAAAAGATTTGAAATTTATATTTGCTTATAAAATAAACTTATTTATAAAGTTGTCAACTTTTAAGATCCTTTTTGCAAGATTTTCTCTATGAAATAATAAAATTTATATTTATTTATAAATAAAAAATTTTGAGAAATTTATTTGTAAAAGTGAGAATTCTAGAGTTTATTTGTGAATATAAAATTTTTTAGGGACTTATTGGCATACTCTAGATTTTATAAAGATTAAATTATAATTATAAATCTTTGTGGAGTTTATTTGTGAAGCCTAAATTTTACATCGACTAATTTATAATTTAAAAATTTTTATGGATTCTTTTGCAAAACTTTTTATCCCAAGATACTATTCGTAAGAAAAATCTGGCTAGAGATTTTTTTACAAGAATTTATTAAATCCAAGAATATATTTATAAAAATTTTTATATTTTTATCTTACTCATATTTTTGGTGAAATTTAGGCTTCATTTTGTTCCAAATATCTAGCTTACTGAGCAACTTAGGCAAAATTTAGCTTGAGACTGAATTTTCTAACAATTCAGGTCCAAATCAAACTTGATTTTTGGTCAGGTTTGACCACAATTTAAGTCTAATTGAGGTCTACGTTTGAGCCATAATTTAATAGCATTCAGCCTCCATTCTAACTAAATTTTGATTGGATTTAATTTTATCCAAAATCAATCCAAATAACCTGCTATGTGAGTTTAAATCTACTTTAATTTGATTTGATTTGAGAGAATGATTTGTGGCCTTAGCTTATGCGAATCATTCTTGATTTGATAATCAATGACCTTTCTTTTCTTATTGTCGATTAATTTAAAAGTGTCATAGATGATTTTATACTTATGTCAATTAACTTTTTTCGAACACATCATTTGACTAATTGATTAAGCGAGTTCAAATATGTGTTAGTTCAATTTGATTTGAGAGAATGATTGGTGGCTTTAGCTTATACTAGTTATTCTCAATTTGATAGTCGATGATCTCTTTGGCTTGTTGTTGATTAAGTTTGGAGCGTCACTAATGGCTTTATGCTTGTATCAATCGAGCTTGAAATATCATTAATAGCTTTATACTTATGTCAATGAACTTCTTTCAAGTATGGCATTTGGCTGCTAACTAAGTGAGTTCAAGCATGCTCTTAGTCCTATTTGAAATAGTTAGTGGCCTTAACTTATGTTAACCATCTCTAGTTTAACAATTGATGACTTTCTTTCAATTTGTTATTGATTGGATTTGAGGTATTGTCGATGGCTTTAAGTATATTATCAACAAACTCTAATCAATTTGAGTTTGATTTAATTCAAACATGACATGTTTAATTTGATTCAATTCGATATTCAAACTTGATCTTGATTCAACTCAATATTTAGACTTGATCTTGAATCAAGTATGATTTGATTCAATGTTCAAACTTGACTTTGGTTCAAGTCTGGTTCGATTCAATTTGAGTTGAGTTTGACCTTATATTGAATCCTCATCAAACCTCGGACTTGATCCTTAATAGACCTTGGATCCAACCCTTGTTGAGTTCTTATTGGATCCTTATTGGATCTTAGATCCAATTCTTAATCAATTTTTTATCAAGTCCTTAATCGACTTGGATCCAACCCTTAATAGTTTCATATTGGATCCTAATTGATTTTAGATCCAAATCTTAATAGGTTCTTATTGAATTCTTAATAGATCTCGGATCCAACCCTTACTGAGTTCTTATTAGATCTTTAGTAGACCTTGAATCACACCCTTAATGGGTTCTTGTTGAATCCTAAATAGATATTGGATACAACCTTAATGGGTTCTTGTTGGATTCTTAATAGATTTTGAATTTAACCCTTGTTGGGTTCTTATTAGATCCTTAATGGATCTTGGATCTAACCCTTAATGGGTTCCTATTGGATCCTTAACGGATTTTGGATGCAACCATTAATACATCCATATTGGATTATTAATGGATCTGGATCCAACTCTTAATAGATTATTATTAGATCTTTCACAGATCTTAGATCTAACTCTTATTGGATTATTATTGGATTCTTAATAAATCTTGGATCTAACTCCTAATGGGTTCTTATTATATCCTTAATGAATCTTGGATATGATCCCTAATTGATTCTTATTGTATCCTTAATGGATCTTGGATATAATTCTTATTAGGTTCTTATTGAATCCTTAATGGATTTTGGCTCCAACCTTTAATAAATTTGGGGTTTGCATGTTGAATCATTATTGGATATAGGTTCAATCACTTAATGAGTTTGGATTTGACCAATATTGAATCCTTATTGGATTTATGTTTGATCCTTTAATGGATTAGAGTTTGAACCATGTTGAACTCTTATTGGATTTAGGCTCAAATCTTAATATATTTAGATTCAAGTTCAACCTAATTCTAGTTTAATTTTTGATCTGAATCTAGTTTAGGTTCAATTTGATTTTGATTCTAGTTCAACCTTATCTTAGTTTAGGTTTGATCTGATTCTAATTTAAGTTTGATCTAAATTTGGTTTTGGTTTAGGTTTAAGCTTGATTTTGGTTTTGGCTAAAATTTGGATTTGATTTTGGTTTTGATTTAAGCTTTTAGTTCAAGTTTGCACCTGATTTTGGTTTTGATTTAGGTTTAGACCTGATTTTGGTTTTATTTTAGGTTTAGAATTGATTCTAGATTTGATTCAAGTTTATATTTGATTTTGGCTTTAGTTCAAGTTAGACCTGCTTTTGATTTTAGTTTAGATTTAGTCCTGATTTTAGTTTTAATTATTTTATTTTATTTTAATCCCTTAGGCTAAAAATATGATAATCAGATTTTTGAAAAAATTTCTTAAGTCAAAAATACGGTTTTTGTATTCTCAAATGAATCTCTTAGGCTAGAAATAAGATATTCAAGTTTTGAAGGAATTTCTTAGGTCAAGAATACAGTGTTTGGATTTTTGAAAGAATTCCTTAGACTAGAAGTACAATGGTCAGATTTTCAAAGGAATATGTTAGGCCAGAAGTGCAATATTTAGTTTCTGAATGAATTCTTTATGTCTGAAATGAGACAATCGAATTTTCAAAAGAATCTCTTAGACTAAAAAAATAAGGTAGTCGAGTTTTCAAAGAAAATTTTTAGTTCAAAATAAGGTGGTCCGATTTTTGAAAAAATCCTTTGGACTAAAGTGAGACAATTAAATTTTTAAAGAAATTTCTTACACTAAAGTGAGATGGTCAAATTTTCAATTAAATCTGTTAGGCCAAAATAAAGTGATTTTCAAAGAAATTTTTTAAGAAAAATGAAGCAGTGCATATGACACACAAATCAAGATAAAGAGAGAGAGTAAAATAAGAATAAAAAAAATTTTCTCTTCGTTTTTCACTTTTTTTTTCTTTTTTTTTCCTTTCACGACAACTCCCAAAATTTTATCTTTTTTTAATCCCTCCTCCTACAATTGCCTCTCACTTCTTCTCTTTCTTTTTTTTTTGTTTTTTTTTCTCTTCCCAAGCTTCTTCTTCTCAATTGAGAACTCTATCTTTCTCCTCTCTTCTTCCATACCTACGGCCAGCCGAGCTCTGGGTTCTCGTCACCCACAGATGTGAGCCATCTCTTTCACCTCTCACGGCTGGATCTGGCCAACTTCAGTCGAATCCGGCCTTGTAGCAACTCGAGAGAGGGAGCAACAATGAGATGGTGATGATAGTGCAACGTGGAGTACCTTTGCCCGCTTCCATGGTAGGCTGAGCCTCGATTCCTCCCCTTCTAATGGTTTTGAGCCATCTCCCCTCTTTCTCATGGTCGGATCTAGCTAGTTCCGATTAAATTAATCCTCGGGATGGCTTAAGAGCGAGAGCTCCAGCAAGGTAGCTGTAGATGCAACGGTGGGTTGAGCGGCAAGTCGCAACAATGAGTGGCAATGCGGCAAGGAAAGGGTGTGGCAGCAAAGGCTGCCTAGAGGTGGCTGTAACCCCCTTGGAGGTAGCGATGGCTACCGGACGAGCAGCTTGAGGTGGTGGCAGCCATGGTGGAGTGGTGGTGCTTGAGCAAGGGCTAGTAGCGTCAATGGTTGAGTGTAGCTACAGTCTAGCAACCTAGGATGAGGGCGGAGCAGCGGTAGCACTAGCTGAAGTTTGCAGAGGCAAAGGTTGGTGCTGGCATGCCTGGCAGAGAGCAGTGGTGAGAGAGGTCTCCGATAAGGGCACCGATTGTTGTATGACGTTGAGTTTTAAACGTCTTAAACTCTAATTAGAGTTTGAGTTAAAGTAGAAATCCAAAGTTGGATTTACATTTATATTATTAGAAGTTATAATTGTGTAAAACTCAGACCCAATAAGAGTCTATAAATATACTATAATATATAGAGCTTATATGTGGCGTAGTATAGAGGTTAAACTAGAGAGAAATAGAGAGAGAAGAATAGAGAGAATAAAGAGAAAAAAAAAAGAGAGAGTGTTGGCTCTCGTGTGTGAGTCTTTTTAGTGCTTCTCGGTGGTCTCTCGTGGTGGTTCCTCATGATACTCTCTTGGAGATTCTCTATAAAGGTGGAGGCATTACTGAGTCTTGGAAAAAGAATTTAGTTGAGTAAGAAAGAGTGAAGTCCTTCTTATAAACTCTTGTAAAAGCCTTTATCTATTGATAATGAATCTCCCGTTATTTTATCTTGTTATTTTCTTTTATCTTGTATTACTTCTCGTTTCTTGTGTTGTTTGAGAATAAGGTGATTCGTGAAACTTTCGCTGCAAATTCCAACAGTATGATACCATGCAGGCGCAACGGCATGTGGGGATGGGGTTGCTGTTAGTAACCAGGAGCACATGCAGGAGCAGAGAGGAGCCAACCTCATGGGCAGTAGCAACGAAGTTCAGCAGGCATGGTGCAAAGGAGGTGCTCAAAGGAGGGGAAGGGAGCTAAGAAAGTAGGTTTTGAAACTTCACCTAATTTGATTCCTCCCTATTTCCTCTCCTTGTTGCATCATTAATGTTCCACTGGTCTCCATCTCAGAATCTGATCTTTCTTCTCTTGCCTACTTCGCAGGATTTCCAGACTTTTATAAGCATCATCAAGGTTATAAGGTTGTGTCAATTGGGATTCAAATTTTGGATCCCAAAAAATAAGATTGGGTTATTTTTTTTACTCAAAAATCAAATGTACTGTGATTTATTTCTTTGGATATGGATGAGATATTTGATTTGTATACATAACATTCTAGATGATGAAATTTGGTTCAAATTTAAATGTTGCACTCATTTGCAATATGGCAAATTTGAAGGGTATCTCATAAAAATTTTATTTCAAAGATTAAATAATAATTTTGAAAAATTTAGAGACTTTTATGTAAAATTAATTATGAGAATTTATTTGAAAAACTTACAACTTTCAAGTTCCTCTTTGTAAGAATTTATTTGCGAAAATAATAAAATTTAACTTATTTATAAATAAAATTTTTTGAGGGATTTATTTATAAAATTATAAATATTATATTTATAATTTAGCATTTCACGGAGGATTTATCTATTAAAGATGAAAATCCCATGGACTTATTCATAAATATAAATTTTTGAAGCATTTCTTTGCAAATCTTAACTTTTGTAAAGATTAATTTGTAATTATTAATTTCTTTACGTAAACTCTATATTTTGTAACGACTAATTTATAATTTGAAAAATTTTGTAGATTTTTTTGTAAAAATTTTCATCTCAAGGCCTATTTATAAGAAAAATTGTACCAAAGACCCATTTGTAAGGATTTATTTGATCTAGTAGCTTATTTATAAAAGTTTTATTGTTTTTTATTTTAGACCAAATTTTTAATGAATATTGGGCTCAATTTGGCCCACTTAGCTTATTTAAGCTGAATTCAGTCTAAGCCCAAATTTCATAACAATATAGAGTTAATCGAGCTTAATTTTTAATCAAATTTGATTGCAATTTAAATCTAATTGAGACCCATATTTGGATCATAATCTAATGATATCTGATCTCCGACTTGAGTAAAATTCCTATAGAATCTAATTTTGACAAAAACTACCCTAACATAGGTTTTTTTTGAAAAATAATCTTAAATTGGTGTCATTTTTTGACTGATAAAGCGAAGATCTTGCACATAGTTGAAGATTTTACAAGAAAAGAAATTTCTGAGATTTTTTTCATGCACTAGAGGATTCAAGTGCATTTCTCATTTCAGTAGCTATGTTCTTGATGCCCTTTTTTTTTTATGTGTGCGCTACGAGCTTGGAGTGTATTTTTTATTTTGGGCACCATACTTTTTTTTTGCATGCTGACATCTCGAATCCCGCCTTTAAATTTGGGAACCAAGTTTTTGGTGCCCAAATCTCCAAAGAACTTCAAATATTTGATCTAGGATTCTTTCATGACTTTTGCTTCCAAACCAATGTCAATTCTCTAGGTCTATTTTTGGTGTGACTTGATCATAGTTACTCTTTTGAATTCAGGATCCCTCCTATATAATAGGAGATATCTCCAACTCTTTTCATTGTATCCTTCTTGGTTGATATCGACAATGAATTTAGATTTGTTCCCTAATCTCAATATCTTGTTTAGGAGCTAACCTGCTCACATCGCCAATCAACTCATTGCATTGGAGGTAAGCTCTTCCTTTCTTCTTTTTTTGAGTCCACCTAATTTTGAATTCTTGTACGCAATATCTAATAATCCCAATAAGTATTGCTTTAATCATCTTTTTTGGGTTAAGAAGTTCTTGAATTACTTCCCAATTTTCTATGAGTTTTGTGTCACCTATGTGAACTTTCCGATGTTGAACAACTTATGACAAATGCAGTTGGGTTAGGCTCTCCTTGGTGCCACAATAAAATGTTGGAACACTACCACACACATTTTTCTTTCCTCTTGGGGAGATGCTATTGACCCTGGAGGAAGTGAGCCGCATATGGATTTGAAAGAGTAAACCCCCAACCATCCCCCACCTACTCATATTTTGTGGAATATTTTCTTTCAAAATGTTAGGGGTACCCTAAGCAACCTTGATGTTGATACAATTGTAGGTGGTCTTCTTCATGTTGGTTGTTCTCTGAATGCTCCACTAAAAGCCTACTTGATTGAGGGTTTTAACTCTATTGTGTATGGCAAACTCTTTCTTGGGAGTGCCTAGTTTCTCTAATTTTGTCTTGTTCATCATTTTCCTACTATATGGAAAACTTCAAACAAGCATACCTAGGAATAGTGGAGATACTTCTTTGATAATCTCTATGAACACTAAATTAATTTTACTCTAGCTTCAATCAACCCTCCATTAACCTTCAAGGGGATTCAAAATAAACTTGTACTTATGGGAAGTCGCAATTTTATAGCTTATCCAATCCATTGATGCATGAGGATGATAGAACCTATGGTGGTACTTCCTGCCCCTCTTTCCTTCATGTCATTGATGAAGCCTAAGCACTTTGGTATAGATGACTATCATCAATTTCTTGAAGTGAATTCAGTGTGGTCTTGGGTGCTACTATGTCTTCTTTTGCTGACCCTATGGAGGTTCATCTTGACATTGAAGGCTATATATGACTTGATATTTGGCTTATCTCTCTCTTTCTTTGTCAACACCATCTTATGAAGGAACATGATTAGTATGATTGGGTGCAATCACAATGTCCTCGAGTGCATTTTGAAGGACAAAAAAGGTTGCTTCTTTGACCAAATGCCATCATTGCCACTGAATTTTCATTATTTATTGGCTTAAATAAAGAATCTTTTTTTTTTCAAGTTGTCTCCCTTTTTCTTCGGGTGCCAAAATCTTGGCTCAAAATTCAGAAATCAGGAGCCAACACATTAGCACATGATTTTTTTTGTTTTTTCGTGTGCCAAAACTTTGGCTTAGAATCTAAAATTGGGAAGCCAAAATCTTGGCACCCAAAAATTTCCTTTTTTTAGGTGCCAATGTATTGGCACATAATTCTATTTCCACACTCCACACCCTTGGTGCTCCAAATTATTTTTTTCTTTTTTTCTTTTATTTTTGAGAAAACCCACTCTTCTTTTTTTAGAAGATAGAGCATTGGCTCTTGATTCCATTTTATGCTCCACACCACTGGCGCCCCAAATTTTTTCTTTTAGTGAGAACCAGCCCCCTCTCTCTATTTTTAGGTCTCCTAATGATTCTTCTTTTCTTGAAGATCAAGACCAAAATTACATATTTGAAATTCCATCTAGCAACATCTGAGTGCAACTTGAATAATTAACATATCATGCTCGAACAAGACCATGAATTGTTTAGTCTCCTTAGGGTATGCTACTCAACCTCCAGCTCTTTATCCTCATGCTCAACCCATTATTTCTCTTGCATATGTTCTAATATTGGGTCTTCCTTCAGTCATTAAAAATGAAGCATCTTCTCCAATTTGAAGTACTTTTCTTTTTGTTAAATATACTTATACCTATATAATGTACTTTGAAAACAAATAGTTAAGTAGTACATTTATTTGCATAAGAAAGAAAATGGTTTTTACCATTTTTTAACTCAAACAAATTCCTCCATTCTCCTAGGATGTGATCCTCTATTTGATTGGGTCAGCCTGAACTTTGAAATTTTTTTTGTCTCAAATTGTGAGTGGTTGACCAACTGAACCTTCTTCTATTCCTTGCACTAGTGTGATATTTTCTTCAGGAACTTATTTTAAATAGTCATTCTATGTTTTCCATCTTCTTGTAGTCAATCTACCATCCTTGACATGCCTTCAACTTTTGGATGCCCATTGACCTCAAAGATTTATATACCCGAAGACACCATTCGATACTTACTCCTTGAGTACTAAGATGAGACTGGGTTAGCCCTCCTAATTCCAACATGCAATCCAATTTTCTCATCCTTTTTCTTTCTTTTTCTTTCTTTCTTTTTGTTTTGGCAATCTCTATTCTTTTTTGAGGATTCAAGGTTTGTGAACTCACATATACCAATGGCTTTTTACTTTTTCAGTTTGCTTTTCTTGGTCTTTCATATGAGATTTGTCCCTTTGGGACTATGCTTTTTATTTTTCAAGGGGGCGTGGGGGAGGGGAGGGGGTTTGTATCTTTTACCTCTAAGAGGAGATTCTAGAGAGATTATCCTTTAACTTTTGTACTTAGCCTAAAGGGTGACTTTCCTGATGAGCCCCCCGTTACTCCAAGATTGGCTACCTTACTCTCAAGCTTATATTCATGAGGTCAACTTAGAGTTTGAGTGTGAAAAGTATATCTGGTCTCCAAATTCACTTCACATCATCACCAACTCTCCATTCACTCTTGACATCACCTCATTTTCAAAAATCCTACCCCTAAGAGATAAGAAGATTTGTCTTTTTTAAGCGAAATATTTCTTTGGGTACATAGCATTCCAAAGGTAATAGAGCACTTCACCTTTAGAGTTGATCAATTGATAATCATTATTAAAATTAGACTTAAGTCATTTTGCATTTCCACCTCTATTCCATACGTTAGTGTGAATGGAGTTTAACCTATTAGGGTATGTATGGAAGTATAGTAGGACGTAGAGCCTCATCTACACTATCTATCCAATTTGGTTTTTTGTTAGCCTCTACTATCTTTTTGATAATCTTAATTAGAGTCTTATTAGTGGTTTTAGCTTCACCATTACCTTGAGAGTGGTAAGGATATAAGTGATGCAATCCATTAAAAACGCTTATATAAATCCTGCATTTGTTGTGAAAGGAATCATGGCCTATTATTTATTACGATCATTTTTGGCATCCCAAACTGAGCCAGGATATTGCACCTAATAAATCAAATCATGCCTACTACTTCGAGCTCCCAAAAATATTCAGCTTCAACCTATTTAGTGAAATACTCGGTTGTAGTTAGGGAAAAATCTTTTCTACCACTAGCAACATTCTCTGAAAATGGTACAACCACATCCATGGCCCACATTGAGAATGGCCATTGTGTTCATGGAGGGAGGATGCCGAAGCATGGATCTAGCATTTTTGCCATCTCCTTACAAAGTTCCATAATATTTCTCCATTGTGGGCCAATAATACTTCATTCTAATGATCTTCTTGGGCAATATTTATGTATTAATGTGACATCCACATACTCTTACATGAGCTCCCTCAAGGATATAGGTAGACTCTTTCTCATATAGGCATCCTAGCAAGATCACATTAAATGACTTTTTATAAAAAGTGTTGCCTAGAATATTGGGTTGACATATTGGGTTGCCATCCTTCAAACTGCTTCACGATCATCTCTGGTAGCATACTCAAGGAAAACTGCTTTCTCTAAAAAATTTTTGATATCATAGAAGCATGGGTTCCCATCATCATAGATATTTATTAGCTCCATTACGAGGATGTGAGCTGCAACTTCAAGGTTGTGTAACTCTTTCCATCTTCAAGTGAGTGAGTTACTTGACTTGACTATCGATTGTGGGTTCTTTTAGAGAAGGATTAGGTCTAGTAGGATGTTGGAGGGGCTATGGAATGTTGATGCTAATGAGGGCAAGGCATTTGCTAGCATGTTATTGGTTCTCGGGACATGGGCGATAGTAACGTCCTCGAATTGCTTAGCCAAGAAGAAGCCTAGGTAGGTTTTGGAGAGGTAACTGATTTGTTTCAAACATATTAAGCACATATTTTGAAATATAAGTATAAAAATTTCATAAATCTAATATATTACAATATTCTAATAATAAAGAAAAAAATCTAAACTATAAAGTCGGACTTGGTCACTACAAAATAAATCACTATTGTTAGCGGCCACAAAGCGCCGTCAATAGTAAAAAAATATACGAAAAGTTTTTTTGTATTTTTTTTCAGCATTTTGAAAATTCCAGCTAAACTAATGTCGAGAAATTTTTCAGTATTTTTAAAACACCACCAATAAGTTTTATCAGCATTTTCCGCGGCACTTTAAGAGCATCGGGAGTATCCAAAAATTTTTGGTATTTTTTCAATAAACATCAAGAATATTGCCTGTACTTTTGAAAAAACACCAAGAATATAGTCAGTGCTTTTGTTGAGAAAGAAGGCAGAATGCTGTTACATAGGCAGCAGTATTCTTAGACACCAGAAAGATAGAAATTTAGAGTCAAAAAGATACGACGGAGAACTTCAGTGTTTTGAAATAGACAAAATGCGGCCCAAACATCGGGGCACATTTCAGCATTTGGTTCATACTTTGGTATCTAGGATCATAAACTGATGTAATAAAACACATAAAAGCTCAGTCTTAACATACTATATGTTAACAAAAGATGATGAAAACTTACATAGTAACCAACAACATATAAGTTAATAAAACAATTTAGTCATCATCACTTATAATACATGCTTTCCAGCTCAAGATTTAAGAACTCAGTTGTAACATTATTGTCTAAGCATACAAGAATAATGATGTAGAGAAGCATGGATCAATGAGCCATGTATCATGCTTGCACATAACAATGCCTTCTTGAGTTCGTAAACCTCTCCCAAAGCATCAACTATCAATTGTCTCTTTAACAACCGGATCATGTCCACTGTTGTAATTTATTAGGTTTTGTCTCTCTGTTAATGCCTCAAAACCTAAACAAAGAGTTAAATATCAAGAGGGAGGCATTTTAACTAAAATATTCTTAGCAGAAGGAACATTAAGTTTTAAAATATGCAAATCTGAGTAGTACGTTTCTGTATATTCGCCTTGCCAAGCTTTCCAAGGGGCATCTCAGACATACTCATCTCAAATTCCAGCATAGCGGCCTTAGAAAACAAATATAGAATTTCAAAAGTTTGTTTCTTCTAAAGACAACTGCATGAAAATTTGGATTTCAATTAAGATTCTATGTCGGTTCAATAAATCGCAGCATTTGGTTTCTCCACTTTATTGAAAACATCAGCTAAAACAAAGAAATAGATAGAGAAATCACAAAAAAAATGCAGATCAAATTGCAGTAACTTGGGATCAACAACTCAATCATACCTCTAGTTGAATGTAATATTGCTGAACTTGGATTCAACAGGATAGCCTTGGTTAGATGTTCACCGGCTTTATCCAATCCAATCTCACCGTCAGTTGATAGCCCATGCCCTGTTAAACTTTTTAGCCTCTCCTTGAGCATCTCGATATTTCTTCTGACATTTTGGCACTTGCTTTCATAATGATTCACCTTCTGTAACAGTTCGGCCATTGCTTTTTCTTTCTTTGCTCTCATTTCCTGTAATTAGAGAGCTTTTAGTTTACGTGAAAATGATCTTATATAACTCAAAAAAGGTATTTCATCTACTAGGACAGGATGAAAATAATTTAATTGCCACTGCATGCATATCATGCAATCAAAATCTTTTTATGTAATCACCTGAAAGGTACATGCTACCTTTTAGTTTGAAGTACAATATAATGAGTCAGATACAGGACAAATTCTAATAATAGATAGAGACATCACCACAACAAAGAAGTTGACTACCTTCAGCTATGGCATCCACAACTCTTGAATTGGATAGTTAAGCAGTATTGCGGCTCTCTTCAGAAACCTTAGCAGTGGGATCTCCCAGCTACAAGAAGACTAGCAATAAGTTTTGATGATACAGCAAACCACAAAAATTGGCTTAGTAAAATTAGATAGGCGTAAACTGAAGGTAGAACTGTCAGCTGAGGTAATCAAAGGTCGATGTCCAAAGTACATGACTAAGATGAACCCTCCAAGTCAAAAAATCAATAAGAATCAAATCCGAAGGTCAGATTATGAACTAACGCGTTCGAGATAAAACCCCAGTTTAACACCAAACTATGATGAGCTTAGTGTCCTTGCTAATGATGAACTCATACTTGGGTTTGCTGCACTATAAGGAAGTCGCATTGAGTTGTAACCAAGCCCAAATGTTCCGACTGATTCATGGCTTGCACCAGGTGATTATAAGGTCTAATCCACATCTTCAGAAAGTTAATCCTAAAGGATATGGGATTGAGAGTTATCCATTAGGATAAATCCGGCGAGATGGTTACATTAAATCGCGGGATCTCGATATGCCAAATCTCTAGATACATTATAAATATCACAATGACCAGAGAGGTAATAACTAATGCCTAAATTCTTGCACAACTTTTATTATTGTGTGTAAGACTAATTTGAGCGTTGGACCAGTTGCCATAGAGAGCTTCCGGTAGTTTTTTTCATAGTTTCTTCTTGTGCAGATTGACAGAGGAATGACCTAACGAATCAAGTTTTTAAAGAGTCTCTCGAGCCAAAATCGGTGATGAACCGGCTTCATCAACAAATTGGTGCTTTCATTGAGATTTGCTCCACCTCTTTTTTTCACAGAATATTTAAAGGCTCTACAATCATGCCCTAAAAAGTGATGAGGGCATCATCATATAGGAACCAACATGGGGGACAGATCACCCTTATGCCAGCGGAATCGCACAATTCCTCTAGGTGAGCCAACTCATCGTGCCAAATCGACCATTTAGTCATCCATTAGACAAGTATCACCAAGAGTCCTTTTGTAGACTATCCTCAAGGTATCGCCTATCCCCACCAACTCAGTGAGTCAACAAGAGTTCTAAACATTGACTCTTGTAGTATAGTAGATGACTCAACTCCTGAAAGTCCAAACGCAAGCTATGCAGAATCTGTAAGCCCAACAATAACAAAATCAGGCTTAGATAATACAGAACATTCTGTGCAAGATCAACCACAAGTTTAATCTTGGTTCCAACTCCAAGTGTGATTCCTAAACAACAAAATGGGCCACACCAATGGGTCATAAGTTAGTTACATCCCAATGAGTATCATCATTTAGGTCATCAAGACCCTTCCGCAAGGGTCTCCCTGCAGTACCATGCCTTAAGGGACTACAATGGTCATGACCCTACTTATGACCCAACTAAAGAGGTTGTTTACTACCTAAGAGCCTTGGCTAGAGTGGTTCAAGATACCCAATAGGATGCTATGTCCCATGCAACTCAAGAAAAATCTGAGGTACCAATTCACCCAAAACTGGCAATGTACAATACCCCTCTGATCTCCCAGATTGCATATTCCTAGATACAATTGAAGTTCTGCCAACTATCCTATGATGTATATGATGACTCAAAAGATCCAGTGGACCATATTGGCACATTCAAGGATGCTATGATCTTTCAAGGTGCATGGGACTCCTCAATGTGTAAAAGTTTTCTATGATGCTACAATGCCCAACTAGGGCTTGGTACTTTAGACTCCTAAGGTACTCCATTATCTATTTTAATGATCTGACTGACAAGCTTATAGAGTAATTTATCTCACTGGTAGCCCAATGAAAAAAGCCTTCTACTCTCCTAACATTAAAGCAAAAAGAAGGGAAGAGTTTGAGAAAGTATTTGACTCAGTTTAATAAAGCTTGGTTGGAGATTTCAGAACTAGATAGTTCCATTGTCCTTGCTGTGATGATCAAGGAAATGGCCCATAAAACCCCAAAAAGCTTGACTAAATTCATCCAACTATTTCAAGAACATATTGATGTTGAAGAAATAATTTTGGTGAAAAAGGAGGTAGAAGGCAATAGTAAGCCAAGGAAAGAATCTCGAGAGAGCAAACCCCTCAAATCAAAGAAAAAAAAATCAAAAGGCTTGGAATGTTGACAGAAATTTCAAGCCTATACTCCCCTGAATAATTCAAGGTTTGAAGCATTGGCCCAAATTGAGCACTGAGACTTCTTGAGGAAGCCTCAACCCATTCGAACAATCAAAAAAGATTTGGATAAATCGAGGTACTGTCTCTTCCATAAAGATTATGGCCACAATACTGAGGAATGCAGATATCTCAAGGATGAGATCAAAAGGTTAATTAAAGAGGGCTACCGTAAACATTTTGTCTATTGAGGTGAAAGGACAGAAGATGCACCTGCTCGAGAGGCTTGACCTTGAGGTTTACCTCAGAGGTACCTTACCCCCAAATTGTAGAACCCACTAGTTAAGGGGCACCTCAATATAATCCTAGCTAGTCCACCAACTTCTAGTGAAGCCTCAGCTTTGATAAGTAAATGTCACACCATCACTGGGGGACAAGAAGAATTAGAGAAGTTTAAATGATAACATCATGCGCCTAAATATTGAGACATAGTTTTCTCAACAAAAGATTTGGAGGGAATTTCAACAACTCAAAATGACATTCTGGAAATCTCGACAATATTGGATAAATACTCCACATAATGCATTATGATAGATACTAAGACCTCAATAAACATCTTATTCACTTGAGTCTATGATCAAATAAAGACCAAGCAGAAGGTGGAACCATATGTGGGGACACTAACCAAGTTCATGTGAGATTCAATCACCTCTCTTGGCATAATCGATCTACTTCTCATGGTTAGAGAGAATTCTAAGAGTACCACAATCAAGTCAAAGTTCATGGTAGTTCGGACTCATAACTTATAATGTGATACTAGGTTATCCAACATTGAATCAACTCCAAGTAGTAATCTCAATTTTTCATTTAGTTATGAGATTTCCAACTAAATATGGTATAGGTGAAGTATGGGAAGATTAATATTTTGCAAAGAAGTCTGAGGTGTCCTTTTGGTAGAATAGCCTCCACTAGAAAGAAAAGAGCCCATCGGTCACAAAGGTTAAAAAATCTGTCACTGACCCAAAGAAGGTGCATGCCAAACTTGTAGAATAGCTCACCACCTTAGTTATCAATGAGAGCTTAGGGAGAACACTAAAGCTTAGAGCAAACCTCATAGAGCCCCTCTTCTCTAAACTTAAGAAGCTCTAATGAAAGAGTTGAGATAGTTTTGCATGGTTTCTCAAAGACCTATTAAGCATAGACCCTTCAATTGCACAATATGAGCCTTTGGGCTCACACCTTAGCCAACCTTTGGGCTTGCATTTTAGCCCGTCTTTAGGCTCGTACTCAACCAACCTTCAAGTTTACACCTTAGCCAACCTTTGGGCTCACATCCAAGTTAGCCTTCGAGCTCACACTGAGCTAGTCTTCAGCTCGCACTCAATAAGCCTTCATGCTCCCATCCAAGCTAGCCTTCAAGCTTGCATCCAAGTTAGTCTTTGAGTTTGTACTTAGCCTTTGAGCTCACACTCAGTCAACCTTTGGGCTTGCGTCCCAACTTGCCTTTAGGTTCACACTTAGCTAGCCTTCAAGCTCGCACCTTAGCCAACCTTCGGGCTCATATCTAAGATAGTCTTCAGGCTCACACCTAACTAGCCTTCGAGATAACACTCAACCAACTTTTGAGCTTATACCTTAGCTAGCTTTGAGGCTCATATCTTAGCTAACCTTCGGGCTTACACTCAGCCAGCCTTTGGGCTCGCACCTTAGCCAGCCTTCGAGCTTGTATCCAAGTCAACCTTCGAGATTGCACCTTACCAGCCTTCAAGCTCGCACTTAACTAGCTTTCAAGCTCACACTTAGTTAGCCTTCAGGCTCGCACTCAGCTAGCCTTCAGGCTCACACTAAGCTAGCATTTGGGCTTGCACTCAACCAACCTTTGGTTTAGCACTCAGCCAGCCTTTAGGCTTACATCCAAGCTAGCCTTCAAGCTCGCACCTCAACTAGCTTTCAGGCTTACACTAAGTTGGTCTTCGGACTCACACTCAGTCAGCTCTCAGGCTCGCCCTAAGTCAGCTTTTGAGCTCACAAACTAAGCCAACATTCGGGTTTGTATATTTGAAGCTACACTATGGTCTATCTAAAGTCATCATAAATAGTCAAAGACCCTCAAATCAAATTGATTAATGTGAAATAACTTAATCACAATAAATGAACAGATACCAAGTTGACTCCAATGGATAAATTGATCAAACAAATGGGCTAAAACCCAAATCTAGTTGAATTCCAAAAAAATCCAAATTCAATTAACCTAAACCTGATAAACTCATACTCAACTCTAATCAGGTTCAAGTTGGGTCAATTCAAAATTAAGTTAAATTTGGATTAAGCTCAGCTCAAATGAAAACTTGATCATGTTAAATTAAGTCCAAACTAAAAGAGCAAGCTCAAAGCTAAGCTAGAATCAAGCTAGACTGAGCTTAAACTAAAACTAAATTGAACTAAATTGACTTGAACTTGAATTAAAGTCTATCCAGATGCATACTCGAACTCGACAAAAGTCGAACAGAAGGTCAAACTCGACTTAAGCTAAATGAAATCAAACTTGAACCAGAACCATATTAGTTCCAACAGAGCTAAATAGGGTCAAACCAAGTCCTATTGGGTGTGTTGAATCCTCCATAATACTCCAAGACTATGAATAATGGGTGATGTTATTACTCTGACTTGAACTGAAATTGGTTTGAATAGAGCTAAATAAGGTCAAACAGAGTCTCGTTGGATGTGCTACAAAAGACTTTACCAATATTTCAAACCTATACCTAACCCCGTAAGTCATTGGTGATGCTACCAAATTAAAGAAGCTTATCATCAACATGCACCAAGCTTTTGGTCATGCTTCAAAGCTATATACCCAACCGCATAAGTCATTTGTGATGCTGCCAAATCAAAGAAATTAATTGCCAACATGCTCAAAGATAACGGTTACACTTCAAAGCTATACCTATACCCATAAGCGATTGGTGGTGTTGCCAAATCAAAGAAGTTAATCACCAACACACTCTAACCTATCGGCCACATTTCAAAGCTATACCTAACCCCCTAAGCCATTAGTGATGCTACTAAATCAATGAAGTCAACTAACAATATGCTCAAAGTTGTTGACCACACATCAAACTAGTCAACCCCAGAAGTAGTTAATGACACATTCTTCAAGTTAGTCAACCTCAGAAGCAATTGATGATATGATCTCAAACTAGTCAATCCCAAAAGCAGTTGACGACGTGACTTTCCAGCTAGCCAACCCCAAAAGTAGTTGGTGAAGCATTCTTCAAGCTAGCTAACCCCAAAAGTAATTGGTCACATGCTCTTTTAAGCTAGTTAACCCCAAAAGTAGTTGATGATATTATTCTCAAAGCTATACCTAATCTTATAAGTTGTTGGTGATGCTACCAAAATCAAAGAAGTTATCAACTACACCTTGTTGGCTATGAAAATACTTTAAAACTAAAAAAATACTTCAATGTCAATGAAGTTATTGCCAATACCTTATTAGCTAACGGAAACACTCCAACCCAAATGAAGTTATTGCCTATACCTTATTAGTTATGGAAACACTTCAAGGTCAATGAAATTATCGTATATGACTTATTGGGTATGGAAATACTTCAAGATTAATGTAGTTATCGCTAACACCTTATTGGCCAATATAAACACTTCAAATCATAAAGTTATCACTGATGATCAAAGCTATTAGAAACCCTTCGAACTTCTCATTTGTTTTCATGTCCTACTGAATGATGTCATCGACACCTAATAAAGACCGAGTTGATTTGGGTTAGATATCATGTGGTCCAGTGCAGGGGACTAGGGCAATAGTAAACATTAAAGCTTCTTCTCCCCTCTTTCTTTTTTTCTTTCTTCATTTCTTTTATGTTTTCTCATATTGAAATTTATTGTAAAGTGAAAGTATACCCTTACTTAAGCCATATACCAATTCTCAAATTAATCAAATGCTTTTTTTCTTTTCTTTTTTATTTCTCTATTTTATTAACTAAGTTTCTTATTTTATGAGGTTTCTAACAATTATTGGGGTAATTAATAATAGGGGTTTGTGTCTATTGAAAGTCATATTTTCACAACACCTGATAGCACATTTTAAATTAAAATAAATTCTAATTTGTGATTCAAGATCACTCCTTGGGGTCTCCGCTATCCCGAATGATCAATTTTGATCCCACATGCATAAAGAAAAAAATACTAATAAAAAATATTTAGAGGCTTTGAAGACTTTGCCGGCTTGCCAGACACTAGGACGCCAGCCTAGGTTTTTCCTTCCTCCACCTCTTTAGCCTCTCCTACCTTCACTACTCGGCCTCCCTCCAAAGAAGCAACTCATACCCCACCTGAGGTGCCGAACACTTAGGTCATCATAGAGTACAACTCGAAGGTCTTTAGGATCAAACTCTATCTCATAGTGAGTTTGCTTCATCATATCTTGATAGAAAAGATAGACTTCTCTGAAGCCCTTGGTGGAGAGCTTTCCACGTTCTTAGATATAATTATCATTGTCCTTGTACTCCAAGATGGCTAACATTTGAGTCAGCTTTCAACCCTAGACATGTTCAGAGCTTCAGAGGAATGTGGTGACTACATCAACTTTAGCTACCTCCAGGGTAGTCTTGTGCTAGGCCTTCAGATCCTGTAGACTAGACAAAGCCAAGTCACGCTCAGCCAGAAGGAGGTTCCTCTCTTCCTCTATCTTCTTCCTCTCCTCCTCCACACTAAGTTGGAGGGATTTGAGTTGAGAATGAAGTAAGGTCGCCTCCTCTTCGGGTTTGCTCTTCTCAAACGCTGTTAGCCTCTAAGCCCCATAAATTGATGCCCTATATCATGAAAAAACTACAAGGCTTGCAACTGAACCAAAAGTTAAGAACAATAAAAGAGGAGGAAATCTATCAATAAAGAGTCAAATTCAAAAAAATTTACGTCAGAGTAGGATTTGGCTTCCTTCAGAAAAAGTTTATCATCAAGGAGTCAGGAAATGCCCTCGAGGAAGTGCTCCTCGATGTTAATCTCCTTTGAAGCACCTCGGTGCTTCAACGGATAATGCCCCCTGCCCCCCTCTTTAGCGCATGTCAAAGAAGGGGTAGGAGTAGGGGCAACTCCCTTGCCACAATCAACCTTCTGCATTATATAATGAGTCGATGATCGAGCACCGACCTCCACAATATTAGTTCAGGGTGGTGGGGAAGAAGAGCGAGGTATCGTGTGCCTCTTCTTCACCTGCTCCTCCCTAGTACCTCGACTCTTTCCTTTTTCCTTCCCTTTTCCTCTTTCATTGTCCTTGAGATGTTTCTTAGGAAGGAGTAGTACCTCAAACTCAGCGGACTTCTTATGAGGGAGTAGAGCCGATGACACCCAAGGAGCCTCCCTATTCCTTCAAAGACTAGTTCATAAACAAGACCTTAACAATCCCTACAAGTGCAACATTCCATAGTTAAACCGAGGTAAAACTTGTAAAAACGAAAAGCAAGCCTAAGCATGAAGGCTAGGATTCATATTGGCCATTTGAGTAATGGATAGGCTATGTTACTCCAAATAGGCCTCATCAGACCATGTGAGAGCCGACCTAACACTCTCAACCTCCTTGGCCCGAGATACTAGGAGTTAGTGGACTTGGGGAGAATTTTGAGGTTAGCCCTGTAGGAAGAAGGATCACCCCACTCATAAAGGAGGCCAAAATCAACTTTAGAGAAAACCCTCACTGGATGATCCTCATAGGAATAGATAGAACTAGGGTTAGAGGCAAAGAGCTTACACAACTTTTTTGGAGCAAAATACCACTGATCCTCAATATTGGAACCTCAACAGCCTTTGAAAGCATCCTGAAACATCTCTATAGTAGGGACCAAGACCTTGGAAGTAGCTAGGGTTTGGAAGGCTGAAATAAATTCTATGGCATTTGGCACAATTTGGTTTGGGGCTAAGTCCCAAGCTCTTAGAACATCCCTAGTAAAGGCACCTAGGGGTACGTAAGCCCGCTCTCAAACATATCCCAATAAGTGCTAATTAAAACCTAAACTTCCACCTAAGAGCTTTGTTATTCTCTTTTGACCCCCATAGGTCTAACTGAGTCCCATTTGAGAAGCTAAATATGTTGACCAATTGCTTAAGATTTTTTCTCTCAAAGGGTAGACTCAAAAATCTAGACCCTTACTTTGGGAATACCTAACAAAATATTTATGATAGAGTTATACATAATAGAGTAGGGAGACTAAAAGCTTGAACTCACTTAAAAGTGAAGGCAAGATGGTCGTTGGGCCATTTGAGGGGTGAGCCATCACAGGCCCAAAGCTAACTCCCATAGCATAAGGCATGGCAAATCTCAGGGCTAATAGAATGGTGGGAGGATTGGCAGTAGTTCTCTGGGTCTCATTTGGCATCAAGGTGAAGCTATAGCCTTGGACCATGGTGGTAGCTAGTGAGGCAGCAAGACGGTCAATAGCTTCTTCACAATAGGGGTCGGCTGTATTGGCCTCCTTCACAATAGAGGATCCCTTTCCAAAACCAAACAGAGCAAAAGAAGACACCATGGGAGAGTAGATTTACTGACAGGGAATAAAGATACAAAGAGAAGGAAAAAAAAGGTTTGCGAATTTGCTAAAAAAAAGAAGGGAAAGGACATAGTATCCTTTATATAAGTGTCACCCCATCGACTAATTGCCTCCATATGGTTTGATCTAGACCATCAAAGTCCAAGAAGTAGAAGTTTTAAAACCCTAACTTGGATCCTAGTGACACATGTCCTCTATCTAATTATGAGAGGCCCATTCAAAGAGAATCACGAGGCATGAAAGGCACCACCTCGATAAGTGAGTAGGTGGCTCAAGACCATCACTTCGAGAAGGAACAAGACCCTAATGATTACATAAGATTTGATGATATGATAGCTCACTTTCCAAATTGGCACAATGATTGACACCTCACATCATGGAATATTAGGTTAAGTAATGGCATGCTTCCCCAAGGAATGTGGTGATTAGCACCCAACATCTCCAAATAAATGGCTAAAATTACCAGAGTCATGGTGATCAAAGGTCAGACCGGTCATCAAGAAAACTCAAGCCATTGAGCCTACAAGATAGGGCCTAGAGTTGGGGAGCACTAATGATACACCAAACTATAAGGACTAGCTTGGTAAAATCAGATAGGCATAAACTAAAGTCAGAGTCAACAACCAAGGTAATCAACAGTTGATTGTTGAAGTAGATGACTAAGATGAACTCTCTGAATTAAAAGGTCAATAAGAATCAAACCCCAAGATTGGGTTATGAACTAACACATCCAAGGAAAAAACACGCTTTAACACTGAACCATGATGAGCTCAATGTCCTTGACTAATGACAAACCCATACCTAGGTCTACTGTAAAACAACAAAAACACCTAGGAGGAGCAGGGGTGAAATAGATTTTTAATAACAAGTAGAACTTTTTCAATAAAACAAAACCAATTCAATCTACGGTCATGATTCAAAGCCAATTCACTAACAATCACAAGTGAAAGCAAATAAATTAAACAAGAGAGGAATAGAGAGAACTATGATTTTACATGGTTCGAAGGTCAATTGCTCCAACTCCACAGCTCTTGCCTTGATCTTGAAGACTTCAACACTCCACTAGTGTGTCACTTTGTCAATGAAGCCAACCCTGTACAACTCTTGCTCCAACCAGCAAGATGAAACTCCAATCCAATGTGGAGTCTTTCAACCACTCCAAATAACCTTGGAGTGGATTATAAGTAAAAAATGAAAAGATTAATATAACTTAAGCTCACATAAAGTTCTCTCAAGATTGAAGGAAAGAGCAATAAAAACTTGCTTGAGATTGAAAGGTTTAGAGCTCAACAATGCCTAGACTTGAAGGAGGCTTTGATCACATTTTACAAAGATTAGAAAATTCAAAAGTTATTAACGAAAGCCCCTTCAACTATATTTATATCTTTGGGGTCTAATCTAGTCATTAGAAGTGAGATCCCATGGCTTGGTTCACTCCAATAGTCAAAAAATTAGCCGTTAGTTATACAAAAAATCCAAACCAAACATCCATTTTAGATAATTAGGTATCTAGTTCTAGTTCATTTGTACTAGCTAGAAGCCTTGTTGGGTGTCCAATTCCCAACCAGATGTCCGATTCTATCAAAACCAGAATCCCAACCGAGTGTTTGGTTCCTAATTGAGCATCCGATTTTGGTTAATAAGCCAAGACATGTTGCCAGCAGGATGTCCAATTTCCAACTGGGCATCTAATTTTCTTAGGACTAAAACTATTATTCTCAATTTGACTGAACCAGACAACAACTGAGTGTCCAATTCAAAAATAGACATTCGGTTTAGTTAGAAAAGTTTTGCTAGGAGTTTTCTGCAATATACTACGTGGCATTTGAACACTAAGCATTTTATCTCAAACAAGTTTGGCTCAACAAAAAATAAAAGAAATCTTGGCCTAATTGAAGCCAATTTCTTGAGTTGCATTGGCCTTATTCGTGTCACCCATAGATCTTCAAGCCTTTGTAGACACCTCCAAGCCATCTTGAGTCATCTCTTTATCTCATCAAGTCATGCTTGTCAATCAATCATCGTACTTCTTCTTTTCTTTGAATCTTTCAAACCTTTTTTTGAAAGCTTTAAGTATTTTGTCTAAACACAACTCAAGTTGATCATCAAATATCATTTGATCATCATCAAAACTAGGAGGGACAATACTATCCTCCTTTTTGATGATGACAAACTTCTAGTACTTAAAATTTAAAGTATGGATAAGCATATAAGCATATAAGCATATAAGCATAAGGCATAAAGCACATATATGATCATCAACATGTATATTCATATAATATAATAAATCAATATAGCTCTCAATGTATCTATCTCTCTCCCCCTTTTGACATCAACAAAAAAAGTACTACATAGGATTAAAATTGGATAGAGTCTCCCTTGCAAATTAAAGAACATAACTTGTATACAAGATAATCACCATCACAACTCAGGATATAGAAAAATAAAATCATTCCTATCACAACTTGTATATAAATGATATGAATCTCCCCCTGATTTGATGCATGTATAAGATTGGGATATCTAAGAGACACGATCAAAATCACAAAGCACCAAATCATAAACCATAATTCATAATCCATAGCCATAGAATATCCATAAAATATCCATAAAAGAGTCATAACATCAAGTCACAGAGCACCAAACTATAAACCATAATCCATAGTCTAAAATAGTAAAATCATCCTCATAAATCTAAAAAGACCATAATCCATAGACTAAACCAAGATCCTCACAAAGCTTAGAGATAATCCATAATGAAAAACAATGTAGTCTAAGTCTAAGGACTTAGTCCGGGAGTCTATCTAGGAGTCATGCAATTTAGTACGGAGCATAACATATTAGATAGCCCATCTAGTAAGGTGCACATCATCTCTGACAGCCTGTCCAGTGAGGTGGGCATCATATCTGACAATCCGTACACTGAAGTCGAGAGCTATTTTACTTACTTAGCTATGTGCTGAGTGATATCCTAGAGATATGCAAGCCTCGCAGTGAAGTCAATCTTAGGGACTGTGATTGTGGCATATGAGTGTCCAACGCATGTAGGTCCTGATCTCTGGCCATACTCTACCTCCTCATCCTCATCGGTGTCTCTAGCATGACCTCAAATCCGAACTCCATCCCTCTTGCTAAAGCCTATTTGGAACAAGGTAAAATAATAGATCATATTGGCAGGAGTGTAAAGGTGACAAAGGGAGAGGTCACGAGTAGGAATCAGAGCCCCAAAGTTCTTCAGAAACATAAGTGATATGATATTGGGGTAGCCAAGAGTGGCATAACCACATCAAATGTAATGACCCATATGCTGAAGAATAAGGTGAGGTAAGTGAACCTTACGCTGAGTCAATAAGGAGTAAATAACATAAAGCTCAGTATAGAAAATCTTGTCTCAATCCCTACCCTTCGGAAGGAACGTGCAAGATAGAATCTAATGAAGGATATTATCACAATAAATTGGTACATTTAAAAAATCGTAATTAAAATCTTGGAGTGTTTGTCTTATCCAAAGTATTTGAGAACAACAACACTCGACGGCTATATATTTGGCTTTAGCAATAAAAAGAACCACTAAATTTTTTTTTTTGGAGCTCCATGAGATTAGAGATTTTTCAAGAAACTGGTGTGCCCCACTAGTACTCTTTTTATCCATATTACATCCAGCATAGTCTACAAACCCAATCAAATTAAAGTAATCATCCTTTGGATACCGCAATCCTAAGTCTAGTGTACCCTTACAGTATCTAAGTATGCATTTTACAATAACAATATGCGATTTTCTAGGAGATGCTTGAAATATAACATATAAGTAAATACTAAACAAAATATCAAATTTGCTTGTGGTAAGCTACAATAAACTATCTATCATACCTCTATACCACTTTTCATCAACTTTTTCACCATATTCATCCTTGTCCAACTTGGTTGAAGGGCTCATTGGAGTTCCTATAGCTTTGACTTCATCCATGTTGAACTTCTTGAGTAGCTCCTAGTGTACTTGGCTTAGTTGATGAAGATCCTATTTTTCATTTGTTGCACTTGGAGTCCAAGAAGAATGCAATTCTCCTATCATGCCCATCTTGAACTCCTGCTTCATAGTACTTACAAACATCTCACAAAGATTTTCATTAGTAGTACCAAAAAATGATATCATCAATATATATTTGTACTACTAATATATCATTATGTACTTTAGAAGAAACAATGTGGTGTGTATGCAACCTCTTTAAAGCTATTTGAAATCAAGAAGGAACTTAGTCTGTCATACCAAGCTCTTGGAGCTTACTTAAGACTATATAGTGTCTTTTTCAATTTTAAAACATAATTTGAAAAACTCAAATCTTCAAAACTAGGAGGTTGTTCGACATAAACTTTTTCAGATAAAAAGCCATTTAGAAAGGCACTTCTGACATCCATTTGAAATAGTTTGAAGCTTGTATAATAAGCAAATGTAAGTAAAATTTGAATAGACTCCAAATATATAACAGGTGCAAAAGTTTCTTTAAAATCAATGCCTTCAATTTGGTTGAAACCCTTGGCCACTCATTTAGCTTTGTTTCTCACCATGACACTATTTTCATCTAGCTTGTTCCTATAGACCCATTTGGTACTAATAATTGGGTGATCATTTGATCTTCGAATAAGCTCCCAAACTTGATTTTACTCAAATTGATTTAGTTTTTCTTGCATTGCAAGAATTCAACTCTCATATTTTTGGACTTCCTCAAAGTTCTTGGGCTCAACATGAGAAAGAAATGTAACATGATTGAGATTAAACTTAATAGCATAATGAGTTTTTACCCTGTGATCAATATTACCGATGATTTGATCCCCCGAGTGACTCTTTTGAAATTTCCATGTCTTTAGTAGCTCTTTGTCCTGATCTTACTCCTTTGGCTTATCATCTTCATCATCACCTTTCTTCTCATTTGGTTCTTTGCTAGTTTCACCTTCCTTTCTCTCCAAAATTTGTAATTTATCTATCCTCTTGGAGATTTTTACATTATTATTAAAAGTCTTTTTCTCCAAACGAGGGTTAGATTCATCAAATTCAATATTTATAGACTCTTCAACAACTAAAAAGGATTTGTTGAAAACTCTAAATGCTCTTGAATAGAAGAATAACTGAGAAATATGCCTTCAAAAGTTTTGGAATTAAATTTTGATAAATGATCTTTTGTATTCAAAATAAAATATTTGCATTCAAAAATATGAAAATATACAATGTTTGGCTTCTTTCTATTCAACAATTCAAATGGGGTTTTATCAAGAATTGGTCAAATAAAAACTCTATTCAAGATGTAGCAAGTCATGTTAATGGCCTCTGCCAAAAAATACTTCGGTAGGGAGTACTTGTTAAGAATGACTCTTGCCATCTCTTAAAGAGACCTATTCTTTCCCTCAATAACTCTATTTTGTTGTGGAGTATGAGGAGCTCAAAAATTATCTTTAATATTATTTTCAATGTAAAACTCTTCAAATGGATGATTTTTAAATTCTCTTCCATGATCACTTCAAATAGCTATTTTTATTTTGAATGCATTTCGCAAAACTGACAATAATATCAAAAGCATCACTTTTATTTGCAAGAAATAGAACTCATGTAAATCTTGAAAAGTCATCAACAATTACAAAGACATAGTTTTTACTTCCTAGATTTGTAGTCCCAATGGGTCCAAACAAGTCTAGGTGTAGAAGTTGAAACAGCCTTGTAGTTGACACCATGTTCTTAGATTTGTGTGAAAACTTCACTTACTTTCCCATTTAGCATGCATCATATACTTAATCTTTGATGAAGTTGCCTTGGGATATTTCCCATATAAACTCCTTCTGGTTGACTTTGGCAATTGAATCCATGTATATGTGTCCAAATTGCCTATGCCAAAGCCATTCATGATTCTATGGGGTACAAAATACTTTAAGGTCATCTTAATCAATAGAATAGACATTTTCATCACGATGACCAACAAAAGCAATATTGTCACTATCATTATATTTAACTATCCAATGATTAGATTTAAATAAAACATGAAAATATTTATCACATAATTGACCAATAGACAACAAGCTATGCTTAAGTTTCTCAACTAGAAGCACCCCTTTAATAAGAGAGAAACCAATAAAAATGTCACCTTTACTAATAATTTTATCTTTATCATTATCTCCAAAAGTAACAAATCCTTCATCTTTACTTATCAACTCCTTGAACATGGATGGATTCCCCATCATGTGTCTTGAATATCCACTATCAAGGAACCATTTCTCATTCTTCTTCTTAGAGTGTAGCACAACTAACACATCAAAATTGGATAGGTACCTATTCTCAATCATGGGTCTGCAAGGTTAGGGAAAAAAGAAGTATGCAAAAGGACACAAATGCAAATGATCATGTAAGAAATATGAAATGAAAATGCTTACCTCTATTATGTTAGAGAAAGAATGACCATAAGATATAACTAGAAAAAGTATATGGGTCATCCCTACCTACTCCAACCATGATCATGCTAGAGAGGTTTTAGGAACCCAAACTAATTTGGATTCTTTGGCTTTTGAGATTATCTCCTTAGGTACCCATATTTGCTTAATAGAAGGGTCTCTCTTAATTGGACAACTAGAGGAAACATGCCCCTTTCTACAATATAGATACAAGTCAAATGAGAGTGACTTATAGTTGAAGTCTTTGTAAAAGTAGTTTTAGTACCTTTGAACTTAGAGGTTAAAATGAAGCCTAAACCAGATTTATTCAAAACATTCCTTTTGACTTTTAAAAATCATATTCAAGATTAAATTTTCATAAAAAAATATTTGTAAAGCTTTTCTCAATTGACTATGCTTATTTTTAAGCATGGTGAGATTATTATGACATTCACAAGTGGTTTTAGAAATTTCAAAATGTCATACTCTACTTGCGATGCATCGATATCCTTTTTGTAATTTCAAATGCTTTTAGAAGACTTCAAAGTATTAAAATCATTCTCAAGTGTAGATAATTTCTTTCTCAATGAAGCATGCTTGAGACTTAATTTTTCATCCTTGAAAATAATTCTTCAAAAGCTTCTTGTAATTCCTTGAAGGACAAGTCACATATCTCATCCTCATTTGCCATGAGGCATAAGTTCACAATCTCATCATCGGATGATGCATCTTCACTCTCCTCTTCGAAGTGATCCCATATTGCCACCAAAGCCTTTTTCTTCTTAGCCTTGAACTTTGTGGATTGGGAGTTGATAGGACAATTTTCCTTCATATAGCTTGGCTTCTTGCACTTGAATCATGTGGGTATGTCCTCTTCTTCCACAATTGGGTTGCTCCTCTCACCCTTTCTTGGCTTTCTCTGCATTTGCTTCTTCTAGAGAAATTTCTTGAATTTTTTTTTTAGAAGCACCATGTCTTCATCACTATCTTCCTCATCTTCTCCACTTGATTCTTTGGCTTTAAAAGCAATGCTCTTCTTCTTCTTGTCTTTATTGTCCTCTTGTATCTTGTCCATATATGGGATTGATTTAGGTGATTTGGGATAATGGAGATCCTAGGATGCAACCACAAATTACAAATCAAAGTTTATTTAATTTGAAGTGCCCTATGAGGTGGTGTGGGGACATTGATTTCCAATAGGTATAAGCCCTTGTTGTTAATTATCCTGACATTTGTCAAAAGTCCTAAAGTAAGAAACCTAGCTAATAAAATAAATACACAAAAGAAAACAAGAAAGCATAATATTAATTGAATTAAGAAATAATCTATCGCAAAAGCAAGGATATACCCTCACTTTGCAATGAATTTTGACATGGAATTATATAAAGCATGAAAAAAAAGGAAGAAAAAGAAAAGAGAGGAGAATAAGCTTTGATGTGTGTTGTTGTACTAATTTCCTTTGCTGGACCATGTGACGTCTGACTTGAATGGGTCTTGACTTAGTCTTTAAATGTTAATAACATTATAACGGGTGAGGTTGATATCCTTGGCTTATATTAATAAACTCTATTGGGATTTGAAGGCATGTTATCAACTACTTCTAGGGTTGACTAGCTTGGAGGGTGTATCATCAACTACTTTTGGGGTTGACTAGCTTGGAGGGTGCACATTAACTATTTTTGAGCTTGACTAGCTTGAAAGAAATATTTTCAACTACTTCTGGGGTTGACTTAGCTTGAGAGGTGCATCGCCAATTGCTTCTAAGGTTGACTTAGCTTGAGGGATACATTGTCAACTACTTCTGGGGTTGTCTTAGCTTGAGAGGTTCATCATTAACTACTTCTGGGGTTGACTAGCTTGAGGGGTGCATCATCAACTACCTTTGGGGTTGACTTAGCTTGAGAGTGTGTCATCAACTACTTTTGAGGTTGACTAGCTTCAAGGGCACATCATCAACTACTTCTAGGACTGACTTAGCTTGAGGTATGCATCATCAATTGCTTTTGGGATTGACTACCTTGAAGGGGGCATCGTCAACTACTTCTATGATTGACTTAGCTTCAAGGGCACATCGTCAATAGCTTATGGGTTGACTTAGCTTTAATGATGCATTGTCAACTATTTCTGGAATTGACTAGTTTGAAGGGTAACCAATGGCTTTGAGCGTATTGGTATTTAATTTTTTTGATTTGGTAGCATCACCAATAGTTTATGGGGTTGGGTATAGCTTTAGAGTGTTGTCAAAGGCATTTGTAGCACACCCAGTAGGACTCAGTTTAATCCAATTTAGTTCCACTCGAACTAGTTCTAGTTCAGATTAGGATGGTAACATCACTTAATATGATTTGAGTTCAAATTTGATTTAGAATCAGTATAACAATTTCAATTTAAGTCTGAATCGATTCAACTCGATGTTTAAAACTTGATTGAATTATAATTCACTAACTCTTTCTTGAAAGATAGTGATATGTTTCAGTTTTCTATTTCTAGAACCATTAGTGATTGGGTTTACACTGATACTTTATAGCATGCCAAGGGAAACTATGTGAAACATTCATTCCAAAATCACTATCGGTATTGGTAGTAAATGTTCGATTTGTGAAGCTTGGCATTGATTTTTAGAAGAATATTTATTAAATACTGATCATTGACTCTAGTTAAGAGTAATGTTAATCTTGATTTGCATCTAATTTGATCTAGTTCAATGTTTAGGGCTCAATTTTGGTTTTAGTTTGGTTCTATTTGATTCGGGTCAAGTTTGACCTTATGTTAGAGCTTTATTAGGTTCAAGTTTGCATCTTGATGGACTCGATTCAAGTTTAAGTCAATTTAGTTCAACATAGCTTTAGTTCAAACTCACCTTGGTTCTAGTTTAACTTTTGAGCTTGGGCTTTCAGTTTGAACTTGATTTAACCCTATTAGGATTTGTTTTGAGCTTAGTCTAACCCAGATTGGATTTGGTTTAAACTTGACTTGATCTTAAATTAACTCAACTTGAATCTGATTAGGATTAAGTTTTATTTTGGATTTTTGGTCTAGTTTAATTTGAGTTCTAATCTATTTATTTGATCAAATTGGATTTACTTAGTGGTTTATCTAATTCAATTTGGTTTTGAGCTCAAAGTGATTAAATCACTTTGTGTTAATGAATTTAATTTGAGAGTCCTTGACTATCATGATAATTTTTAGACGAGCTTGTGGGCTATCTTGGATGTGCAAGCCCGAGGACTAGTTTAGTTTGTGGGTTCAAAAAATGGCTTAGAGGTGCAAACCCGAGAGCTAACTAAATGTTGGTAGGCTTGAAGGCTAGCCTATAATTTCATTAAGCCTGAAGGCTAATCTAACTTTGGCAGACCCAGAGACTGGCCTAAGTTTGGTGAGCCCGGAGGCTAGACTAGGTTTGGCAGGCCTAAAAGCTAGTATGAGTTTGGCAAGCTCGAAGGTTGGCCTGAGTTTAGTGGATCCAAAGGCTAGCCTAGGTTTAGCAAGCCCAAAGGCAAGCCTAGGTTCAGCGAGCCTGAATGCTAATCTAGGTTCGATGGACCTGAAGGCTAGCCTAGGTTTGGAGGGTCTAAAGGCTGACCTTTAATTTTAGTGGGCACGAAGATTGTCATGAGTTTGTGGGCCCAAGTTTGATAGGCCCAAAGGCTAGTCTAAGCTCGACGGACCCAAAGGTTGGCCTATAATTGGGCAGGCTTGAAGACTAGCTTATGCGCAAAGCCTCAGGTGACCACAATGTTAATGAAGTTTGTTGATGTGCCAAGGAAAGTTGGTGGCCGTAGTGTTGATGAAGTTCATCAACGTGCCAAAAACCATGAGTGGCCATGGTGATGGCAGCGTGAAAACTAACATAAGATGCTGCCAGCAAAATTTCTTTTTCCTCAAGAAGAAACTTCTTCTCTTCTTTTATAAATTTTTCACTTCCTTCTCCCTTCTTCTCTTCCATGCCCTAACCTTTCTTTTCTCTACTGAATTGGAAGTATAGTAGCTAATACAGGAAAGTAGAATCCTGTTGTACAGTACAGTAGTAGCTGGAGCTACGAAATAAGAAGTCAAAGCCTAGCAAGAGGACGAGCCTAACCAAAGGACGAGCTACCAGCCTATGACAGCGACGTCTTTTGGAGTCTTCTGTAAAGGCTATGCCTTAGGATATAAAGGCTACGCCTTAGGATAAGATCTCTTTTGGAGTCTTTTGTAAAGGCTACGCCTTAGGATAAGAGGGCTATGCCTAGGACAAGACTTCCCTTGGAATCTTATGTAAAGGCTATAGGCCTACTCTAGTATAGATAACTATTATGCTGATGTAAGCGCTTAGCTCATACCACCAGCTGATGTAAGCGCTTACATCATCGTGCCCTCTATATAAGGGGCACGCCTCCATTGTAAATGATAATCGTAGAAATCTTAGAAATAAATATCGAAGTAGCAATAAGAATCTGAGAGTTTCTCCATATCTTCTCCTTATTTCCTGTTGCTACTTTCATTCTTAAGAGACGCTTCCTAGACCTCGAACACTTCGGCGAGCATCGCCGGCGTTAGCAAAGTCGATTTCATGGTATCAGAGCTAGCTAAAGATATGGCGGAGTAGAACCCCCAAGAGGTCAAGGTGCCAAGAGTGTGAGGTAAGGGTCGTACTTACCCAAATCCTGATCTTCACTACTGTGTTAAGATGTTGTGTTAAGAATTCATAAGTGCTATCTTTTTCCTTTGTGGTAATTTGCGGATTAGAATTAAGCATGGTTTTTACTGACTGGGTGAAGAGCTTTGTGTAAGGAAAAAGGACAGGTCCTAACTTGGCAGTGAAGGCGAGTGGCCGTGAGTAAGCCCAAGGGCACACCTGTATGATCCTGAAGCATTGCTTTAATCTAGTAAGGAATTGCCATGTTTAACCTAATACTGGAATTTATCCTTGGGAAAATTATGGTAACTGTGAACTTTTAGCCCATATGTCTGAAGCATGGGAAAAATCCATTCAGGAGGGGTATGAACGTTCCCGAACCTCTAGCCTTGAGTATCTTGACCTTGCTTTAGTAACAAAAGTTTCCACCAACCAACTAGCTCACAATTTGTCTGTTATTTACGACAAAACCTGTATTGCATCAAGAGTTAACTTAAAGAATTTAAAACAACTCTTTGAACTGCATCAAGCTTGCACACAAGAGATCTCGAGGCTCGAGATTTCTCTGAAGACTTTAACAACTGCAGTCCTAGACAGTAGGCCCCTTTCAAAACAAGAGGCCCGAGGACTCGTACTTGAGGCGTTCAGGCAACAACCCCAGCAAGGAGAACCAGGCGACAGCCTTGAACGGCTGGACAAGCTTCTCCAACAGCACGAGAGGCGCACGCGAAGGCCTCTGGAGGCACGAGGCAAACTAAGGGTCTTCCGAGATCTTTATCAGATACTTGCTGAGGAAGTGCAAAAGCTTGAAGGCTGATGGCTTACTACCTGCCTACCCCATGGGAAGACTACTACAATTGGTGTTATCAGGACCAGCAAAGCTACCAATAATCGTACAATAATTATTATGAGAACGAGGCTCCGGAGGAGGAGTACTTCACCAGAGGAGACAATTACCCTCTAACCTCTTCTTATTACAGGCCTTCTTACAACACCAACTATGTAGAGATCCCTTTTAATGCTCAGTATCTACAAGGACTTCAAGAAGCACAACGCAAAAAGGACCGTCACTCCTCTTTATCAACCCAAAGTCTGCACAGCTCCCTCGACCTATCAGAGCAGGAGAAAGCAGTTTGTGTTCTGGGAGAACTAGAAGGAGGGTATCGCCCTCAGGTAACGCTGCCTTACTTCCAAGGAAAATGTTCTCATTCTTGGCAGCATAACAACTTCGTGCAGCCACGAGAAGAAAAGTGCGTGTGCTGCAAGATCCAAACAATGCAGCGGGCAAGGATTCATTACCCCAAATGCAAGGTTACTGTCTGTAACCTATGTGGACCCTATTATTTTAAAACAGCAGTCCCAGTTGTATCAGCTCCACCAAAACCATTCCCTAACTAAAGGCTGATGCAAGAAAGGCGTGAAGGGGAAATTGAATGGCTGGAGAAGGAGGTGGGCTACTACAAAGAAAGAGTCAAGGAATTAGAGCTAGGCGCAAGCCTGCAAAAAGACTCTGAGAAGTTTAAAGAAAAGGAAGTAGAAGCAAGCGAGGAACTGAAGTGCACCAGTATCCTACTACAGGAAAGTGTCTATAAGACAACAGTTGAAGGAGAGGCTCAACCGAAGCCCAGACCAAAAATAGTAAAGAATATGCTCTACAATATGAATGTTGAACTTGAAATACCTAACATTCCCAGATTCCAAGTCAGAGCCATACTAGACACAGGAGCAACAACCTGCTGTATTGATGAAGCCTCAGTACCACCCGAAGCACTGGAGAAAAATAGCTTCGTGGTACAATTCAGTGGGATAAACTCAAAGCAATCAGCGGACAAAAAGCTAAAGGGTGGAAGGATGCACATTGGGGATAACAGCTTCAAGATCCCCTACACTTACAGCTTCAAAATGGAGCTAGGTGATGGCATCCAGATGATAATCGGATGCAACTTTATAAAAGCCATGCAAGGAGGAGTTCGGATAGAAGGTAACATCGTAACCTTCTATAAAAATTTAACTGTTATCAGTACTACTCCTACAGCATCGGTGGCCGCCGCCGTAGAAGAGTTGGAGCTGGAGGAAGAAGAGTATATTGATATCCAGCAATCAGTATACTATAATACAGGGCTCAGCAGGGAGTCCTTCCTCCAAAAATTTCAACCAGTAATAACAAGGCTGAAGGAAGCAGGGTTTATTGGCGAAAACCCGTTAAAGCACTGGGCAAAGAACAAAGTGGTGTGCCATCTGGATATCAAAAATCCAGACTTTGTTATAGAAGATCGTCCTATGAAACATGTCACCCCACAACTGCAGGACACCTTCAAAAGGCACGTAGAAGCCCTACTGACCATGGGAGTCATCCGGCCAAGTAGAAGTCGGCACAGAACAACGGCCTTCATCGTAAGGTCAGGAACAATCGTCGACCCGACTACAGGCAAAGAGGAGAAGGGAAAAGAGAGAATGGTCTTCAACTACAAGCGTCTTAATGACCTTACAAACAAAGACTAATACAGCCTCCCAGGAATCAATACTATCTTAAGGAGGGTAAGCCACAGCAAGGTCTACTCCAAGTTTGACCTGAAAAGTGGTTTCCATCAGGTGGCCATGCACCCAGATTCTATTGAATGGACTGCATTCTGGGTCCCCTCTGGCCTATACGAATGGTTGGTCATGCCGTTCGGCCTGAAGAATGCCCCAGCCGTATTCCAACGGAAAATGGACCATTGCTTCAAAGGTACAGAAAACTTTATTGCCATCTACATTGACGATATTCTTATTTTCTCACAGACAGAAGCAGAGCATGCCAAGCACCTGAACATCATGCTCGATATTTGTGAGGAGCATGGGCTCGTCCTGAGCCCTACAAAAATGAAGGTAGCGGTAACAGAAGTGGAGTTCCTAGGTGCCATCATCGGGAACCAAAGGATCCGGCTGCAGCCTCACGTGATCAAGAAAATCACGGAGGTACAAAATAAATCACTCATGACCAAAAAGGGGCTTCGTTCCTGGTTAGGCATCCTCAACTATGCCAGGAATTACATTCCCAACTTGGGAAGGCTCCTCAGCCCACTGTATGCAAAAACCAGCCCAACTGGAGAAAAGAAAATGAACCAACAGGATTGGGCTCTAGTGGGCCAGATTAAAAAATTAGTCCAGCAACTACCGGACTTAGAAGTACCCCCTACAGAAAGCTACATCCTTCTAGAAACAGATGGCTGCATGGAAGGATGGGGGGGCATCTGCAAATGGAAGCCGCAGAAATATGATCCAAAATCCGCAGAACATGTGTGTGCTTACGCAAGCGGGAAGTTTAACCCCATCAAATCCACTATCGATGCGGAGATCTATGCGGTGATGAACTCACTGGAAGCACTAAAGATCTACTACTTGGATAGAAAGGAACTAACGATTCGGACCGACTGCCAAGCTATAATTAGCTTCTTCAATAAGTCTCCGAATCACAAGCCTTCCAGGATACGCTGGATCGCTTTCACGGACTATATTACTGGGATAGGGATCCCGGTACACTTCGAACACATCGAAGGCAAGGATAATCAGCTCGCTGACTCCTTGTCACGATTACTTTCTTCTCTAGTCTGTGCAGGATGGCCAGCAGAAGAAGACCTTGGAACTCTGGAGCTCGTGACCACAGCAATTCAAGAAGTCCAAGCAGCCCCAGCACACAAGGAGTGGCAGCACCTAGCCAAGATGCTACTACAACTGCAGGGTTCCTTGCAAATGAGCAGGATATCCGTGCAGCAGCAGCAACAGCAATCACAGCACTTCGGCAACTGTGTAATCTCCACACCAGCAAACTATGGGAGTGCGAACGACTCAACTACCAGGATCACTTTTGGGCTACCTGGTACCCTACAATGGCCCAGATAGACCAGCAGCTCCAGAATACCCTCCGACTAGTCCAAGACGCCGTTTCTAGGACCAGCCTCTTTTCACTCTCTCAGACGCACACGGAGCGTGGTGGGAAGCATAACTGGCCAACGAAGACGGCACCCCACTGTACAAAGCCACTGTCCCGTAGCAGGCGGAGCGTGGTGGGAAGTATAGTAGCTAATACAGGAAAGTAGAATCCTGTTGTACAGTACAGTAGTAGCTAGAGCTGCGAAATAAGAAGTCAAAGCCTAGCAAGAGGACGAGCCTAGCCAAAGGACAAGCTACCAGCCTATGAAAGCGACGTCTTTTGGAGTCTTCTGTAAAGGCTATGCCTTAGGATATAAAGGCTACGCCTTAGGATAAGATCTCTTTTGGAGTCTTTTGTAAAGGCTACGCCTTAGGATAAGAAGGCTATGCCTAGGACAAGACTTCCCTTGGAATCTTATGTAAAGGCTATAGGCCTACTCTAGTATAGATAACTATTATGCTGATGTAAACGCTTAGCTCATACCACCAGCTGATGTGAGCGCTTACATCATCGTGACCTCTATATAAGGGGCACGCCTCCATTATAAATGATAATCGTAGAAATCTTAGAAATAAATATCGAAGTAGCAATAAGAATCTGAGAGTTTCTCCATATCTTCTCCTTATTTCCTGTTGCTACTTTCATTCTTAAGAGATGCTTCCTAGACCTCGAACACTTCGGCGAGCATCGCCGGCGTTAGCAAGGTCGATTTCATTCAAGCTAGATTTAGCTAGATCTTAGCCTGATTTGGCCACAGCTAACTGTAGGATGGTGTGCACTTTAGCGTAGGTGTAGAGAAGCGATGGCGAAGTGCGATGCCCAATGCTTGAGCATGACTGAGATGGCGTGGCAAGTGGCCTATGGTGTTGATCGGTGTAAGAGGCGACAGTGGCCCGTTGGCGGGTCACAGTGAGGCCAGTAGGTAGTAGAGGCAACGGTAGACCATGCAAAGGTGGAGACTAACAAATGGCAAACCTAGTAAGGGCAGAGGCCAACAGGCGGTGGGTTGGAGCACAAGGCAAAGCCCAACTAGTCAAAGGGCATGGGCAGGGCCACACTGGTGTAGAGCTTAGGAGCAAATCTAGGGAAAGGCTAGAGGACCACGACTCAGGCAAATAAAGTTGCAGGGAAGAGGGCAGCCGGGTGGCGCATTGGTGGCTCGGGGCAAGTTTAGGGTTTGGTGGCTTGGTGGCTCCAGCAGATGGCCAATGAAATGTTGGGACACAATAAGCAACCATTTTCCTCTCCTGCATCTGATCTCTCCTCTTTATGATGGTTTTTGATGTCCTCAGACTCTCTATCTTCTTCTTCCTTTCTATTTGTAGGTTTTCACCTTTTTATAGGTCTTGAGGGAATTCACAATCAAATTTATGATTGGTTAATTTTTGAATGTTGAGGATTGTAATGGATTATATTTCCAAAAAGCCCTTTTTCCTTGATTGGTATGTAATCCCCTATATTGGGATTCATTTCCCTAATAAAAAAAATCCAAGATTTGTACCATGTTTGGATATTAAATTTTTAGGGAGATACTTACAAATTTTTCAACAAATTTGGATTAAAATATAATTTTATAAATTACATGGTGGTTTTTACAAAAAGAACCTATTTATGAAAATTTTCAAGGTCCTTTTGTAAGAAAATTTTGGACAGGGGCCTATTTGTAACATGTATTTGGTTCAAGAACCCATTTGTAAAGATTTTACCATTTTCATTCTGACCTAGAAATTTGATGAATTTTAAGCTTGATTTTGGTCCAAATATCCAGCCCAATTGACTCTCTTTAGTTTAAGCCCAAATTTTTTAATAATTCAAATCCAAATTAAACACAATTTTTGGTCTAATTTGATCATGATTTCCATCCAATTGAGGCCAACATTTGGATCACAATCCAATGGCTTCAATTCTATATTTCAACTAATTTTTGATAAAATTTGTCTTTCAGTCAAAATTAACTCAAATAAATGTCTTCTTCGCATCCACTTTGCAAGTTTTTTAACAAGGGGAGTTGGTGCAAACAATTCTTAGGCACTTGTCTTTTGAATCAACATCCCAGGAGTTGACTATATGAGTTTGAATTGTCACACAGAGTGACGTTAAATCATGACAGGGAGTGGATTTAGGCTATCACATTGAGTGGATTTGATGTTACCATATGAAAGTGTATTTGGATTTTCACATAAAAGTGGATTTGACTTGCCATTATAAAGTGGACTTAGTATGCCATGTTGAGCAATTTGAGTTACCACAATGAGTAGAATTGATTTATCATAAGCAATAGACTTGGTTTGCCATCACAAATGGATTTGAATTGCCACAATGAATGGATTTGATTTGCCACAAGAAGTGGACTTGATTTGCTCCAAGAAGTGAACTTGATTTGCCATTCAAATATAGGCTTGATTTAGTATTCGAATATGGGCTTGATTTACCATGTGGAAAGGGACTTAATTCACCACGTAGATACAAGCTTAACTACTATGTAGCATGGACTTGATTTGTCACATGGAAGTGGACTTACTTTGCAATGTGGAAGTATACTTAATTTGCCATGTAAGAGTGGACTTAAATTGTCACAAAGCATAGTTTTTATTTGCCACAAGGAGTGAACTTTAAGTTGCCACAAGGAGTGGACTTTATGGGAGTGCGGACCTGACTATCACATAATTAGATGGGATTATGTGTTCATATTTTTCCTTGAGAAACATGAACTACATGCTTGATCGGACATTCCTTTTTAAGGTGGTTAGACTTTTCATTATAGATAAAACATAAACACTTTTGGCTATTATTATAGTTGCCCCAGAGGCTTAGACAAAGTACATTTTTGAGGAATCAATCATTGATTGATAGCATAGACCTTTTTCCCTTATCATCTATTAGTTGGTAAGATCTCTCTTTTAATATCCTTTCAATGATATAGGGGTTTTTCTAATTAGGCTCAAACTTGTCTTTCTTATTTCAGTTTGGGATTATGGGTCCTCTCAAAACCAAGACCATTTCTACCTTCTGGAAGGATTTGAGTCAGGCCATTTTGTTGTAAGCCCTAAACATTTGTACTTGATACATTTCCATATTTTGCTGGGCTATGGGCCTCATCCTGTCTAACAAATCTAGCTCATCAAGGCAAAGATAAATATTATCTCCTCTTGTGATTTCTTCTTATAAGGTAATCCTTAGAGAGAGAATTTTCACCTCCAATGTCAAGATTGACTTAGTCTTGAACACCAATGCATATGAAGTTAATTGAGTACGGGTTTGATATATAGTGCAATAAGCTCATAGTGCTTTGGAAAGCTTTCGATGACAATCTTTCTTGTTCTTGGCAACAATTCTCTTCAAGATCTTAGAAAAGGTCTTGTTGAATGCCTCAGCAAGTTTGTTGGCTCTCGCATTGTAGATGGATGAATATCTCCAATATATCTTATAATGATGTGTGAATCGTCTAACTTTAAAGCTTCTAAAGAATGATCCATTGTCAGAAATGATCCTTTGAGGGATACTGAATCAATACAATATATTTTCTCAAAAGAAGCGAATAATAATATTCACTTTTACCTCTTTCAATAAAATCACCATAGGCCACTGAGATAAATAATCAGCCACTACCAGTATGAAACAGTGGCCTCTAGAAGAAAATATTTCAATTGGACCAATGATATTTGTACCTCATACCTTAAATGGCCATGAGGATACTGTTGGATGTAAAGGATTTGGCTATTGATGAATGAGATCACCATGAATTTGGCATAAGTAATTTCTTCTCACATATTTGATGTAGTCTTCCACCATCATGGGCTAGTAGTAGCCCATATATTTAATCTTTATTATCATTTTTAGTCTCGATTGATGAGGCCCACAAATGCCAAAATTCATCTCATACATAACTTCTTTGACTTTTTTGTCTAAGACACAACTTAGAAGTAATTGATCAAAGTATCTTTTATAAAAAGTGTCATTGACAAGTAGAAAATGTGTGACTTTCTTTATGAGTTGTGTTTGTGCAAATTTATCTTCTAGGAGTTCTCCACACTTGAGATAGTTGGTAAATAGCATTCTTCAATCTATGGCCTCTTCTATTAGTTTAGATTCAAACTTATCACATTTGATGTTGAATACTGAGCTTATTACTTGTCTGCTATGGACTATAATTAGAATCTCTCCTTGATTAGGATCAACTAGTGCTTTGGATAATTTGTCTAAGGAATTGGCCTTCATATTGATGGACCAAGGAACCTTAGTTATTTGAACATGTGAAATTTGTCTTATAAGCCCTTAAGCCTTTTCATGGTATTTCAAGAGCTCGGATTTGTGAACTTTATATTTGCCTTAGACTTAGCTGATAACTATTTATGAATCACTGAAAATATGTAGGCATGATATTTTTCATATTGGGAGTCATTTCTAATCTTGTAATTAGGACCTTGTATTCAACTTTATTATTTATGCATGATTTTGAGAGGGAATAGAAATATCATAAGATGCCCTTATTTGGAGTGACATAAATAAGTCCACTATTTGCTTTAATTTGCAAAAGTTTTGTTCTGACCTCTGGACTGATGGATGATGCTCCATCAAAGTATAACTTCCAATAGGTTCTCCTTCTTTGACCAAAAGGCTCTCTTCATCAAGGTGCTTGCAACTTAGAAAAAAATCATCTTGTATTGGATGAGCTACAAGAAAATTAGTGAGACTTGCTCTTTAACCACCTTTTGGGGAGTGAACTTGATATTGTATTTCATGAGAATTAAAGTCCACTTTGCTAGCCTTTCAGTAAGTATAGGCCTAGTCATCAAGTGTTGAGTTTTAGATGTCTCAAACTCGAATTAGAGTTTGAGTTAAAGTAAGAATCCAAAGTTGGATTTAGATTTATATTATTAGGAGTTGTAATTGAGTAAAACTCAGACCCAATAAGAGTCTATAAATATGTTATAATACATAGGGCTTATATGTGGCGTAGTATTGAGGTTGAACTAGAGAAAAATAGAGAGAGAGGAATAGAGAGAACACTGAGAAGCACTAGAAAGACCCACACATGAGAGCCAACACTCTCTCTCTTTCTCTTCTCTCTATTCTCTCTATTCCTCTCTCTCTATTTCTATCTAGTTCAACCTCAATACTACGCCACACATAAGCCCTATGAATTATAACATATTTATAGACTCTTATTGGGTCTGAGTTTTACTCAATTACAACTCCTAATAATATAAATCTAAATCCAACTTTGGATTCCTACTTTAACTCAAACTCTAATTCGAGTTCGAGACATCTAAAACTCAATAATCTCCACCTTGGCTTGAACTCGAGCATGCCATCATCACGAATCTTCAGCCGTCATCTCTCATCCAGCCCCTGCCCCTGGGCTATTAGCTTATTCAGCTAATTTCAAGATGCGAACTCGAGCCAATCTCAAATTTGTTCTTCATGCATATAGTTTTATACTTTTGGAAGCTTTTCGGATGACCTGTATCTGCTGTTGTAGTAAAAGTAATTTGAGGAGACATCAAATTATTCCGAGTATCATGCTTCCTCTTCATTACTATAGCCATCGAAACTCCACCTGCAATGATGTTCCCTATCAATCGATAAACATTGCCGCACTTCTCACCTTTCATCAGGATTCTAATACCACGTGTCACCTTCATGACTCCATCTCTTGCTGAATAATTACAGTCTTTTGAGTTCAGTACACCAAGTGAATGAAATTAGATTCTTTCGCATCTTGGGGACATGCCTCACCCCAGTAAGAGTTCGAATCGCTCCATCAAACATCTTGATTTTGATTGTTCCTATACCGGCGATCTTACAGGCTAAATTATCTCCCAACCAAACAGTACTTTTCTTCTTATTCTCCTCATAAGAAGTAAACCAATCCTTCCTAGAGCAAATATGATAAAAACTACCGGAATCTAAAATCCACTTACCAAAAGTACCGATTTCTACGGATACTACAAAAACATCTCCATCCGCACTATTATCAGAAGTATTATTCGCTATTGCTGTCGTCATATTGGAGGACTCTATCTTCCCATGTTCAGGGCAATATCGTCTAATGTGACCATACTTCTTACATGAATAGCATTGTACTTTCGCCTTTAATTTTGATTTGGACCGTTGCTTGCCTTCTCCACGTTCCTTAATCTTCCTCTTTCATGAACCACCAATCCTTTACCATGTTCTCTCGTGGTGTTTCCTCATGGTACTCTCTTGGAGATTCTCTCTGAAGATGGAAGCGTTGCCGAGGCTTGGAGAAAGAGTTTAGTTGAGTAAGAAATAGTGAAGTCCTTCTTGTAAACTCTTGTAAAAACCTTTATCTATTGATAGTAGATCTCCCATTGTCTTATCTTGTTATTTTCTTTTATCTTGTATTACTTCTCATTTCTTGTGTTGTTTGAGAATAAGGTGATTTGTGAAACTTCCGTTGCGAATCCCAACAATCAAGTACTTTATGGGATCAATTTTTGATATCAAAATGACTTGATGAGAAAGTAAATAATATCTTAGTTTTTTTTGCTATGAAAATTAGTGCCAGATAATATTTTTCGATAGGGGAGTAGTTACTTTGTATCTCTACTAGTATTCTACTTAGATAGTAGAGTACATATTCTTTGTCCTCTTCATTATTCTAAATGAGAAGTGCCCCTAGAGATTCTTCCATTGTGCCATGTAGAGGTGCTGACAAGACTAGTGGCTTTAGAAGATATTGCTTGATCTCTTCAAAGGCCTATTGGCAGTCTTGGTTCCAAATGAATGGAGTATCATTTTTCATCAAATTAGAAAATGGCTTATATTTTCTGGAGAGGTTTAAAATGAATCTCCTTATGTATGTGAATCAGCCTTGGAATGATCTCAGTTACTTTAAATTGCTGAGTAGTGGCATACCCAAATAGCTTTTATCTTAAATGGATCAACTTTAATCCCTCGATGCTGATAATGAAGCTAAAAAATTTTCTCGATGATACCCCGAAAGCACACTTTATAGGATTCATATTTAAGTTATATTTTCTAAAATAGTTGAAATGACTCCTAGGTCTTGGATGTGATTATCTTGGGACTTGGTCTTGACCACCAAATCATCCACATAATATTCCACCAACTGGTGTATGAGGTTATCAAAGATTTGGGTTATGGCCCTTTGATGAGTGGTGCTTGTATTCTTGAGTCCAAAGGGCATCATATAGGTTTGGCATACCTGAAGATTGGCCTAGATTTAGCAGGCCTAATGGCTGGTATGAGGTTTGTGAGCCCGAAGGCTAGCCTAAGTTCGGCAAACCTAAAGGCTAACCTAAGTTTGGTGGGTCTGAAGGCTAGCCTAGGTTTTGCGGACCTAAAGATTGGCTTGGGTTTGGCAAGTCCGAAGGCTAGCTTGAGTTTCAATAGATCCGAAAGCTAGCCTATGTTTGGCAGGTTTGAAGGCTAGCTTAGGTTTGGTAGGGTTGAAGGTTTGCCTGGGTTCTACAAGCCCAAAGGCTGGCCTGAGTTTGGCGGAAATTAGCCACTTTAAAGGGCCACGAGTTGCTGTAGCAGTGTCTAGAGTTTACTATCTTCGAGGGACCGTGGGTGATTGGAGTGTTGAGGGAGATCCACCGTCGCACTAGGGATCATGGATGGCTACGGTGTTGATAAAGTTTGTCAACATGCCATGGTCTGCGGATAGCCACGGTGTGGTAACTCAAAAATCAAGACAAGATGTTGTCAGCCAAATTCCTTTTTTTTTCAACAACTTATTTTTTATATTTTTTTCTTTTATTTCTTCACTTCTTCTTCTCTCCCATGCTCCTCTTCTTCTTTCTCTTGAGCTTCACTGGGCCATGGTGGCCCAGCCTCCACTCTAGCCAAACTTGGCCAAAATATCTTCTAGTGGCAAGGTGATGGAGCAGCTCTATCCTTTATCTCTTGGCTGGATCTCATGATTTAAGGCTAGATTTAGCCTGTAGCAGTAGAGAAAGAGGCAGCTATGATGATTGTAGGGACAAGGGGAAGGTGGTTGTGGTAGCAATAAGTGGTGGCTCGCATGATCCTCACATGCATGCTAGTGGGATAGCACTAAGGAAAGGACAAGGCCGATGGCAAGCGAAATCCAAGAGGGCAGGAGGTGGTTATGGTGGCAACAAGTGGTGGCTCATGTGTTCCTTATGCATATACTGGTGAGACAACATTAGGAATCAAGACAAGGTCGGTAGCGAGCAAAGTCGAGGGGAGTAGGAGGCAACACGGGGCATAGAGCAAGGAAATAAAATAGAGGAAGTCAAAAAGAAGAAGAGGAAAATTACCTGCTTCTATTTCTGATTTCTTCTCCTCTACCCTCTATAATAGCCTCTAATCCTCCCTCATTCTTCTATCTTTGTTGTCCTCTTTTTTTCTAGGTGCTGGTTCTCAACACTTTTAATAGGCCTTGAGAAGAGTTAAAATCAAATTGAGAATATTTGAAACTAAATTTCCGATTGGTTTGATTGTCAAATCTAATTGGATAGTGATTTGCATATTGGATCTCCATTTCTTCGTTAGCATGATTAGGATTGCAATTTGTAATTAGATTCTACTTTCAAATTTCTTGATTGACATGTAATTGATTAAGATTTGTTTTCCCTATAAAGAATTTCAAAATATGTATTATTTTTGGGAGTTATTTACAAATTTGCTGAAAAAATAGACCACAACATGATTTTGTAGCTCCATGGGCCTTTTTTAAAAAAGAATATATTTATAAAATTCTAAAACTTTCAGTGTCCTATTAAATGAAATTTGGATTATTTATAAATAAAATTTTTTAAGGGGGGCCTATTTATAAAATTCAGAATTTCAAGGGTTTATTTACAAAAGTTAGACATTTTCAGAAATTTATCTATAAATATAAAATTTTGAGAAGTTTATTCACAAACCATAGATTTTGTGGGGTTAATTTGAAATTTTAGAACTTTCAAGGACTTCTTTCGCAAATTTTTCATCTCAGAGACTTATTTATAAGAAAAGTCTAGCAGGAACTATTTATAAACTATATTTAGTTCAAAGATCTATTTGGAAAGATTTTATGATTTTCAATTTGGCTTGAATATTTGATGAATTTTGGGTCCGATTTTGGTCCAAATATTCAGTCCAATCAACTCTTTTTAGTTTAAGCCCAAATATTTTAATAATTCAAATCCAAATTAAATCTAATTTTTGGTCAAAATTGATCGTGATTTCAATTTAATTGAGGCCTACATTTGGATCATAATTCAGTGACATTTAATTCTATGTTTTGACTAAATTTTCATTAAATTTGATTTTTGGTCAAAATTGACTCAAACACCTTTATAGTCATCTCTTGAGTGATTAGAGATCTTAGGAGCTCCTCTAAAGGTAGTGGATTGAGATCTATGGCTTCTTATATCATCATCACTTTTAAATCTCATGTTCTAAGCAAATATCTCCAAATCTTTATAACCATCTCATTATTAGTATAAGCTTTTTACCAAGAGATTTAAGAGTATTAATAATATTAGTAAAACATGTAAATATTTCGGTGATAGGCTCATTTGGTTTCATCTTAAAGAGTTTACATTAGTTAACTAATATATTTACTTTAGATTCTTTTATTTGTCTTGTATTCTCATGGGTAACCTCAAGATAATGCCAAATGCCATGAGCTATCTTACAAATACTAATGTGATTGAATTCAGATGGATCAAGAGCTTAATATAAAATATTTACTACTTTCACATTTAAGGAATCATTTTTCTTATCAATTTCATCCCACTCAGCCTTGGGTTTGGGTACCTTCACCCTATCAATTACTTTAATGGGCTGAGTGTACCCTTCCTCTACTAACCACTATAGATCATAATTAATGATTTTTATAAAGATCCATATAAAGGCTCTCCAATAGTTAAAATAAGTGTCATTAAATAGTAGTGGATAAGTAGCAGATTGCCTCTCTTGAAGAGATGGTGAAACACTAAAATTTTTCATAAATGTGGATCAAAAAACCTCTAGGTAATTAAATAAAAAATAAGAGCACTAAGCTTTGATACCAATTAAAACCACAAAAATACCTAAGAGGAGAGGGGAGGGGGGGAATTAGGTTTTTCATAACAAGTAGAACTTTTTCAATAAAACAAAACTAATTCAATCCATGATCACGATTCAAAGACAATTCACAATCAATCACGAGTGCAAACAAATAAATTAAATAATAGATGAATAGAGAGCACCTCAATTTTACGTGATTCGGACATCAACTACTTCTACTTCAAGCCCTTACCTCAATCTTGAGGACTTCAACACTCCACTCATGTGTCACTTCATCTATGAACCAACCCCATATAACTCCTCTTACTCCAACCAGCAAGATGTAACTCCAATCCAAGGTAGAGTCTTTCAACCACTCCAAAAAATCTTGGAGTGAATTACAAGTAAAAATAAAAAAGATTGGTATAACTTAAGCTAACAAAAAATTCTCCTAAGATTGAAGGAAATGGCAATAAAAACTTGCTTGAGATTGGAAGGTTAGAGCTCAACAATGTTTAGAGTTGAAGGAGACTTTTTACAAAGATTAGAAGTTACAAAAGTTGTTAATGAAAACCCCTTCAACTCTATTTATATCTTTGGGGTTAAATCTAGCCATTAGGGGTGGATCCCATGGCTTGATTCACTCTAATAGTCAAAAAACTAGCTGTTAGTTACACAAAAAATTCAAAATGGATGTCCATTTTAGCTAACCAAGCATTTAGTTTTGGTTCATTTGTACTACCCAGAAGCCCTGCTAGGTGCTCGATTCCCAATTAGACATTTGGTTCTATGAGAACTAGAACCCCAATTAGGCATCTGGTTCCCAATCGGGTGCCCAATTCTATTTAGGACTAAAATTGTTATTTTCAGTATGACTCAACTGAATGTTCGATTAATCAGAAAAGCTATGTTAGGAGCTTCCTATAAAATTTTGCACAATATTTGAATGCGAAACATTTTATCTCAAACAAGTTTTTAACTCGACTAAAAATAAAAGAAAGTTAGACCTAGTCCAAGCCAATTTCTTGAATTACCTAGCCTTGTTCATGTCACCCGTAGATCTTCAAGCTATTATAGACACCTCTAAGCTGTCATGAGCCATCTCCTTATCTCATCAAGCCACACTTGCTGATCTACCATTGTGCCTTTTCTTTTCATTGAAGTTTTCAAAAATTTCCTTGAGGGCTTTAAGTATTTTGGCTAAATAAAATTCAAGTATATCATCATATATCATTTGTTTATCATCAAAACTAGGAGGAATAACATGTTGCACTATAAGAAAGTCGCAATGAGCTGTAACCAAGTCTAGATGTCCTAGCTGACTCATGGCTAGCACTGAATGATCATAAGATCTAATCCATATCTACTTCAAGAAGTTAATTTCGAAGGATCCAAGATTGATAATTATTCATTATGAACAATCCAATGAGGTGGTTACCTAAAATCATAGGATCTTGCTATGCCAAATCTCTGGACAAACTATAAATAGCACAATAGCCAGAGAGGTAAAGACTAATGTCTAATTTCTTGCATCACTTTTATTATTGTATGCTAGACTAATTTGAGTGTTGGAGCTGCAATTGTTGGATAGTTCTCTATAGTTTTCTCCATAGTTCCTCCTTGTGTAGATTAACAGAGAGCCAACCTAGCACATCAAGTTCTCAAGGAGCCTTTCAAGCCAAAACTGGTGGTGAATCAATCTCCATCAACAAGTTTAAGTATTAAACTCAACATAGTCATATGGCTACTAGCTTAAAACATAAAATCTCTCATCCACAAACAAAATCAAATTGGAGCACATTCACTACAGAAACCTTGAACCATGTAGAACTTCCAAGCATCTTCAAGTTCCCAAAACAAGCATCTTAATTCTTTAGAATAATAAATACAAACACTTCATATGCATGAGCAACCATCCTAATTAAAGCAAACACATAATATTTCTCCTCCTTTTGTCATTTAAAAAACATATTAAGAATTAAAAGGTAAAGAATCAACAACAAACACCACTTATGCACACTTAAACAATATAAACCAAGAAACAAATAACACACTAAAATAGTACCATCTCGAGTTTGTCTACCATCAGAATGCAATGCTTGCACCAAGTCGCATAAAGATCCACAACAAGTGGCACCATCCTCTCTCCCTTGGCAAGCTCCTCCATTTCCTTCATAGTCACCTTCTTCTACAAAACAAAAACCCAGATTTCAATGATAACAAACACCAAATCTAAATAAGTAATGGAAGCTACAAATACAGGGTCTGGAGAGGTACCATGAGGTAGTCTTACCTGACGTACTTGGCAAATAGACTCATCGAGACCAACCTCCTATTGTTGACCCTGAAGCCATCACTACCAACGCTGAAGAACCACCTTAGGATCATGAACTTGACCTTGTCAGACTTATGAATGAGGATGCTATGGATGGCAGAGGAGTTGACAACAATCACTGTGAAGCCATCATCAATAAGGCCGAAGACACACTTCATATAAGTTTGAATTCTATTTTTTTGATGCAAGACCCATGGGTCAATATAAAATTATATAAAATAAAATTACTTATTTTAGGATTTCTTTAACAATAAAATTCTATAATTTTTTTCCTACAAATCCCAACCAATCCAATTTACAAAAAAGCTTGAGAATTTTAAAATTACAAATAAGGTCAAAATATTTATAAAAAAGTCCAATGATTAATTAGCTCTAATAAATTAATTCAAATCTAATTTTAAAATTTGATCCAAACCCATAAAATTTATCCTTTTTTAATTAGATAGTAAAATTTGAGTCACTCACTATATTTTCAAACTGTCTGACACGAATTACACAATCAAATTTATTTAAATTAAACAAATAAATAATCTATAAGGCCATAGGCTAACAGTCTATTCTTTTTCTTCTTCTTCTCTCTATGAAGGGGAAAATAAGGATTTGAGGGAGAGAGAGATGGGACCTAGGGGTGGTGGATTTTTAATTTGATTTTTTTAGTGTTTTCCTTTTAAATACTGAAAAAATCAGCCGTTATTTGAGAAATGCCAAAAATTTCAGATGCAGGGAATTCTCAACATTCAGTTTTCAATGTCTAGGTTTCCTGATATTTTCTTGATCATCATCTGTACACTATTGAAGATACTCAATATTGTTGTAGTAGGTGTTCCTCATATCATCATGAGGTTGCACACCACTTTAGGCAAGGGTGTGAATCTCCTTCTTTATTCAAAAATAGGTGGCTAATTTCACTCACAATACTTTGGAGGTTGTCATTTTCAACATCTTGGCCAATAGCAAAGATTGCAGTGGCATGCTCAATTTGTCCAACAAGCATCCAAGTTGGAGATGGATGTTGATGTGAGCCTTTGAAAGCACAAAAAAGGGTGATATTTCTTCTTGCACTCTCTCCATGAGGAGTTGAGATCCTTCCTTTCTCTTGGAACACCTTTAAAAAGTTGTTTAGGATCTCATTGATTTTTCCTATCAAGCCCTTAATGAGGTTGGTAGCCAATCTTAAACATTATTTTCATGATCTATCGAGGTGAGGTGGGTTGAAAATTATGGCATGAAGGCTTGGATTTAAGGGACAAGGAGGAGATGTTCTTTATTGTGGAGCTTGAGGTGGCAAGAGCACAATTATTATTTGAAGATTGGATGGAGCTTAGGTTTAGTTTGAATGGGAGGATATTTTCTAGTAGTTGGCAAAAGGACTTAGAGCACAACTTAGAGGGATGGCTCTGTTGTTTGAGTCATGATAGTAGGTACCTTACAAATTACTTGGCAATTTTTGTCTCAAGTTGTTGGGCCACCATAAATCTTGATGATGGTACCCTTGAGAGAAAATTGTAGGCACTAGTAATGGGTTGACAATACTATTCTCATGTCTCTACGTTAATGCCTTTCTAGAATGGAGTTGTAATATGAGAGAATATTGAGCACATAGAACTCTATCTCGATTATGTTAGGATCACAGGTGATTGGTAGACAAATCCTCACTTGGTATTTTCTTTTTGAGTTATTGTATATCAATATATTACTATTAGACTCCACCAGTTAGTCCTCTAAAATATTCATTAGTTTTTAGCATAGATAGTGTACAAATATTCAGCAACACCTTTATATACATGAGCAATGTATTGACCGTTGCACTACCAATCTGAACAATTATATGAAATGGCTTGTTCCTCAACTCTTCCTTGGTAGATCTTGATCATAAAAGCTTATAGCAGGGTTTTGGAAACTACTTGTAAAAATAGTTGCTATCCTTTTGGGAGGTATATCACTCTTGAGCTTTGTCTCACTTAAAGTTCTAAACAAAGTCTCTCTATATTTGGGGGAATCAGTAATGCATTTTAACATAAAAATTTTAGTTAGAGTGTTAGCTAGTTATTCTAAAATATTATACTTCTTCCAAGTCTCAATTCCCCCTTTAGTGAGTTTAGGTTCTTGGTTATTTGCAGGGATTATCCTACTAGTCACTTTACCTTGGTTCCTAATAGGCACAACCTAATTGCTACTATTACCATATTCCCCTTTTATATAATTTTCTTATAATGATGAATCTTTGTCCACGTGTTTTAAGCGATTATAATCATCATCTTCTAAACCATACTGATCATAGATATAGTTGTAGGTGTAAAACATTCCTACATGGCCATCAATCTCAAGTTTGAGTTTAAAAGTTTGGGTATTTTCAAGAAAGTTCTTATAAAGGAGAAACCCATCCCAAGGATCCTCCACTTCCCAAGTGAGTTATTTTAGAGGTGATTTAGTCAATTTGAAAATAGTTTGCTTACAAATCAACTTTTGATTTAGCTCGAGAGGGTCTTTGCAAAGGCGAAAGCCCTCCCAAGGATCTTTTACTTTTCAGTTACTGTACCACTTTCTGAGTTTAGAAAAAACTTGCATACAATTTACAATATTATTAAGGCAAACTACAAGTAAATTTGTTACAATAGTCATGTCTCTTCCCTTCTCCTATTTATGAAATTTTGAATCAACTGCCAATCTATTATACTTCAATCATTTAATTCATAGATTACATCTTTTATAGCATGGCATTTCTCAAAGGTGTGCCCCAATGTCTTGTGAAAGAGATAATAATGGAGTAGTCTATATTTAGGGGTATGGATTTTAGCTGAGAGAGTTGGATAAGATTATTAGCTAAGAGGATGTGAATATGTCTTGGATGGATTTAAGTAATGGGAGATAGCTCTACCATCATGGCTCTCAATGAAATTTGATGTTAGGAGATGGACCATGTAATATATAATTATTTGGTGGAGCTACATTTCAGTAGTTATATGGACAATCAAGGTTTTGAGCTAGTGGAGGATATGGTCATCGAGGCTGGTGGGGGATTGAATTTCTTAGTGATTGAGATTGGGTTGGAGGTTGATAAGGAGCAAGTGGTAGAGGTTAATATGAAGCTAGAGGACATGAAATTTGGGGGTTTGTAAGAAAATAGAGGTAAAGGTTGGTAAGGAGCTAGAGGTTGTACCATTGTATATCCGAGATCAAACTTTGGGATTGAGACTTGATTAACTCCTTCATAAATGCTTCCCTCGATTGTCTCTTGTATCCCCTTCTTGGATAATCTCTTGTTAGATTATGTATCATGCTCTCATAGAAACTTTTCCATACAGGAACTTTTCTGGTACAAGATGTTAAAAGAATAAATACTAAAAGAAAATAAATCAATTTTAAGAGTAAGGTAATTTATTGCTTCTCTATAAGAGGGATCTGAGCCTTCACAATTTTTTCCCTCTATTAGTTAGCATAGTTGATAAAAGTTTCATCAACCCGCATCTTTTTGGATGTCAGCTCGATGATGTCCGGAGTGTAGGCCACTTGGTATGCATAGTACTGTCAAAATCTAAAGAAAATTATCTCAAGAGTCTATAACTTGTCTTAAATAAGACTAATGAGCCAGTTGAGGGTGGTCAAGCTTAGTGACTTCTAAAATAGGTAGATCATCAGTGATTTGTTTGCTCAATATGCCTGTGCATCAAAAAGAAATTCAATAATGCGATGGTTTGGGTCTCCTGCTCCATCGTACAAATAAAATTTTGGTGCCTTAAAGTCATCAAGAAAATTAGCATTGTTTAAGTATATTTTGTAATCCAACTCCAACTTTGAGTTTGGCAAGAATTAGAGTTAGATTTTGAGCCTAATTCATAATGGGTAGGGTCCAATTTAAAATAAACATGGGCTAAAACTTTAGGCCCAAATACAGAATTAGGCCACACCAATTGATCGATTCCTCAATCGGTTGATCATTTTCCACATACCAAGATCAATTGGTAGACTAATTCTCAATTGGTCAACCGGTTCTAATAAGTCAAGACCAGCTTATCCTCTGTTGGTCCATTGATTTCTCAATTAATCATCCGATTCAGGTCAAAATCTGCAGAATAAGAAATAAATCTTCTCACAATTTATCAAGAATTAATAGAATTTATAGTCAAGGGATTGTAACTCAGAGTATAGCAATAAAAAAATCCAAATCTGAAAACTAATGGCAAGAATATATCCTTCAAATCTTAAATTTGAATTAATCACTGATTCAATTTGAAGATCTTCTTAACCCTATAAAAGCATACAAAGACCAACACAAAGGGACAAGAATTTTAGATGAATCTTGAACAAATTATTAGCACAAAAATTGGGATGAAAGGTGCATAAAATTAAAAGATAAAGGAGATCAAGAAAGCATTGTCAAGAAGGCAAGAAGATATAAGGCTACTATCTTGTTTTTCTATTTCTTTCTCCTGTTTTCTTCTTGCTTCTTCCTTTATCTCTTGCGAGGTTATTGCTGCTGTCCTTTCACTGGCAAACCCTTTTTTTTATATTTCTTGCAAGGTCCTTGCTGCCCCATACTCCTACTACTCCCTCACCCCATCAATACCATGGTCATCAGTGGCCCATCCTTGATGAACCATGCTTCCACCATATCCATCACGGTGTCATCCTACCCTTGCTCCATTACCAGTGCGCCCACCACCAACACTGCACCCCCCCCCCACCCCAACCCCCCCCCCCCCCTCCCCACCCTACTCATCATCTTCACTAATCTCAAATGTTGAGGCTTACCATGAAAGTTTCTGAAAGGAAGAAGAGGAGAAGATAAAGAAGAGAGAGAATTCACGTAGACTAACAATAGAATGACAACAAAAAATAACTAATACATCTTCATCTCATTGAATGTGTTCTTCACAACCAACTTAGGGCCAGCCTGTGGGCTCACCCAAAAATCAACTAGCTTAGAGCCAGCTTGTGGGCTCGCCCGAAAGCTATTCTGACCTAGGACTAGTTTGTGAGCTCACTCAAAATTTAATTCGATAAAGGGCCAATCTGCGGACTTGCTCAAAAGTATGCATACTCACCTAACATCTATTTGGACTAAAGACCAACCTACAAACTCATCTAACATCTATTCGGACTAAAGACTAACTCGTGGGCTCATCTAACATCTATTTAAACTAAAGGCCAGCGTACAAACTTGCCTAAAAGTTAATATGACTCAAGCTCAGCTCGTGGGCTCACCTCAAAGTCATCATGACAACCTGAGGGCTCTTGAACCAAAGAAAATTAATAAATATGGATCAATCAAATTAAAATGACTCAATTACAATTGAACTTGAAGCTAATTGGGCTATGACAAATAAATAGAACCAACTAACACAAAAAAAATCATCAAATGGACCAAAATAAATGAGAAAAACTAGTCTAGATGGGCATAAAAAGGCTTTGTCGGTCAATCAGTACCCAAATCAAACAATCGGTTCATTGGATTGGGAAAGGTATCTGCTCAATCAAATGATCGATACCCAAACCGGTCAATTGGTTCTATTGAACAAGCAATGGAACCCCTCTCGGTCGAATAATCGGTACCCCCAACTGATCATCCATTTCAGTCAGAAATCTGATAATTTGGGTTCATATTTAGTTAAAATTGGGTCAAGTCTTGATTAACCTAAACCTAAATCAATTCAAGGTCAAATCAAGACAACCTAAAATCAAAACAAATTTGGATTAAACTCCAATGGAGTCAAACAATATTTGAACTAAATGAAAATAGATTTGAATTAAACTTTAATTAAGTCAAGCTATAACAAATTTGAATTGAAAGCCGATTGAGTTAAATAAACTAAGTCATAACAAGTTTAAGCTAAACTCCAAAGTGAGCCAATACCATTCAGACTAAATTAAGACAAATTTGAGTTGAACTCTAATCAAGTCAAGCCACACTTGAATAAAAATGAATTTAAATTGAACTTAAACCAAAACCCTACCAAGTCAAGCCAAACTCGAACCAAGTCCCAACTGAATCAAGCTAAGTTTGAACTAAAATCCAACTAGGTCAAGCCAAGTTTGAACCAAAATCTAACCGAGTCAAGCAAAGTTCGAACCAAGACCCAACTAGGTAAAACCAAGTTCGAACTATGTTCCAACTAGGTCAAGCCAAGTTCAAACTATGTCCAAACAGGATCAAGCCATGTACAAATCAGGTCAAATTAAATTCAAAATTCAAGTTCAAACCAATTTTAAACCAAATCCCAATCGAGTTAAACTAGGTTCAAATCAAACCCAACTCAAATCTAAACTAGAAGCAGGTCAAAACTTAAATCAAAAATAGGTCAAAATTTGAGCAAAAAATAAGTCAAAATTTGAATTAGAAAATAGGTCAAAATCTACACCAGAATAGGCCAAAACCTAAACTAGAAAAGGATCAAAACTTGAACCAAAGATAAGTCAAAATCTGAACAAAAAAAGGGTCAAACCTAAGCCAAAATAGGTCAAAATCTGAACTAAAATGGGTCAAAACCTGAACTAAAAAATAGACCAGACCAAAACCAAAATAGATCAAAATTAAATCAAAATAGGACAAAACCTAAACCAGAAAATAGGTCGAAACCTGAACTAAAAATAGATTAAAACCTAAACCAAAATAATTCAAATCTGAACCATAATAGGTCAAACTTGAACCAAAATAAGTCAAATCTAAACTAAAACCAAGTTGAGTCAAACCAAATTGAACTTGAACTCAAGTCCATTTTGATTTGAATCCAAACCCAACAAGGGTTCAATGTAGGCTGAACCAAAAATCCATTAACAGGTTCAACCTAGGTCTATCAAAATCAATTAGAGTTGAATTTGAAATCAAGTCATGGTTAGTTGACAACAAGCTCTTATCAGCAACATATTAGTAAGGCTATTGATAATCAAATCAAAAGAAGTTAATCACCACACTCAAAGCAATTGATCATATTTCAAGCTAAACCCAACAAGTCATTGGTAATGTTATCAAAGAAAGTTAATCGCCAATACTTAAAACTATCAGGCATACTTTAAGTTAAACCTAACAAGCCATTGGTAATACCATTTAAAAAAATTTAATTACCAAAATACTCGAAGCTATCGATCACACTTCAAGCTAAGCCTAACAAGTTGTTGGTAACACGATCCAAAGAAGTTAATCGCGACACACTCAAGGATATTAGCCACACTTCAAAGCTTTTCCCACTCCTTCCCTTATTTTCATACTCTCTTATGTCCCACCGGGTGATATTTCAGATCCTAATAGGGTCAACTTATACAAGCTAAGGTAGTCAACAATGGTTTGAAATCAAGTCAAGTTATCCACCAAAGATCAATCCAACTATCTATTTGAGTCAAACTCCATGTAGTCTAATGCATGGGAGTGGGGTAGCAGAGCAATCAAGCTTTTCCCACTTCCTTCCGTCAATTTATATTCTTTCATGATACGAATTTAAATTCATTAAATTATAAAGTAAGAGTATACCCTTACTTCAGCCATGTACCCTTTATTAAAATCAATCAAATAATACTTCTTTTTTTTATATCACTAATTAATTTCCTAGATTTTTTATTTTAGGAGATTCTCAATAATCGTCGAGATAATTAATAATAGAAACTTGCACATATTAAAAGTCATATCCCCACTTGCACTTAAACTACTATATTTTTTTGATTCGTTGTTTCAAGATTACTCCTTATGGGATTGATTTCGGTAGTTCAGAGTGATAAAGACCTGGAGAATGATCTCGATACATAAATCAAAGTATGTTTTAATTTAAAGTGTGCTATCAGGTGATATGAGAAGATTAACTTTCAATAAGTGTAAGTATTTATTATTAATTATCCCAACAGTTGTCAAGAATCTTCTAAATTAAAAAAATCTAGTTAGTAAAATAGAGATACAAAAGAAAAGAAAAAATTATTGTTTGATTGATATAAGGAAAATGATACATGATATAAGTAAAGCCATACCCTTACTTTATAATGAATTTTAGCATGAAGTGTTTTTATAGCCCATGGGATATAAGTATTTACTCTTTTGAGTTTGAAGTATTTTTCATAGCCCATGGTGTGTAGACGTTGACTTTATTGGCGTTGAAGTATTTTTTGTAGCTCATAGGGCATAGACATTAACTTCCTTAGTTTTAAAGTAATTTATATAGCCAATGGGGCATAGATGTTGACTTCTTTGATTTATGATATTCTATCACCATGAGGTATAGGTGTTGACCTTTTTGAATTTAAAATATTCTATAATCTGTGGGTATAGATATTAACTTTTTTAATTTGAGGTATTATGTAGCCCATGGAGTGTAGATGTTAATCTCTTTGAATTTGAAGTATTTCATAGCCCATGGGGTTTAGGTAATAACTTCTTTAATTTGAGGTATTCTATAGCTCGTGAAGTATAAGTGTCAATCCCTTTGAGTTTGAAGTATTCCATAACTTATTGGGCGTAGATGTTTTATTTTTTTGATTTAAGATATTCCATAACTTATGGGATGTAGGTATTTTATTTTTTAATTTGAGGTATTCTATATCATATGGGGTATAAGTGTTAACCTCTTTGAGTTTGAAGTATTTTATAGCTCGTAGAATATAGATATTAATTTTTTGATTTGAGGTATTCCGTAGCCCATAGGATATAAAAATTAATTTCTTTGAGTTTAAAGTATTTCATTGCTCATATTGATTTGAGGTATTTTATGGCTTATAGGGCGCAAGTGTTAACCTTTGTGAATTAAAATATTTCATAACTCACAGGACATAGGTGTTAATTTCTTTGATTTGAGGTATCTATGCACTATCTGTGGAGTTGGGTGAAGCCTTAGAGTGTCGCCCATGGCTTTTCTGGTACACCCAATAGAACTCAATTTGATCTTATTTTTTTTTATTTGAACTAATTTTGGTTTGAATTTGAGTTTGGTTTACTCCAGATTGCATTTAGTTTAATATTTAGAACGCGATTTTGTTTGAGTCGGACTTGATTCAATTTGATGTTCAAATTTGAGTTTAGATCAAGTTTGATTTGATTTGATTTAATTCAATGTTTAGGACTTGACTTTAATTCAAGTCTGATTTAATTCAATTTGATATCTAAAACTTGATTTGGATCAAATTTGATTTAATTCAATTTAATGTTTAGGACTCAACTTTGATTCAATTCTGATTTCCTTCAATTCAATGTTCAAACAACTTGATTTAAATCAAGTTTGATTTGATTTAATTCGATGTTTAGAACTTAATTTTGATTCGAGTCTGATTCAATTCAATTCAATGTTCAAAACCTGATTTGGATCAAATTTGATTTGATTTAGTTTAATATTCAGAACTCATCTTCAATTTGAATCTAATTCGATTCAATTCAATATTCAAAACTTGATTCAATTCAAGTTTTTATGTGTTTACTTTTATCTAATTAAATTCTTATATTTTATTAGTTTATTAACTCATATGAATTTTTTGCTCATAAATTATTAATTTCTAATTGTCTTTATTTTGACCTATAAAAGGAGATTATGTACAAGTCAGTAACTAGGAGCAAAATATGTAAAGTGATAATTTTTTTTTTTTGATCATTTATGTTAAAAATTTATTATTATATTATAGTTGAAGATGTAAACTTATATTTTTCAAACATTCAATTGTGTTTGGAGTTGAAAATAAGTTTCATATATGTAATTGGAGTTTTTTTACTCATATTTTATGTAATTTGATATTTTTATTTACCTTATTATGTTATTTAGAAAATGTTTTCTAATTAATTATTTTAAAAATAGGATTCAAGTATTTTACCAGTGCTAACAAAAAATTCTACTAAAGATGTACAAAGAGTGGCACAAAAAAAAGTGTCATTATTCATTTTAACCATGCTAGTGTTGCCATTGTTAAGAGCAAAAGAGGTGCTAAGCTTAGTGTCACTTTTTCTTAAGATCAATAGTGGTGCAAAGCTTGGTGTCACTATTGATCCAAATTTTTAGCAGCACTACCATAGTGTCGCTAAAAGTAAACTCTTTTTCGAGTGCTTGTGAGATTAGCATTAAGAAAAATGTATTTTCTAGACATTATCTTCACGTTTCATATAGCATTATCATAAATTTTTGGGGCACTAATTTAACATCACAAATATTCGCAACCAAAACTAACACGACAGTTGTTTAGCATATGAAATTATCATCTATAAACATACATAAATGTTAACTTGTCTTTTAATGATGGTAGTTTAGCACTGCTAATGCACAGATATATTATAATATGTATTGAATGTTATGTTTTGGGGATTGGTTTTTCTACAAGAGTTGAGTTGAGATCTAAAAGCTTTTGAGAACCCATACTTCAAGGCACACTAGTTGCCTCATGAACTCAAGAACCACACAAAGCTCCTAGAACTTAGTTGAAATTTCAAATCTTGGATTATTAAGGCATATCGACTTCCTAATGCCTCATCATTATATGAGTACCATAACAACTAAGTCGAGCTACTTTGAGGTCCTCTCATAACCTTATGATGTGTCCTCTAAAGCGAACGGATAATCTTTTTAAAAGGTAGTTTTGAAAAATTTGAATAATAATCTTTGTTTCATATCCCACTACACAATAACGAGAGTATGCCATTGAGTATGAAACCGAGAGTGAAAAATCAAATATATTTTATATCTCTTCAAAATTATTATTTAAATTCATATATAAAAAATGTGAGGTGAGACCATTTTACTGGCTCCTCTTCTCTTTCTTCCTTTCATTCTTTTTCAAAAAACTAAAACTCACTCATCAAACATTATCTTCAAAAATCTCCAACTTACTAAGCATTAGAGCAGTATTTAGAAATAATTTAGGGTGATTGTTTTATAGGTTCAATTTGTCTTTGGAGCTCGAAGAGAAACACATCCCGCTGAAACCTAACTCCATCAAGGCATTAACGATCCCGTATTCACATCGAAATTTATCCATTTTAGGTTCACTTATCTATCTGCACTAGGATCCCATGGAGGCTGCTGTCACACCGGCGAATTTCTACCCTGAAATTTTGCCCGTGATGGCGCCAAGGTTCGCCCACCTCAGCCCGCCAAACTCGCACAAGCCCACAAGAGTATAGAGGAGAAGAGAAGTACAACAATCTTGCCACCCTTTTATTGCTCACATAAAATGAAATACAACTCTTAACACGGAGTGACACTACAAGTCTCTCTACCTGTGTGTATCCAACTCAATAGACCCCCTAGTCTATTTATAGTACACGTTTGGCTGTGAGCAACTGCTGGAGATCATGGAGAACATGCTCCACAATATTCTCCCTACAGTTTCAACCGCTGCCTTGCAGTTCCTCAACTGCTTCCTGCAGTTTCGACTGCTGTCCAGTAGTTCAGCAACTGCCTCCTGCAGTTCCACTGCTGTCCAGCAGTTCAGCAACTGCCTCCTACAGTTCCACTGCTGCCCTGCAGTTCAGCAACTGCTTCTTTCAGTTCAACTGCTGCCCAGCAGTTCAGCAACTGCTTCCTGCAGTTCCACTGCTGCCCTGCAGTCCAACTGCTGCCCAGCAGTTCAGCAACTGCTTCCCTGCAGTCCAACTGCTGCCCAGCAGTTCAGCAACTGCTTCCTGCAGTTCAACTGCTGCCCTGCAGTTCAACTGCAGCTTTCTGCAGCTCCCTTTAGCCATCTTGACCTGCTGCTCGGTCTGCAGGATGGTTTTGGGCTGTTTGGGTCTTCATCCAAACATGTCGTGACCATCACTTGCTGCTATGTGTGCTGCCCGCGCACACATATGTTCGAGGCAGTCCGTCACCTCGTTTGATCATGCGTTCCCACACATGATGTTCCTCGTAGTGGCACCGACCACCACAGCTGGTTGTTCGCTCGTATGTGTGTTGCCCATGCACATATACGTTGGAGGCACTCCCTTGCCTCTGAGATCATGAGATCCGTTACATGATCTCGTTGTGGTGGCACCTACCACTCACAACGGGTGTGACAAACCTCCCCCACCAAGAGAGTCCGACGTCCTCGTCGGAGTAGAGTCCATGTATTCCTTAATTTGTTTCTCAAATTGCCATAGTGTAGAGTCCCGCTCCCACGTAGCATCGGCCTCGCTGCCGCCTTTCCACTTCACAAGAAAATCAGTCCGTCGATTCTTCTTGCTTTGCCCCATAGTCCGGTGTGCAAGGATCTTCTCGACCTCCTTGTCGAACTGCTTCCGAACTACTGGTGGAGCTCTCTTTACTTGCTGTCTATCTCCAAGCAAGTCCCTGTTGAAAGGTTTGAGAAAACTTACATGGAATGTTGGGTGTACCTTCAGCCTGTCGGGTAGCTTCAACCGGTAAGCAACCTGCCCGACTCTCTTCATCACCTCGAAGGGGCCGTCATATCTTGGTACCAACCCTCGATGTACGGTTTTACTGCTGATTTTCTTTCATATCTGTGGAGTGAGCTTCAGCAGCACCATATCTCCAACCTGGAATTCCAATGAACGCCTTCGTTCATCCGCATGCCTCTTCATGCGTTTTGCTGCCTTGCGCAAGCTGTCTCGAGCTTGTTCTATCAGCTCCTCCTTCTCCTTGGCGAAGCGATATGCAGCAGGGCACTTTCCTTGGTCCGTCGATTGAGCCAACTCGAGAGGAGTGAGAGGCTGCTGTCCCATGACAAGCTCTGCAGGACTCATTCCTGTAGCCGACGACCTGTGGATGTTATAGCAAAATTGGGCTGTGTCCAACAGCTCCAACCAATTTTGCTGGCTGGCCGTCACATAATGCCTTAAGTATTCCTCCACCAAGGCATTGATGCGCTCCGTTTGGCCATCCGTCTGTGGGTGATTAGCCGTAGAGAACTTCAACTCTGAACCCATCGAGTTGAAGAGTGCTGTCCAGAACCTGCCCGTGAATCGAGCATCTCGATCACTCACGATGTCTTTCGGGACACCGAAGTGCTTCACCACATTCTTGAAGAACAGCCCAGCTGCTACCTCTGCTGGACATGCGTGTGGTGTTGGTATGAACACCGCATACTTCGAGAATCGATCGACGACGACCAGCACTGAGCTCATCCCATCTACTTTGGGAAAGCCCGAAACAAAGTCCATGGAAATGGACTGCCACGGCTTCTCCGGAATAGGCAGGGGTTGCAGCAGCCCTGCCTGTTTCTTCCTCTCCGTCTTGTCAAGCTGGCACACAAGACAAGTCTTGACGTACATCTCGACGTCTTCCCCCATTTTTGGCCAATAATATGACCTGGACAAGAGTGCCATCATCCTTTGCCCTCCAGGATGTCCTGCCCATTGAGGATCGTGAGTCTCTCGCAGCAGCTCACGCCTCAGCCCTCCCGCCTTTGGGATGTACAACCTGTTGCCTCTAGCATACAACAAGTTATCTTCAAGCCAATAACGCTTAATTACCCCTTCACGTACCTTTCCTCTGAGTTGGACGTATTCTGGGTCCGCGTCGGCTTGTTCTTTAACCCTCTCTAGCAGGGTTGACTGCACTGTGGATAGCGCAGTTACGTAGCATCGCACTTCCTTTCTGCTCAGTGCATCCGCTACTTGGTAAGGGGCCTGAGCAGGAGGCTTCGCACCTGGCTCCAGCTCGATCTTGTGGTCAACTGCCCTCCGAGGGGGAAGTTCATTGGGCAGTTTTGGTGGCATCACGTCCGCGTAATCCACCAGGATAGTTGCAACAACATCAGGTACCTCCACGACCTGATCCGGTTGTATCTCGATCAGTGCTGCAACATATGTGGTCTCGCCCCTCTTGAGACCAGCTTTCAGCTGTTGGGGAGACTGCATACCCGCTGCTGCAGTTTTCCCTCCATACGCTGCATGTATAAAGCATGGTGATTCCTCCGCAGAAATCAGCATACCTGATAGGTGAGGCGCCAAGCTAGCCTTAGCTTGGACAAAGAAGTCTATCCCCAGGATAAACTCAAACTCATCGAGCGCCGAGACTGTCACACTGATCTCTCCCTCCCAAGCTCCAACTTTGAGGGTTGCACTGGCCATTCCATGAATCGGAGTTGGCCCAGAGTTTACCGCCTTCACTTTCCATGAACTTGGTTGCACCTGCAAACCAAATTCACTTACCAATTTATGGGAGAAGAAGTTACTGGTCGCTCCTGTGTCCAGCATAGCCAAAACAGGCCTCCCATTTAGTAGTACCGATGCATACATCAACCCTTTGCAAGGCGGCTGCCTTTCTGCCGTCATTGAGTTGAGTAGCTGCAATGGATTCATGAGTGGTGTGGCCGCACCACGTCCTTCGTCCTCAGATTCCTTGAGAGTTAGAGCAGATAGCTTTTCCCTCCTTGGACACTCCCTTGCCCGATGAGGACCATTGCATATAAAACAGCCCCGCTCTCTGTTGGTGGGCTGCAGTTTGGACTGGCTTGGTTCCGCAACCTTCTTGTCCTTTCCCTCGGGCTTCTTGCCATCCTTATGTGCACGCCCCATCTTCCTTCCTTCCATGGCCGTTTTGGTGGTTGCCGTCAGCTTGAAATCCACCAAACCTTCCGCAGAAGCAATGGCCGAAGAAAGATCCTTCACTCCTTGCCGTCGGAGTTCAGCTTGAGCCCACTGCTGCAAGCCAGAAAGAAAGTTGTACAACTTGTCCTCCTCGGACATGTTGTTGATGTCGAGCATGAGGGAGCTGAATTCCCTCACATACTCCCTTATGGTCCCCGAATGACGCAGCTTCTTCAGGGATTCCCGCGCAATCCACCCTGTGTTGCACGGAAGGAACTGCTCCTTTAGTTCCTTCTTGAGGATCTCCCAATCCCCAGCTGAGCTCTCCCAGCTTGAGCATTCTCCGATGCTCTGGTACGCCACCATAATTTGGCATCTCCACTCAAGTACATGCTGGTGATGGTGACTTTCTCCCGTTCCGGAATGTGAGCAGCCTTGAAGTACTGCTCCATATCCCATAAGAAGTTCTCCAACTCCTTTGCATTCCTGCAGCCATTAAAGGAATGGGGCTCCGAAACTCTTACCTTTGAAGGAGCTCCGCCTTCAGCAATGGAGTTAGCCACCGCTCTCTTCACCACCATCAAGTCCTGCTCTAAGGACTTTAGACTTGATCTCATGGAGTCCATGATCGCAGCATACCTTTCTTCCGCATTTTTCACCTCACTCGCAAGGGCCTCCTTGAGAGCAGCATTCTGGCTCTCTTGCCAAGCCAACCGCGCCCATATGCCGCCCGCATCTTCGGTTGGAGGATTTCCCAGCATCTCCTCGATGCGAATCAACCGATCCCGAAGCTCTACTTGCGTCACCATGGCTTTGGCTTTCGCTGAACCGGTTTCTCACCAAACCGGGCTCTGATACCACTTGTCACACCGGCGAATTTCTACCCTGAAATTTTGCCCGTGATGGCGCCAAGGTTCGCCCACCTCAGCCCGCCAAACTCGCACAAGCCCACAAGAGTATAGAGGAGAAGAGAAGTACAACAATCTTGCCACCCTTTTATTGCTCACATAAAAGGAAATACAACTCTTAACACGGAGTGACACTACAAGTCTCTCTACCTGTGTGTATCCAACTCAATAGACCCCCTAGTCTATTTATAGTACACGTTTGGCTGTGAGCAACTGCTGGAGATCATGGAGAACATGCTCCACAATATTCTCCCTACAGTTTCAACCGCTGCCTTGCAGTTCCTCAACTGCTTCCTGCAGTTTGCCTCCTGCAGTTCCACTGCTGTCCAGCAGTTCAGCAACTGCCTCCTGCAGTTCCACTGCTGTCCTGCAGTTCTGCAACTGCTTCTTTCAGTTCAACTGCTGCCCAGCAGTTCAGCAACTGCTTCCTGCAGTTCAACTGCTGCCCTGCAGTCCAACTGCTGCCCAGCAGTTCAGCAACTGCTTCCCTGCAGTCCAACTGCTGCCCAGTTCAGTTCAGCAACTGCTGCCCTGCAGTTCAACTGCAGCTTTCTGCAGCTCCCTTTAGCCATCTTGACCTGCTGCTCGGTCTGCAGGATGGTTTTGGGCTGTTTGGGTCTCCATCCAAACATGTCGTGACCGTCACTTGCTGCTATGTGTGCTGCCCGCGCACACATATGTTCGAGGCAGTCCGTCGCCTCATTTGATCATGCGTTCCCACACATGATGTTCTTCGTAGTGGCACCAACCACCACAGCTGGTTGTTCGCTCGTATGTGTGCTGTCCATGCACATATACGTTGGAGGCATTCCCTTGCCTCTGAGATCATGAGATCCGTTACATGATCTCGTTGTGGTGGCACCTACCACTCACAACGGGTGTGACAGCTGCCACGGTACCTTTTCCAAATGGTAATACCTCGCGCGCATGCTCTCCACCCCCCGGTATTTTTTCAGTGTCTTGGATCTCAAGTCACCGGTTCCAGAACATGCTCGCCTCGTGCCCCAGACCGACTAGGATCTTGCCCGTTCAAAATCCCCCTCGGGATTTTCTACGCAGATCGCAAAGGCAATTCCACCGGTTAAGATACTATGGTACGTACTCCGCGTGCGACACATCCTACCCAAGGAAAACTCTTCTTCTTCCTATTTATTTTATTGTTCGCCACCGCTGAGCAAACAGCAAGCGTGAAAGCCCCTTCCCTCTTCCACAAAGAACGCACGGAATCGAAATCGAAGGAGAAAATCTCCGAAATTCGCCGGCGGCGATGACGAGGCCCTCGCAGGACGCGATCGACACCTTCGTCAGCATTACCGGCGCTTCAGAGGCCGACGCCATCCGCAAGCTCGAGGTCAGCCCTCTCCCTTCCGCCATCCCCACGCAATTAGGGTTTGCCTTTTCTCGATTTTTCTTCGGATTGCTGTGGGATTCCCTGATTGCGGTTGTTTTCTGAGTGGTGGGGTGCGATGGTGGATTCGTGTTGATTTTTAGGATTTTTCGTTGAATGCGTGATTGATATTGGCACATGAATTCGTGATGCGTGCATCGCACGATTAATTTACTGCGGAAATTCTTGTGTGGGGAACGTAGCTAGGTTTCTTGCTGTGTGCAAGGCTCAATTCTCCCCTGAATTCTGCTTGAAAAGAGCAGATTTTGAGGTCGTATAAAGATGAATAATTTGGACCTTTTTTGCTATCAGTGGTTCTTGTTGGAAGGTAATAGTGTGTCTCTGATCGGAACTAGGTAAGATCATACATAGGCTCCTGCCTTTCTGTGCAGAGGTATATTTTTTTGATGGGAACAAAATGTCCCTTCCGCTTGACGACCCTATCCATTACTGCAACCTATAAAAAAAATAGTGTTTTTCATCGGACGACTTAAGATTGATTACTTTCTTGTGAAACTTGACCGACTCAATTCATTCTGAGCAGAGGAATAAAACAAAGTCTAATCATCTACTATTGTAATACCCTTTTGCGGGCAAGAAGTGAATATGTAGTCTCAAAAGAGACATACATGATACATCAATACCTAAAGAGGTCTTGACAGATCAGGGTTGATAAATAAAGCTTGCTTTTCTTTAAAGAAAATAGTTGAGTTTGTTGATTTTGTTTTCCACTTGGACGATCCATGTGAACTGCTATACTTGAACTTCTCTTTTACATGTGACTAATAGGAACATGGCGGGGATCTGAATGCAGCCATTAATGCACATTTCAGTGAAGGAGATAGAAGAAAGTATGTAATAAAAAATTTGTGCAACAAAATGGCGTTCAAAATTGTGAGGTTCTGTTTTCATTACTTTGGTGTATTTGTGTTGAACATTCTGTACTTTCACTGTCCAGTGTACCAGATCCTCAAGATGATTTCATGGACATAGATGGTGCTATTGATCTTGGATCCCGAGGACCTACTGTTCCACCTTCTTTGGTTCCTCAGAGCGTGAACCCATTTTCAGTGTTTGATCCAAGTATGGATTGGAACTCATTCAATCATCCATCTGAATTTTCCAGCATTGTACCACGTGTTTCACACCCAAGGGATGTGAGGGAAATTCCTATTGAGTTTAAGGATGAAAATAATCAGCCTGGTGCTTCTGGTCGTGGGCCTACCATTGAGGATGTTACTGGAACTGCGGCTGTGCGTGGATCAGAAGTTCATGGAACTGTCATTATTGATGATGAAGATGAGGATATTCATAGTGCTACTGCTGATAACAGGGCTGGTCCTAATCAAATAAAAGAAGCATCTGGTGATGCTTCTTTTGGGCAACATTCCGGACCCAGTTTTGCTCCATCAATTGATTTAAGCGACTACAATGATGTGGAAGAAGAAATGATCCGAGCTGCAATTGAAGCTTCAAAGCATGAGGCTGGGGGACATCCGAAGCAGCAGTTTCCTATTCCAAATGTATGATTGTGCATTGTGGTGTGGATGAATTAGTTTTCCAAAATTTTTCCTTTTTCCCTTATCCATCTTTTTTTGTTCCTGCAGCATTCTTCTGGTACCCAGTTTGAGCAAAGTTCACCTGTCTCAGAAGATGCTGATCTTGCACATGCAGTTTCCCTATCTTTGGAGGTTGAAATCTTGCATATTTGCCATTATAATTTTTGTTGCTAACTACATGATGTTTGGACTGGTTTACATGAATTTACTTTTAGACCGCAGAGCAAGAAAGAGCACTTCGTGAATCAGGAGTGCAGACTAAAGAGGGACAATCTTCTGATTCATCTCGTATTAAACAAGTAGAGATGGAAGGACTGTCTTTGGCAAATGGAAGGTGCATATCCTTCTTGTCCTTTTAATTTCATTACTCATTTGGGTTATAGTACAGACTAGTAAATTTGCCCAAGCATGATTCTGATTCAAGGTCTATCATGAGAATTAAATGATGACCAGCTCTCTTTGCTGCCATGCTCTTCAGTTTCTGTCCGTTTTGTTGGTTGTCATTAACTATTTTTATATGCAGCATCAACTCTTACACTGATTTCTGCTGAACCTTTTAACCATCCTCCTTCAAACCCTTTTTGTTTCTAGGTTGGCATCCATTGCAATTGTAAGAAAACATCTTGAATGATAATTTCTTGTCTTTCCCATGTCCACATATTTATGACTTATTTGCTGTATTTAATTTAAATGTTGTGGAAAAAGATATGCATTTGCATATAGTTATTATGGCTATGTTGCATGTTAATTATTAGTGACAAAAACAAGCAAATGATACATAATGTGCTTGCATGTATTTAGGAGTGTTTAAGGTACATTAATTCTCTGTTTTAAGGATCATTGGAATATTAGGGATGACCCCCTATAGAGTATGCATCCATTCACTGTCATCTTAGAGCCAAATGGGATTTTTCATGCAAGTTAATTGTAAAATGGGCATCTCTAGATTGTAAAATTCATCATTAACTGTGAACTGTGTTCAAATCATGTTTCATGGAAAGCTCCAAGCAATTGAAGATTTATGAATGTATTTTATGTTACCCTAGATGTATACGACATTGTTCTATTCATAGCAGTATATGCCCAATTCGGCATTTTATAATTGGGGTTAAGCCAAGCTACTCTGCTTGGTGTGGCATAACCATGAAGTGAAACATGACCCAACATTGCTAGTTTGCAGGCCTACAAATTGCAATTTCAAGGGTCTCTCTTGCTAGCTTAAGTTTGTTCAAATTGTCAATGTACCACTTGTGATAAATTATATGTGATGTCCTAAAATAAAGAACCTTTGTAATTTCCAAATGCTTAGAAAAATCTGTTTGTGATATGTAAAATAGCCCATCTCTATGGAATTGTTAATTATATTAACTTCAACCATTGGCTGTTAGTATGCAATCTATTTATGTTAAGGTTTTGGCAATTGTGAACTAGCTTTGTATTGCAATCTTTTTGTTCTCTGTTTGAATTTAGTGAGTAGCTTTTATGATAGTTGACTAGCTAGAACTAACTTCATAGCAAAAAGCTATTTCCCACCAAAATATACCTTTTCATGTGGTAGATTTGATTTAGGCAAGTAATAGACTCATCAAAGGCAATCTGAAAGGCTATCATTGCATTTGAGTAGGCCGCATGGGAAATTAGAGTAGATGTCTGGTATTTATTTTTAAGGAACAAGTAGTACATCTTTAAATTGGCTGTGTGGAAATCTGACCAGTTTTAGGTGAATGCTGGGTATTTTCGACTCTTTAATGCAACTAAACATTGTTTTGTAGGGAAATTTATGTCTAAAATCAATTGAAATGTGGATAGATTTATGATGTAACTAGAGGAGTGATGTGTTGTGGATTTTGTTTTCAAATGTTCGTTTATTAGATTATCTTTAAGTTGTGGAAGGTGGAGTCTTAGAAGAAACTTGTAACTATGGTGGTTATAAATCTACGACGTGCATGTGAATTTTTATGGTATTGAGAGAGACTATGCTTACTGAGCTAGTTGGATGATATGCACATTGATAGATTATAATTAATATAAGTAATTTTTCCCTCTACATGCTGGCTATGTATCATTGACTTTTTGTGAGGTATGCACCATATATAGAAGTTATTTTAAGTGCGTGTGCCACAACTTGTTGATAGCACAAAGGACTGATTGCAAACTGATTATATGTTATTTTTTCACTTGCGAAGGCTAGGATCGTTTTCTTCAAAAACGGGAACTTTCAGTCAGCAAGGTGAAAAAAACTTCTCTGTCCAAGAGGAGGCTGAAGATGGAGAAGAACAGACATTAGTCAGGCATCATTCCAGGCGCTTGAGCTCTGGAAATGCAGAATCAGGACAACTGATCAATAGCCCTCCTTCAAGCCCTGAACAAGAAGATGTTGCTGTTCACCCCTTGAGTAATGGAGATGCTTTCCAGGCAGATGAGGTAAATTTGCATCCTGGAACAGCAGTTTTCAGCTTATCTTGATCACCAAACATGTTCTTGGTACTTATTTTGGGTATAGTGGGGTGGCATATCTTCTGAGGAGCATGATGAAGCTGTAATGCTTGAAGCTGCAATGTTTGGTGGTGTTCCTGAAGGTGCAATCCATCGCTTTCCATACTCATCTCATTATCCAGCCAGTTCCACAACTTTCTATCCTCGTGTACCTCGTCCTCCATCACCCACTCTCACAGCTCAACGCTTGCTAAGGGAACAACAGGTTGAATGTCCCATAACTTATCTATCTTGTAGATTAGTTCTACCATTGTTTCCAGCAATTACTGATGTAAGCTTAAGCTTCCAGGATGATGAGTATCTAGCAGCACTGCAAGCTGATAGAGAAAAGGAGCTAAAGGTCATGCAAGAGGCTGAACGTCGTCGTCTAGAGGAAGTTGCTGCCAAAGAAGAAAACCACAGGAAAATGCTCGAGGAAGAGGTGCTAACCAGATCATAATGATTTTTTTAACTTAGTAACATGAAATTGATTTTAGTTTTTCCCTAGAAATTGCAGGTTAATTTTATTTGTTCTTCAAAAATTAGTTGCACGATAATTGGTGAGCTCATTTCCCAATATGTGGCTATTCTTTGATTGGTACAATGGGTTCTTATGATATTGTTTAGTACACAGTGATCTAATGCGGATTCGTATGGTTCTGAATTTCTTTGTGTATTTCAGGTCTTGCTTGTGTTATTTTCTCTTGGATACTTTGGTAGAAAGACAACACTATGACATGTAATGGTTAGGCAAAGGGTGCCAATTTTTTAAGATTCTAGGGTTTGTTCTTGATGAAAGCAAAAGTTTTAATTTCAATGATGAGTTCTATTTATTTTGATACAAAAACCTATTTCTACATATTTCGGAGAGTTCTTATATTTCTAAAAAACCTAGTATACTTAGACTTAACTTAGACTCGTATTTGATTTTGAACTTGACTTGATTTTGAGCTTTATTAATGATTTGATTACAACTCTAATAGGTAGGTATGAACTCGTGGTATTAGAACATCTGGAAGGTACCATTTTAGTGTAACCATGTCATGCATTGCTTGATTCAATATGGAGCCTAAGCCCTGATTTTTATTTTTCAACACCCTTTCTTAATCTGGACAGTAGCTGTCTCATATGCCTAACTTGTTCTTCAGCTTCATCAACTTGTCTAATTGCAATACCTTGGTGAACATATTTGTTAGTTGAGCTTTTGTTTTTAGATAAGCTGGATGTATTTGTTGACTTAAACTTTTTTTCTAACAAAATTAAGTCCATCTTTACGTATTTAGTTCTTAAAAAAAATGGGGTTGTTACAAATGTGTAGTGCTATTTGGTTGACCAAAATAATGTTGTAGGAGTCTTAAAGATGAATTCTAATTCTATTAGTAGTATTCTAAGTCATAAGTTCTCACAAGTAGTTGTTGTTAGACATCGTTTGGTTTGGAATCCGGATCATGATCAGTATTTTTCAGAAATTTTTTTCTTACAAAATTAATATTACTTATTTTATATCATTATTAAATTAAATTATTATAAAAAAAATTAAATAGTTTTTTGAATTTTAAATTATCATATCGTTAGTTTTGATAAAAAGATAATAGTTTATAAAAATAGTTCACTAGTTTTGATTCTGATTCCGAATCAAATACTACCTTATTGTTCTATATTCAATCTCAATTTTAGATTTAGCAACAATACTTTGTTTCATGTTTTTTCCATATAACTAAGTTGCTTTCAAGTTTGATGTCATCTCTATAGTTGATCTCCTATAAATGGAAGATCCTACCAAATCTGCAACTAAAAGTGTCATCTATTCTAGGACTTAATAGTTTCTTTACCATAGACCTAATCCTAGAGTTTTTTTAATATACCTCAATATTTGATTGATTGCTTTTGGCCTTGTAATTGTTAGGCAAATTAATTTTCCTATTAATCTTCTATACATTTCATGGTCTTGAAGTGAGATTTCTTGACTTGGGAATCATTCGCAATTCTATTGTCTAATTGGTTTGTATCCCTCAATAGATCTAATACATACTTTTTTTATGACATTATCATATTTTGTGTTGAATGGGCTACTTTAATTCCAAAGAAATAGTGTATTGAGTTTTTAAGTAGTCCTCTAATTCTCTTATTCATGTACTGTTTCTTCTAATAATGATTATATTATTAATATACACGAATAACATAATTATACTTTGATTATTTTTTTTTAAAGAAAAAGTAGTAATCAGGGAGGCTTCTTTTGAATTTATAGTGGGTCATTGCAGTGTTGAACTTTTTAAACTATGGTTTGGGTGACTACTTCAAACTATAGAGTGTCTCATTCAATTTGCAAGCTTGTTCTAATATATTTGTACTAAATCTAGATGGTTCTAAGGTATACACTTTCTTCTAAAAGCTTGGATACAGAAAAACATTCTTGACGTCTAGTTGATATGTCTGCTATTCTTTGTTCATTGCTTGCAATAGTATTACTCTAATAATATTTATTTTTATTACTATTAAAATGGTTTAAAAAATAATTTATTCTTTGTGTTTGAGCATACCCGTTTGTCACTAACTTGACCTTATATTTTTTCACAGTTTCACGTATCTTATATTTGACTGCATGCACCCATTTGCATTCCATAATGGATTTATTCATTGGTTTAAAAAATTAGTTTTCAAATGTTATTCGTATGCAAAACTTCAATTTTATCTTTCATAGTCTCTCTCCACTTAGTATATGCCATTGCCTCTTGCACTATCTTAGGTATTTTGATGGCTGTGAATTCAGTGCAAAAATTTTAAAAGCAAGAATTAAGTTTTGATATGATACAAATCTAGTGATTGAGTGCTCGGTGCATTGTCTCTTTTCTGTTTTAAAAGCGATTGACCAATAAAGATTATCGCTTGTATCTAAGGCTGGAATATGAGGTTGAGTTTTAGGTTCTAGTTCTTCATTTTGTTCCGATGCACCCTTTACTTTTGATTCATTATTAATCAACTCTTGTGCAGTTGGATCTCTTTCAAAAAATATAGATGATGGTGGAATATTTTTTTTTTTTTTTTTTTGTATACATAAGCAATTATTTTGGCTTGTCTGAAGTCACAGGTAATTGTTCTACAGACACAGATAAAGGAGTATCAATTTCAATTCTTATTTTTGTTATTTCTATTCTTTTTTTTTTGAATAGTATGCTATATTATTGAAGAATTCTATATCAATTGAAATATATGTTTTATGTGTTTAAGGATTGTAACATCTATAACCCTTTTTTATTTTAAAGTATTTTATGAACATGCATTGAATAGATTTGGATTGCAATTTGTCTTTGAAAGGGTTATAATTATAAATATACAGAGGTATTCAAATATATTTAAGTGATAGATGAAATGGTTGTCTCTGATATAAAATATTTAAAATATTTTTATTATTTAGCAATGGAATTAGAGTTTTGTTTATAAGAAATGATTTAGTGTGAACTGCATCTTTTTAGAATTTGGCTAGAGCATTTTTCTTAAACATTAATGCTCGTACAACTTTTAAGATATGTTAGTTTTTTTTTTAGCAACTTCATTTTGTTAAAAAATATATGCACATGATATTTAAAAAATAATAATATTTTTTTAAGATAATTTGAAATTTAATTGAGGGGTATTCATCTCCATTATTAGATCTTAGTATATTGATATTTACATTAAACTGATTTTGAATTTTCTTATAAAATGTTTCAAAAGTTTCAAAAACTTTTAATTTTCTTTTTAACAAGTAATGTTATATGTAGATGATCATCAATGAAAGTTATAAAATATTTATATCCATTTAGAGAATTATTTTTGGTTGTTCATACATCATTATGAACAATGTAAAAAGGATAAATACTAGTTTTATTAAGTCTTTGGAACATAGATATACCTATCATGTTTTACAAATTCACAAGATTGACAATATTTACTGTGAGATAAACTTAAGTTTGAAAATAATTGTGTGAAAATATTCTAAGTGGGATGACCTAGTATACTTTGCCATCTATCAAAATCTTCTTTCTGTGATTTCAAGATCTTTGGATGTTATGTTCCAAAATTTAAAAAATGAAGTCCTTTATTTTTAATATTGTTACTAATTTTTTTTTCTTATTTTGAGGTTCTGAAAAATACAATGAGTAGGAAAAAAGTTACACAATAGTTCAACTTTGTTATTATTTGGCTTACTTACAATAAGCTAACAGAAAATTTGGATGTATGTATACTTCTTGAACTAATTATTGGTGATAATGTTCCATCAACTTATTAGATTTAAATTGATGAGACATATTTGGTTGTGGATATTTGATTTATATTTGTAAAGAGTTTGTTTTTTTGATGCCCTTGATTTTATGATCTAGTGATTCTTTTATTTTTGTTGATTTGCTTGACTAACTGTCAGTGACTTAAATATTATGGTTATATTGGTTGTTTGTTCAAACATATTGTTATACTCTTCTCTTAATATAGTTATTTACTCTTTACTAAGTGAGGTAGCTTTCTATTCTCCACTGCTTTGGGTATACTTGCTGATTTTGTACATTATTGGCACATGTTGGTTTTCCAATTATAAATCAACACTTATTTATTGTGTGGTCAATCTTTTCACACTTTGTACACTTAAAATTAGGATTTTTCTTACATTTTCCTCTTCCTGTGCTGCCTTTGTCTCTTTGTTTTGTAAAGTCTGAACTTCTTCTACAACTATTATTATTTGTATAGTTATAATCTCTTCTTGAGGTCATAGCGGAGGCCTTTGTTATTTTTTTCTCTTTGAGGTCATCATTATGCTTCTTTGTAATCTATAATAAATTTGATTTAGGGATGAGATCTCACTGTTGCTCATGAAATTGGACTTCAGTTTATATTGTTAGCCCAATCCCATCAAGAAGGATAACTTCACTTTTTTCTTTTTCTTTTTCTTACTTATTCAATCTTGATTGAAAGATAATGTTCCACTTCATTCCATACATCACTCATGATTCCAAAATATTCATCTAGTTTTTTCCAATCTTGTTTGGTTGTGAATATTTCTTTATATAGTACAAAGAGTTTAAGATATTATCTTTGCTTTTATATATCCCTTTTGAGCTCTTTCCATATGATTCTTGATATGTGACAATAAAGAATAGTTTTTCTACATTGGGCTCGAGACTATTCAAAAGTAATGACATTACTTCATGATTTTTAGTCTCTTTTGTACTTGTGATTTTTTGACAAGATGGTCTTGTGTTTCTTTTGAAATTAAGTAAATCTCTATAGCTCTTGCCCATGGTAAGTAATTTTCTATTCCTTTTAGTTTGGTGGAGGTAATATGTAGGCTTCCTCCATTTTTCTGTGGCTCCTTGTTATTGACCATGATTTGTTTGTTATTCATGGTCCCGTTGGCTCTAATACCATGTCAAAATTTTAAATTCTAAAGTTTTTTCTTGAGAAAGGTTTGGGTTTTCATTTCATTGATGTGTTCTATTTACTCTGAGAAAAGAGTTACAAAAATATGTTCTTGCTTTTCTTGCAGGTTTGTTTTATACTTCTAAAAATTCTAGCATACTCACATTTAACCTAGGCTTCTATTTGATTTTGAAACTTCTATTTGGTTTTAAACTTGACTTGGTTTTGGGTTCTATTAATGATCCGATTACAATTCTAATGGGTTGTGATGAACCCAAGGTATTATTTTAGTGCAATTACGTCATGTATTGCTCGGCCTAATATGAAGATTGAGTCTTGTTCCTTATTATTCAATAGAGGGCATTGGCAGCTAGAATATCAGTCAAGCAACATCTTTGGTTTTTTGACAAAGTAGAAAGCATTGCTTATGTCTGCATGAAACTATGCTAGAAAATCTGCAATGGATGAAAATTAAAATTGATACGAGATGGAACTGGTTCCATTGCCATCAAATGGGTTGGTTGGTTGAAGCTGCTAACCAATCTTCCCTTGTTAATTCAAGGTGCCATTGATAAAAAATTGTTTTTCATGGAACAATTGGTCTGCAGGGCCAATAAGTTGGAAGTAATCGAGAAAAGGCTTAGCAGAACCCTAGTGGAAAATTTGTTAGTCTGCAAGTATGAATGGGGCCACCAATAGCAGAATTCTAGTGGAAAAACTGTTAGTATGCAAGTATGAACTGTGCTGCTGATAGCCCAGGCTCGCTTGAAATCCCCTATCTTTCCTGGTTTGAAAATTATGCACTCGGGTTGGGCTCCTAGATCTTGAAAAAAGTGAATAAGCTCATAGCAATGCAAGTTAAAGCCCGTGCACTTCCCACAATATCTTATGAAAAATTCAGGATTGGGTCCACCCAGGGCTTAACTAGATTAGCTTTTCTTGGACTTGGCAATGCGTGAGCCTGTCTGGTCCATTCACTGCTCTAACTATGAATTAAGTAATTGCATTATCCATTTGATACTTCAGATAAATTTGGAGGAGATTATTTAACTGATTTAGTTAAGGAAGCAAGGATCTGAATTTTAGCTTCATGTTCTTATGTGCAAACGACCATTTTGCACACAAACATGCCTAGTGAATAACTTTCCTGAAATTGGTAGATGGTTTGTTGTGTAAATCAATTTGTATTACTGCAGAAGATGAGAAAAATTCAAACAAGTTATTCATGAGGCAATTAAAGCTTTTCCCTTTGAAATATGATTCCTGTGTTTGCTATGTAGCTTTCAGATCATGCATGCAATGTTTCATAAATTGTTGGTGTTGATCTAATTAATTTTCTATATCATGCCTTGTATATATGTATTGCAGGAGTTTGAAAGGAAACTTGCTGTGAAAGAAGCATCTCTTCCCCAAGAACCTTCCTCAGATGATGAAAATGCTGTTACGCTTCTTGTCCGCATGCCTGATGGCAGCCGCCATGGGCGTCGCTTTTTGAAGTCTGATAGGCTTCAGGTAGGTTTTCAGTGTCCACAATTATCAAATGATAATTTTAACTAGTCTTTTTTCCTTCTGTCCAAAGTTATGATTCACAACTTGCTGTTTTCTTTTGCTGCAGCTTCTCTTTGACTTTATTGATGTTGGAAGGGTGGTTACCCCTGGCACCTACAGATTGGTGAGTTGGATTACAAGTTTTGGTTAAATTACATACGAGTCCCTGAATTCATGTGATGTTGCATATGAGTCTGATAGACATATCCATGTTTACTTAAACCATAATAAGAAATGTCACTTTACAAAAAAGAAATATATGATCATGACTTTCTTAACTCTTTAGGGATCAATTGTTGCCAATGGTCTGAGAAGACCTAACTTCATCTCATGCTTAAGCTGTAGAGGTTATTTATTTATAAATAGGAAACAGGAGCAAAAGTGATATTTTCAGTGGCTTATATGTAATTAACCCATAATTTTTAGATCTGTTTGTAATTCAGTCATCATATTTTTTATAATAGGGAAACAGCTGTGCTTTCTATCTTCAGCTTGTAATTCTCTCAAATGGATTTACTAATCACCAGTGCTCACAGATGAGACAATTCAATTGAAGACTTCTGATGGACATTTTCAGTTAAAATGAGCACACATGAATGAGTAGCGTTAAAGTCTGGATATGGTTGCTTGAGTTCAATCATTGAGCATAGATAAGAGTCAAGAAAAGTCCTTCAAAGAAGTAATTAGGACATTATTGAAGCACAGACTGACATTGATAGACGTAACCTACTTGGTATTAAGCATTAGTAGGAACTTACTAAATTTACAATTGAGGAACCTTTTCCATGTGTCTTCTAGTACTAGCAAATTTGTATTGACCGTTTTTTGCACAGACTACAAGTGCTCAACACAAAACATGCTTTCTGCATGGATCGATAGTATAGAGCCTTGTGGATATTGAAGAAGACACTGGTTGATGAATAAGAAGAAGAGCAGAATGATGAAAGATACATGGTAAAAACCATGGCAATTATATTAATCAATAAAAATTCACAAATAAAAAGATAAACTAAAATCCACTTTGGAGCAGCACTTGTACTCAACTATTCCTGTATAAAATAGGAAGACTCTTAAATAAGATGTCTTTCCAAATTAAGCAGCCTTTGTAAGTAAATATTTCTGAAGCTGGAAATCTAACTAAAGAAGAACGTTCTCTAACTCTTACTGCCCCAGGTATGGGTGTTGTAGAACTCAGGTTGGGTATAGGTCATTTAATGTTACCCGATTTTTGAATGGATCCGGCATGGGTCGGTCTCTTGACCTGCCACAGGTCATGGTACTCTATTTTGAACAAATCAAATTACCTTACTATTTACTAAGCGTTATAAAGCTGAGGCAAATGTATACTAATATAAAAGCTATTGTTCTTTATGAAAATGAGTGAACATGCTACGTGTGGGTATAAATTAGTTTTAAATAAATATATACATAAATATCTATTTTTAACATTTATTTATTTTATTATAATAGTTCTTTTGGAGATTAAAAATTAATGAGAAGCAAAAAACATATCAAGATTTTTTTTATTATTTATAATTATAAGATGAATTTTAAAAATGCTATTTAGGTTTGATTTTTTTTTTTCTCTATGGAGATAGAAAATTAATGAGAAGGCACGTAGATTTCTAAATAAATGGATTATGTTGGATGGGTTAGGTCAACCCACTAGCAGGTACAGGGTTTGTAGGGGTCAGCCTGCTAGTGACTTGAGTTGTGTATGGGTCAAGCCTTTTGGATATGTTGACCCAGTTTGACCTGACCCAAACTCACCCAATCCGACCCATTGACACCTCTAACTGTCCCCTCATAACTACATAAAATTTCTGAAATTAATAGTAAACAAAATATGGATAAATTTGTTTATACTTTTTCAGCTGTAATTTCCTGTCTATTTTGACAATTTATGTTCTAGAATTTGAGTTGTCTGTGGATAGTGTCTGTAGGTATCAAATACTATTTGACTGTTATGATTGATGACCTGTACCTATTGATGTTCTTGCATCAGCTTCCAACCTATTGTTTGTACCTTCAGCTGTCTAGGTTCATGCTATAATGAAAAAAATTTCTGTCAACTTGAGAACTGTACCTTAAATTTCCTGGCTTGGCTTCTTTTTCTTATCACTAAGTGGAATTTGTTAAAACGTTTCCGATCATTTGACTAGGTTTTGTTTAATTCTCACTATCCAATTCTAGTGAATCCAATTTTTGTCTTCCGGTTAGACCACAATTCCAAATTATGTTGCTATTCAGCAATTCTTAGTTAATCCTAGCACATCCTAATAACAGAATACTGGGTATAATTCAATTGATCTATACAAGCAAGTCTAAAAAAAACTTTGGAATTCTTAGATGCTATTAGATCTTTCTCAAGTGCCCCGTATCCTGTATATTTCATGTTTATCTGAGATTGCTGCTTGCATTTGGACAGGTGCGACCATACCCTCGGCGTGCATTCACGGCTGAGGAGAGCCAGCTGAGTCTTAGTGAGCTGGGTCTGACCAGCAAGCAAGAAGCATTGTTTATAGAGTTGGTTTAATATCTGCATCATCTAGGGAACAGGTGTGTCAAATAGCATGATACGTAGCTTACACCTGGTCACAATGGGAAAAAGAAATGTCGGAGTTCATGATTAAGTTCCTGAGGCTGAGGAACTTGGACTCGTCCACTATTTGTGGTGCAAATTCTCGTACTTTTCTAGTTATTTATGTTATTGAGCATGTCTGGATAGCAGTAACTGTGTACATAAATATCATCCGCGTCAAAGCATTGTATACATTTAATCCAGATAAACACCATCATTGTTTGCCTGAGTTCTGGAGAATATAATTTGTGCTGGTCTGCTTTGTTGCAATATTACAGGCTTTGTCCTAATGTCTAAGAGTTACAATAGTTTGCTGTCTATTTCTCAACTTTTTAGTCTTGAGTTTAACAATATAGTTATTATTACATTTATGCGTTGGGCTATGCGTACGTACAAAATTTGGAAGGGATTGTCATTGGACTTTCAAGTTCTAGGGTCTAAAGTTTAAATAAAAAGGTTTGTAGCTCTGTGATTAGGTTGTGGAAATTTTTATCCACTTACATTTGATTTATAAAGAAAATTTGATTAAAAGATACTAAATGACACATAAAATAGTTGATCTTGTAATATTTGCACTTCGATCTACATCATATTAACCATGAGATTAAATAATAAAGCAAACATTTTCAAGGATGTTGTAGAGGTGGTAAAATTCATTAACTGAAAACATTTTTTCTGAGGGTCAATTAAGATGAAATACCCTATTGTAAGAATTGACATCATTAAAAAAAACTTGCAATTAGTGATGTAATAGAGAAATATGTCAATAATATTATTGAAATGGATAAGATAGAACACTTTAAAATTCCACTGGTACCAACTGGAGGAAGCAGCTGCTGACGTCATCCGGACTACGCTCGCCATACTGTACATGTTATAGCTCGGTGCCCCAACTCAGTGCAGCTTGATGCAGAGCTTCATAACGTCTCATCTGCATTACCAAACATCCATAGTAAAAGAGGATAACAAATGTCCCTAATTCATTAGTTTTAATAGTACATCCAAAGAAGGGATATTAAATGTTATAAATATCCCTTTAGACTTCAGTTGTCGGTCATTAATTCCTACAGGGACTATCATTATGAAGAAGAATCCAATAAAATCATAATTAATTTGTAAAGCCTCATATCACCTTCACCCCACCTACCATGTATGTCTATATATATCCTATATATGGCTCCATTTAAGGGGTTTATCTCCTGCTTACTTGTTATCATATACAAATTATACTACCACTGACTTGAGTATTATAATAACCTTAATAGGATAAATTTTGATGAGTTTTTTTAGGTTTTTTAAATTATGCTTCATCATTTGGCACTAAAGGAGGACTGCATTCTCTCTCCTTATCCATCATGCAACTATGATCTAGGACTGGATCCCAAGAGCTTTCTAGTAAACCAACCATAACTTAGGGACCGAGGAGCAACCCTCAACATGTACGAGGCCTCACTAATCCTCATGCAAAGAGTTTAACAACTTGTTTGCATAGTTGTAGGGCTTGGCTAATCTGATGCAACATCAAAATGACTTAACAGCCTAGTTGTAGCTCCCTTAAAACCTCCTCAACCTTTTATTCAACCTTTGTGCTTCACAACAAGTGGTGCCTTTGCCACCCCCTCAGTAAAGCGTTGAGGGTCCTTTGTAGGCTACACCTCTTTCACAATAACAAACACATTAGAATCATTCTCCACTTCAATAACACGAAGATTAGCATATCCCCAATGTGCAACAATAACTTTTTACTCAACTGACACTCTCGGAAGGAGCCCAGTAGCTTACAGACCTTTGGGTATTTCCATCTGGGCACCAATAGTGCAATAATAAGTTTACGCTCAAGCTATGTCCGAAGCTTGCCAACAAGAGGCATTTAGCCCTCTATGTGGATCTCAAAATCAACCTAGCTCTCTCTTTGATAAGAGACCTAATAGATTAATCTCCTCCCCAAAGTTTAGGCTATTGATAGTTGATCCCTACAAATGGACTACTGATTTAGTCCAATACGTTCACTATTTTAAGTCCCAAATGAAGGTGCGTGAGGCAAACAAGGGATTGTTGTGTAGGGCCTTCACCCACCCCCTTTGTGGGAATGCAATAATATGGTGTGTGTCACTCTTGCTGAGTTAAGTGATAGACTTATCCAATCTTAGCCATAAGTTTATGACCCTATTCATATATTTCATCCCCCATCAAGGGATCTTTACCTCTCTCCTCACCATCAAACATCAAGATAGTAAGTCACTCTGAGCCTACTTGAATTGGTTCAATGTCAAGATGTTTCATATTTGGGATGTTGATAAATCAGTGGCCTTACGGCAAGTGAGAGACCTTTGCCCCAACATGCTTTTCTGCTTTAGCCAAAAGGCAAGCCATTGACCTCCCAAACTTCATGAATAGAGCTTGTAAGTATATTGATGGTGAAGACATTTTCATTGCCAAGAAGGAAGTTGAGTAGTCCACTAAGCCTTAGTGTGAGAGTGGAGATGAAGGTGCTAGAGCCAAAGTACACGAAGCTACAGGCCCTTTGAGCTAAGCTAGTTTTCAGTCCCCTCAGTTGCCCAAGGATCGAGATGTTGGAGTTGGTAGAATATAGATAATTTTTGTGCTGACCTTAGCATATGAGGCTTACTTGAGGGCCACTTAACAAGATCCACTACCATTGTTCCCATTGGGAGGATAGACACACTATCGAAGAGTGCATCAACCTCAAGAAAGAGACAAAGAGGCTCATACAAGGTTTTCACCTCTGGTAGATTGTTAGAGACTAAAGCAAAGAGAGAGCCAAGCAATAGGGGAGATCAACTCTGATCAAGGTGCTTATGCAGGAGGATCAATGACAACAAAGCTAACTCAAGCTCAACAACTTGTCGAATATGCATCAAATCAATGGCATAACGGGGGGACTTGGCCCATTAGGCAAGACTCGATCAGCTTGGTGCAATCACACCCACCAAGCTATGGGAGTCAACAAGATGAACCCTTCTAAGAAGCTAAAGGAAGTTGCGTTTAGCCTCAATTGCTCCACAAAGCATGAAGATAGGAATAGCATGCTCGACAAGGGATCAAAAAGGCATCCTGGTAGCCCATGATGATGACTTTGTGGTTTGAGCTGTCAGAGCCGACCATTGGGTGGAGAAGATCCTTTTTGATACATGTAATAAGGCTGACATTCTTTTCCATGGAGCTTGGGAGAGCATGCATATGAGGAACTAAGACTCTTAAGCCTTTTGTGTGGTCCCCGGTCAGCTTCATTGGGGGCTCCGTTAGTCCATTAGGTACTATCGGTTTGCTCATCACAAAGGAGATGGAGATAAGACTTGTACCATCTTCATGAAGTTCACAGTGATCTCTAGGCCTTCAACATATAATGTCATCGACAACCGACCAACTGAACAAGCCGGAGTGGTTATCTCAACTCTTCATCTACTAATGAAGTTTCATGCAAATTAAGGAGGGATAATTGAGGCATGGGGCAATCAACTGATAGCTCAATACTACTACATGGACTCCTCGAAGAAATCTACCACAACCACAATCAAGGAAGAAGGCCCCCAACATGCTACAAAACCTCATATCAACGATCAAGAAGAAGTGTTGAGCCTCCTGAAGTAGTGTCAAGAATGCCTTGTTGCTGTTGAGCAATTGATGATTGTCGACTTGGATCAAGATGAGCAAAATGCAGTCAAGGTTGAGGGAGCATTCTCCAAGCACCTTGTAGATATCCGTCTTTTCGATCTTTTATTAATCCCAATCACAACTCTGAGCTGATCCATCTTTTTGTAAGTTGATTATTTAAACCTAGAGATCCTTTATATTTCAAGTTGTATCTTATATCATGAGCTAAAAGTCCATACACTTTGATCCAAATTTACTTATTGCTTAGCTAAGTTTCCTTATCACTCTAAGCTGAAAATTTCTGCAATTCAGGGATGTTGAAGTGTCTACTAACTTGAACTAGAAAATCCTAGTCTCCTTTACCCTACAATTAGGGCGAACCCACCTGGAAATAAAGAAAAACAAAAGTTACAAGTACAAAAAAAAGGTATGTAATTCCCCTACGTCGAGATTCTATTGTATGGAATGAATCATACTCTAGAAGCTTGGCATATGAATTGAACCAATTGATGTGTAGTATAATCCATACCTAGTGTATAGATTAACCTAAGGTCAAGCCCACCTTTCCCTCATCTAGACCTACGAACAAATCTCTTTCACCAACTTCCCATTATGAATTAATCTCATCCATTAATTTTCATCGACCTAAACCCATCAAATACCCATGAAAAATTTGAAACACTCCAACCAAACTCAAAAATTAGTGATCCAGGAGTCTGAATTTTTAGTTAAATCTATGTTGTAGATCAACCAAAAAATTTAGCCTCATATCAACTATCTAAAAAATTTGGGACCTGTAGTACATCTATATAAATGGTCTCATTTCTCCCCTGAAAAACCATCAAGTCTCCATTAAAAGATATCAATTACTCACCAGGGAAGCATGCATCTAGAATGACCAAAACTCTCAAAATCTTGGATCAATAATTTTGATTAGTTTCAAGGAGATGAGGATGGTTTACAATGACAACATTCTCAGTGGGAACATTTCACAACGGGAGGTGAAGGGACTATGTGGCGTCATAAGCTCTTTCTTTCCTTCTATCCTCCTTTTCTTTTCTTTTCTTTTATTTTGCATCTAGAATTCATCATCATTATCATAGCATATAGCTTCATCCTTTGGGAAATCTAAAGGGGATTAGAGAGAGCCTAAATGCCAAGGTGGAAGGTAAGCTTTTACTAATTTTCTTGCTTTATTTTATTTTATTATTTTATTTGTACACTCTAAAAGGTCACAAAAATTTTCTTTCTTTATCACAGGTGTGTATAAGCAAACTAAAGTTCGATAGGGTGGGCATATTCTTGTTTGAGTCAATTTTATAACCCAACTTTGACTTTGAGTTTGACAAGAATTAGAATTGAACTTTGAGTCTAATTTGTGCTGAGTGGGAGTCCAATTTAAAATAAATATGGGCTGAAATTTTAGGCCTAAATATTGAATTGGGCCCTACCGATTGATCACTTGGTGAACCAGTCGACTGATTCTCACAATTTAGAATCGGCAACACTTTGTTAGTTGACCAGTTCCCCAACTAGTCAACCAGTTCTCAAAGGTTGGGTACTTAATTGCTCAGTCGGTCGATTGGTTCCTACCAGTTGATTGGTTTAGGCATGATCTACAGAAATAGAAATAAATCCTCTCTAAATTCATGAAGAACAAATGAATTTTTTGATTAGCGGATTGCAATCTGAAAGAATATCAACCCAAGATTCAAATCTAGGAGCTAATGGCAAGAATATATTCATCAAATTTCAAAATTTATTAAGCTTCCAATCGAATCTTGAAGATCCTCTTGGCCACTTATAAGATCCTCAAGATGGAAATAAGTCTTTGTCCAATCTCATCAAGAATCAATAGAATTTTTAGTCAAAGGATTGCGATATTAGGATATATCAATCAAAGATCCAAATATGAGGTTCATAGCAAGGATATATCCATCAAATCTGAAAATCAATCAATGACTTAAATTGAAGATCCTCTTGACCCTATAAAAAGAGGGCTAGAGCACACGAATTTAGGAGAGAAAACTAGACATGAATTCTAGAGGAATTATATACAAAATGAAGGAGAAACTTTGGACAAATCATGAGAGAAAGGAGATCTTGCCACCGAGAAGGAGACCAAGAGGGTGTTGTCAAGGAATTAAAGAAATCTAAGGCTTCTCCCCTTCTTCGTCTTTTCTTTTTCTATTTTATCCTTCCTTCCCTCTTGCTTTCCACAATAATCTTGCAGCCATTACTGCCCCATACTCTTGCCACCTTGAGCCCTCACTGCTTTCGTTTGTGCTATCCCTGTCATGCTATCGTTTGCATTGGGGCTACTGAACCTGAGAAGATTGGGTGCTAGAACCTAACCACAGGTGCCCTCTTTGCTCCATCACTACTATGGCCACCCACGATTTTGCACATTGATGGACTCCATCACCATCATGGTCACCTATGGCTTTGTGCATCGATGGACCCCATCACCACTGTGGCCACCCACAGTCCTTTGCACATCGATGAACTCCATCACCACCTGTAGCCCCCTTTACACATTGATAGACTCCATCACCATCATGACCACTTGCAATCTCTTGCACATTGATGGGTTCAATTATCACCGCAGCCACTTGTAGCCCCTTGCACATCGATGGACTCAATCAACACCATAGTCACTTGCAGCCTCCTTACATACCATGACACCATCACTTGCATGAAAATTTGAATTTTGAAGCCCACCATGAAGATCCTTGAAGACAATGAAGAGACATCAATGAAGGCTCGCTTGAACTTGAACAAAAATGAAGAAAACTAAAGTGGCTAAAACTCACAAATTTAGACTTTAGGCTAGTCTTCGAGCTCACCAAATCAAGCCAGTTTTCAAGCTCATGACCATTAGACTATAGGCTAGCCTTTGGACTTATTGAATGTTTTAAACCAATCTTCAATCATTGGACTATAGGTCAACCTTTGGGCTTGTGACCATTAGACTATAGGCTAGTCCTCAAGCTCACCGAATATCTTAAGCCAGTGTTTGGGCTCATGACCATTGGATTATAGGCTAGCCCTAGAGCTTGCTAAATATCTTATGCGAGCCTTCGAGCTCATGATCATTGGACTATAGGCCAGCCTTCGGGCTTACGACCATTGGACTATAGGCTAGCTTTCAAGCTTGCCTAATGTCTTAAGCCAATCTTTGGGCTCGTGACTATTAGACTATAGATCAAGCTTTAGGCTCACCATACATCTATAAGTTAGCCTTTGAGCTAGCAATCATTTAGACTATAAGTCAGCCTTCGAGCTTGCCGAACATTTGTAAGTTATTTTTCGGGCTTGCGATCATTTGGACTATAGGTCAATCTTTGAGCTTGCCGAATGTCTATAAGTCAGCCTTTGGGTTTGCCAAATAATTATATGCTAGCCTTCAAGCATGCGATCATTTGGAGTATAGCTAGCCTTAAAGCTCGCCAAACCTCTATAAGCCAACTTTCAAGCTAGCAATCATTTGGGGTACAAGGTCAGCCTTTGGGCTCACCAATATAAGACAACCTTCGAGCTTATAGTTATTTGGGTTACAAGGCCAATCTTTGGGCTCACTAATATAAGACAACCTTCGAGCTTATAGTTATTTGGGTTACAAGGCTAGTTTTTGGGCTCACCAAACCTCTATAAGCAAGCTTTTGAGCTCACAATTATTTGTGTCACAAGGCCAGCCTTTCAAGCTCGCCAAACCTCTATAAGTTAGCCTTTGGACTTGCAAGAATTTGGTTTACAAGGTCAGCCTTCAGGCTACCAAAACCTTTATAAGTCAGTCTTCAAGCTCTTAACCATTTAGATTACAAGGTCAATCTTTGAGCTTGCCAAACCTCTATAAGCTAGCTTTCAGGTTCGCAATTATTTGGGTTACAAGGTTAGCCTTTGGGCTAGCAATTATTCAATTTATAAACCAACCTTTGGGCTCATCAAATCTCTATAAGCCAACCTTCAGGCTTACAATCATTTGGATAATAGGTTAGTCTTTAGGCTCATTCTAATGGCAGCCTGTGGGCTCTCAAATCAAAATCAATGAGCATAAAATCAATATTGACTACTCAATTACATTGGGTGTAAGCCTATTTGGCTAAGATAAACGAACAAAGTCAAATCGACCTGAATAAAGCAATGGACGAACCTTATAAACAAAAGCAAGTAGACTGGAACTAGTCCAATTGGGCAAAAAACCCTCCTGGTTGGATGACCAATACTCTGACTGATTGTCTAATTTTGTTAAAATAAAAATAACACCTGTTTGCAGTCAATCAATCGGTAGCTCTATCGGTCACCCATTTTAGTCAAAAAACTGACAACTTGGGTTAACATACAATCCAAATTGAGTCAATTCTCAATCAACCCAAACCTAGGTTAATTCAAGTTCAAGCCAAGTCAACCTAGAAGTAAAACTAAGTTTGTGTTAAATTGTAATGGAGTCAAACAACATTCAAATAAAAAAGGGCTTCAAATTGAATCTTATTAGGTTGAACTATGACAAATTCAAGTTGAAGGCTGGTTAAGTCAAAAGCCATTTAAACTAAGCTATAATAAGTTTGAAACAAACCCAATCGAGTCAAACCAAGTCAAGCTAAATCAAGTTCAAACTAAACCCCAAGTAGGGTGAAGCCAAACTCAGAATCAGAACACAAGGCAAGCTTAACCCAAATAAGTTTGAATAGGATTAAATTAATCCAAACTGAGTCCCACTAGGATTGCTAACCCTCTAACAACATTCCAAGGCTATGTCCAAACCCATAAGCAAGGAATGATGCTACTATCCTGACCTAAACCAAAACTAGTTTGCATAAGACTAAACAAGGTCAAACTAAATCTCACTAGGTGAGCTACAAAAACTTTTGGCAACACTTTAAGGCTTTACCTAGCTCCACAAGCTATGGGTAATGATACGTTCAAACCAAATAAAGTTATTGCCAACACCTTATTATCTAAGGAAAACACTACAAATCAAATGAAGTTATCTCCAACACATTATTGGCTAAAAAAAATACTTTAAACCAAATGAAGTTATTGCCAATGCCTCATTGGCTAACCAAAACACTTGAAACCAAATGAAGTTATTGTCAATGATTTATTAGCTAACGAAAATACTTCAAACCAAATGAAGTTATCTCCAACACATTACTGGCTAATAGAAAAATTTCAAACCAAAAGAAGTTATTGTTAATGCCTTATTAGCTAATGAAAATACCACAAACCAAATGAAGCAATCCTCAATACCTCATTGGCTAATGAAAATACTTCAAACTAAATGAAGTTATCCTCAATGTCTCATTGGCTAACGAAAATACTTCAAACTAAATGAAGTTTCACTAATACCTTATTAGCTAGCAGAAACACTTTAAACTAAATAAAGTTATCATCAACACCTAATTGGCTAATGAAAACACTTCAAACTAGATGAAACTATCGCCAATGCCTTATTGGCTAATGGAAGCACTTCAACTAAATAAAGTTATTGTCAACACCTCATTGGCTAATGAAAATACCAAGTAAAATTATCACTAATGTTTTATTGGCTAATAAGAACACTTCAACCAAATGAAGTTATCGGTAACACCTCATTAGCTAACAAAAATATTTCAAACCAAGTGAAGTTATTGTCAATGCCTTATGGTTAATGAAAACACTTCAAACAAAGGAAGTTATTGCTAATGACTCACCAGACTGATGAAAACACTTTAAACCAAGTGAAGTCATTGCCAACACCTTATTGGCTAATGAAAATACTTCAAAATTAAAAATAAAGCTATCGTCAATGATTTATTGGATAATGAAAATCTTTCAAATCAAATGAAGTTATTACCAACCCCATCAAGCCAACAGAAACACTTCAACCAAAAGAAGCTATCGCCAACACTCAGGCTAACGGAAACACTTCAGGCTAATCCTAACAAGCCATTGACAACACTATCTAATGAAGTAATCATAAACATTCAAAGCAATTGGAAACACTTCAAACTTCTCTCATATCCTTCTGTGTCCCATTGGACAAAGCTATCAACATCTACCAAAGATCAAGTCAAGACATATCTGAGTTAGACATCATATGGTCAAGCATACAGGAGTGGGACAGCAGCACACATTGGAGTTTCTTTTTCATTCCTTATCTTTATTATTATTATTATTATTATTATTATATTTTCTATGATTCCATGCTAAAATTCATTATAAAATGAGGGTATGCCCTTACTTAATCTATGTACACTTTTTCATACCAATCAAATGATACTTTCTTCTTTTATTTTTTGTGTTTTTATTTTATCAGTTTGGTTTCTTCTTTAGGAGATTTTTGATAATTGTTGGGATAATTAACAATAGGAGACTTGCGCATATTGAAAATCAATATTTTCATAATACCTGATTATGTAATTAAATTAACACACTTTGATTTGTGCATCGAGGTCACTCCCCAGGGTCTCTACCATCCTAGGTTATCAATTCTGATCCCACAATCCTATGCCTAATAAGGAGGCTTCCATAATTACTTTCAAAGATCTCATGTATCTTTTAGGTCAGGTAGCAAATTCTCAACAACACCAACCCAAAAATTCTGGTGGGACCTATAGAATAGTGACTATTGTGGAACATCTTTGTGCAAGGTAAGTTTTCTTGTTTACATCTTCTTGTGGGGTCTCAATTTTGCTTTGATTTTTGGTTGTTCCATGAAGTGCTCAACGGTTATCTACTTCTTTTCTTTTTTCTATTTTCAAATCGATAGTGAAAAAATTTAGGTTCAAATCACCTTTGATCAAGTATAGGCTTTGTGACATCCTCTATTTTTGAGCACTGCAACAACTAGGAAATGGTGTCTTGGAGATAGAGTGATACCTAGGATCTTACTATACTTGGCTAAACCTCTATAACTCCCACCTCAAAAGCAGGCAAGTTGTGTCTTGATTTTACCAAAAGAAGCTAAGATATTGCATCTTGTTGAGCCAAATCAAAGGGTTAAGGGGTTACTCTTTATTAAGAACATCTTCTTTATCTCTGTATTAATTCACAAACTATCGTGGTCACAAGGGAAGAAACTTTTGGGCTGATTGTACCATCTTTTCTGAAGTATATAATGTGTGAAATCCAATAAACAAGGGATATCCTAGACTACAACAATATTAGAAATAGGAGAGTGTCACTCATCTTGCAAAATAATAATAACCTCAATATAAACCCTAAAATTGATGAAACTTGTTTGACAATCATGACCGATGAAAATATTGATATACACAATTTGGATCTTCTTGAACTTATGAATCTTATTAGTCAAAAGTTGAGTTCTAATTGTGAGATAGATTTTGGTGGCCCGAAGTAGCAGAGACCATAGGGAGCGATCTTGATGCATAAATCAAAGTATGTTTAATTTCAAGTATGCTATCAGGTGTTGTGAAAATATTAACTTTCAATAGGCATAATCCCTTGTTATTAATTGCTTTGACCATTGTTAAAAATCTTCTAAAGCAAAAAACTTAGTTAATAAAATAGAGGCACAAAAAAGGAAAAGAATAAAGTATTCAATTGATTTTAAGAAATTGTACATAATTAAGTAAGAGTATATCCTCACTTTACAACAAAAAGATCATATAAATAAAATAAAAGAAAGAGAGGAACATGGGAAAGAAGCTTTGATGTGTATTGCTACTCTGCTCCCTTACACTAGACCGTGTGGAGTCTGACTTGAACGAATATTTAGTTTGTAATATCACCAATGACTTATGTGGTTGGGTATAGTTTTGAAGTGTGACCAACAGCTTTGAGCATATTGGTCATTAACTTTTTTGAGTTGGTAGCATCACCAATCTCTTATAGGATTGGGTATAGCTTTGAAATGTGACGAACAACTTTAGGCATGTTGGTGATTAACTTCTTTGATTTGAAGTGGCATTACCCACTACTTGTGGAGTTGAATGAAGCCTTTGAGTGTTGCTAGAGGCTCTCATAGCACACCCAATGGGACTCAATTTAACTCAATTTAGTCCTATTTGAACTAGCTTTGGGTTGGGTTAGGATGGCAATATCACCCATTGTTCATAGCCTTGGAGTGTTGCCAAAGGTTTAGTGCACCCAGTAGGACTTAGTTTGACCCTATCCAGTTCCATCCAAATTAATCTGGGTCAAGTTCAAGTTATATTCAACATTTAAAAATTAATTTTAATTCAAGTCTAGTTTGATTCAATTCAATGTTCAAAATTTGATTAAATTAGGATTTGCTAACCCTTTACCTGAAGATGATGAGATGTTCCAATTTTCTCTTCCCAGAACCTTTGGTGATTGGGTTTGTACTGATACTTTATGGCGCATGCAATTAGAGGCCACTATTGTGAAATGACTATCACAACTGTGGAGGGTCATCAGATTAACCATAAGAATTATGTGAAACATCTATTCTCAAAATCATTATTGGTATTGATGGTGAATATTCACCTTACAATAATAAATTCAATTCACCAAGTTTGGCATTGATTTTTAGAAGTGCATTTGTCAAATACTGATTATTGACTTGGGACAACACAAATTTCAATTTGAGAATTTGATTTAATTTAATGTTCATAACTCAATTTTGGCTTAAGCTAATTCATGTCAGATTGAGTTCAACTTTGTATTAGACTCTTATTAGACTCGGGTTTGCATCTTAATGGACTTTGGTTGAAGTTCGAGTCAATTTACGCTTAGTTTGATTTCAATTTAGGCTTAACCTGATTTTCGTTTGACTTTTGGGTTTGATTTGACCTATTTAACTTATATTTTGAACTTGATTTAACCCAATTAGAGTTTGATTTGAGTTTAGTTGGACCCAAATTGGATTTGATTTAAACTTGACTTGATTCTGAATTAACCCAACTTGACCTGATTATTGTTGATTATGAGCTGATTTAGTTCAGATTAACTTAATTTAGATTTTGGATCCAATTCAATTTGATTAATTTTAGATCCATTTGATGGTCCATCTAAGTCAATTAGCATTGCTTATTTATTCTAGCTAAGTCCAATGTGATTGAGTCACTTCATATTAATCAATTTGATTCGAGAATCTTTGGACTGTCATGATAATTTTGGATGAGCCCGAGGGTTGGCTTAGATAACCAAGTCCAAAGGGTTGCTTGGATGTGAGCTTGAAAGCTATGTTAGAGGTGCGAACCCAAGGGTTGGCTTAAGTATGCAAGCTCAAAAGCTAGCATGGAGGTGCAAACTTGAGGGTTGGCTAAGTGTGAACTTGAGACCAAAGGCTAGTTGAGTGAAAGTCCAAGGCAAGTTCTGATGCAAGTTTGAAGGCTGGCCGAGTGTTAGCTTGAAGGATGATTGAGTGTAAGCCCAAAGGCTAGCTTGAGTGTGATCCCAAAGGTTGGCTAAGTGTAAGCCTAAAGGTAGGATTGAGTGTAAGCTTGAAGGCTAGCTAAGTGCAAGCCCAAGGCTAGCTTAAGTGTGAGCCTGAAGACTAGCTGAGTGCGAGCTCGAAGGCTAGTTTAGATGTGAGCCCAAAGGTTGGTTGAGTGTAAGCCTGAAGGCAGACTTGGATGTGAGCCTGAAAGCTAGCTGAGTGTAAGCCCAAAGACTACTTAGATGTGAGCTTGAAGGTTGGCTGAGTGTGAGACTAAAGGTTAGCTCGGATGGGAGCCCAAAGACTAGCTTGGATGCGAACCTTAAGGCTAGTTGAGTGCGAGCCTGAAGGCTAGCTGAGTGTGAGCCTGAAGAATGGCTGAATATAAGCTCAAAGTTTGGATTGGATGTGAGCCTAAAGGCTAGCTAAGAGTGAGCTTGAAGGCAAGCTTGAATATGAACCTAAAGGCTAGTTTAGTGTGAGCATGAAGGCTGGCTTGAGTATGAGTCTGACAACTAGCTTAGTTTCAATAGACTTGAGAGTTGGATTGGGTTCGATTAACCTGAAGGCTATCCTGAATGTACAAAGCCATGAGTGGCCACAGTGGTAACAGAGGCCTGTTGATGTGCAAAGTCATTGGTGGCTGCAGTGATGATGGAGCTCTTCGATGCCCAAAGAACCGTGAGTGGTCATGGTGTTGATGAATTTTTGTTAATGTGCCAAAGACCATAGGTGATCATGGTGTTAATGAAGTTTCATTGGCATGCCAAAGACTGCAGTTGGCTATGGTGGTGATGGCATGAAAATCAAGGCAAGAGAGCTTCTCCTTTTTCTCTTTGGCCAATAACTTCCTTTTTATTTTTGTTCCTTCTTTATTTCTTTCCTTATTCTTCCTCAGGCTCATGCCCTTTTCTTCTCACCTGATTAAAGCCCCTTGACTTCATCTCCTCTGATTCAAGTTGGATCCAGCCAGATCTGACTACACTCAGCCTTGCTCGATGGTAGGTAGTCGTGAAAGGTGGTTGAGACTTAGTTGCTAGATGGGGTGTGGCTCGAAGCAGCATTGGCTATTGGGAAGAAAGAGGCTGGGGGTGGCTATGGTGGAGGTAGGAACAGTGTGAGGCTAGTGGGTGGCGAGGGTGGAAGGAGGGCTGTCCAACAGGGTGAAGCTTGATGATAGGTGCACGGGTGAGCTATTGGTGGTCACATAGGGGCGAACTTGGCTTGGTCTTGTAGGTAGTGGAGCAAGTCTAAGGTGGCAATGAGAGCTACCAATGGCCATGCAGGGGCAAAACTGGCCTAGTCGTATCGGCAGTTGAGCAAGTCCAAGGTGGCAGTGAGGGGAGCTATTGGTGGTTGCATGGGGGCAAAGAAAAGTGGGTCTGAGGCGACGATGGGAGATGCTAGTGGGTTAGGGTTTAAATGAGACACCCTCGAGGAGGCTGGTGGTTTCTCACATGCAGTCAGGGAGTAGGATGGGCCAGTAGTGAGCTTAAAGGAAGCCTTGCAAGCAAGGCACAAAAGAAAACATAGAAATTGAAGAAAAGAAGATAACAATCTTACTCGGTCACCTTTCTCTGCCTTCTTTGTATATGATATGTAGCTTCTTCTCTAATTGCCTGATTTTCTCTTCATCTTTCTTTGTTCTCTTCTCCATAATGGCCTACTAATCCTTCTCTCCATATTTTTGTGCTTATAGGATCTCCATCAACTTATAGGCCTCAAGAAGATTTGGGATCAAATATTTGTTTGGATTAAATTTGGAATGTTTGTGGGATTTGGTTTGTGATGGATTGTATTTTTCATATTTTGTGAATGGCATGTAATCCATTAATTAGGATTTATTTCCTTGATGAAGAGATTCAAGATTTGTACCATGTTTGGATATTGAATTTTCAGGGGGAATATTTACAAATTTTTAGAAAAAATTTGGATCAAAATATAATTTTGTTACTTTCAGGGGTCTCTTTGCAAAAAAGACTTATTTATACACTTTAAAAATTTTTAGAGTTCTTTTTGTAAGAAAATTTTGAACAGTGGTCTATTTGTGAAATTTATTTGGCCTAGGGACCCAACTGTAATTTTTTATTGAACTAGGGTTTTTTTGTAAAAATTAGGAGGGAGAATTTCTTTATAAAAATTAGAGCCCCAGGGGCTAATATGCAGGTGTTCATGTTTTAAGATTCATTTGTCAATCCCAAAATTCGAGGCCCCATATGTAAATCAAAAATTCTAATTTAGCCCAAATCTTATTTTTGTCCCTGATTGAAACTTGAGCCTAATCCAACTTAAGGTTCAATGTCTAAATTTTGCTCATTACAAGTTAGACTCAAAGTTCGAGTAAGGCTACAAAGTCTACTTAAACAAGTACCCCCTTTGCATCCACTTCATGAGCTTTTTAGGAGAAGGGAGTAGATGTGAAAAGAAGAGTGAGCATTTTATTTCTCATCATTGCTTTCCCAAGTGTTTGATAGGTGAGGTTCTTTTCTTTCTTTCTTGTTGCTTTTTGATTCCTTTCATTTGTTTGCTTTTCTTTCCCTTTAAAGGCATCATGGAACCTTTTGTGTTTTAGAAAATTCAAATTGGGAAAAAAGACAGTTTAACTTTACAATGCTTTCTTCCTGTCTTTGGAATTGATGTTGAAGCGATCATTGCTTACCAACCTCAAGAACATCAAAAATGAGTGCCATTTGAAAACTATCACCTTTTTGTGCACTTTTCAAAGAAGGGATGCCATGTGTTAATGGAGTGGGTGAGTCTTTCATATTGGAACCTATCAGACACTTTAGATAGTGAGAGCCTTCAAGGACCTAGGGTTTTGTATCTTGAATGGCCTTTCATCAATTTGGGGATGATCCTTCTCACTTTTTGGAGCAATGCCAGTCTTGCTGAATTACTTTAAGTGAGTTGATGACATAATGTCTCAATTCTTGGCCCAACTTGTGGGCCTTAGCATCTTCGGAGGAGTCATAGCACCAAGGGATAGTATATAAAGGATCCAAGGATTCTGCACAATGTAATTGAGATGTAGAATCATGCTACTAACACCTTCCACACTCCATATAGTGAGGTTGGTATCTTTTTATGGAATATAAAGTGACTAGGTGGGATTCCAATCCTCATAGATTTTTATGCCGAATACATCCCCACTGATCACCATGTGAGCCATAATTTTAGTTACGCTTTATGTGATATCCTTATAATCAGAAGAGAGTGTATTTCAACCATTGGATCAAGCAATTTTATGAGAGAAATCTGATAGACAAGCCAACTAGATTTGACCTGATTATGCATGATACAAGAGACATCCTCCCAAAATTCAGCTCCAAAACCTATTTCGCTACCTTTATCAACTGATGGATTTGCCACTTCATGATGCCGCATGGTAGGCAATACATTCACCTAGAGATGTTGGCACTAGCTTATAGGATGGCACATGGATAGAGAGTTTCTTTGGCTCCTACGGTGCTAGGTTCGATATATGCCAGCTCAGAGTGATGATGGACTTCCCTATAGGACTAGGTGGTTCTTTGGTTTGGTTCCTAATTCACATTCTTTATACTTGGATTTATGCTCATTTTAAGAGGATGTATACTGAGTTGGAGCCTAGTGATGAAATCAAAAAGCTATGTCATTCATGTTCAGTCTATGTTCTCGAGATGATTTGGACCATGGATACAATTGCCTCTACTTTCTTCCCCTAGAGAGGCCAAGATGCATGTGGGGGATCCCCAGAATTTCCAGTGGCAAGCTTTTTCCTTAACTCTTCTTGATTCTAACATGTTAGTGGATGTAGCTCATCTTCTTTACCTTCAGAGGTTTATGAGTACATTATGTCTTTGCAACATGTAGCACTTTCACTTCACCCTAGGGAGCATGTGGCTGTGGAGCCTTATAATCCATATTGATTTTGCCGACAATTTGGGTATGATCGGAGTTTTCCTAAGAACATTCCTACACCTTCACTACCCTCATGTCTCAATCAGTTAGTAAGTGTTGGCTACATCTCACTCGTGTCCAGGATGATTCAGAATATTATATTTTTAACATCGAGTGAGAAGCTAAGGTTCTTTGTTCCTATGCCACAATATGATTCAATAGTATGGGAGGCTATTTTCACATTGATCTAGAGTTGCTATTCCAAAATGAGCTTGGTTTGTGCAGGAAGGGAAAGCAAGCAACGAGCGGCAGAGGGTCAAAGTGGCAGAGGACTCAAGAGGTATAGAAGGCTCTGGCTCATAAATTTTCTCATCCTAGATCTAGTGGAGGGAGATCCATTCCTTCTTACAGAGTCAACTATGGCTATTTTCGAGATAATGTAGGTCCTAGATTGAGTCCAAGGTGAGAGGCACCTTGATCTACACATGACCACCATGTTTCTAGTGCTCTGAGGCACTCAGCAACATGTGTAGGTTTGCTTGTAGGAGGGTAGGGTTAGGATCGACATCATCGTATACTCCATCTCGAGGTTTGATGCCTTTGTTTCCTATTATTGATATAAATGCAAGGCCAAGGGTGACCCTTCCTTCACCTACACCAGCATCTTGGTCTTTTGATATGGACTTGATTAGAGTGGTTCAATCGGCCTCTTCATTGCCCACATCAATTGACCATTCATCAAATGTGAGTACTCATAAGAATTGATGACTTATTTTCTTTCCTTTCCCTCTTCCTTTCTCTTCCTTGCTAAGGATCTATTTCTCTCTAAGTAGAAGAGGATTTTCAAGACCCTTTGATGATATTTTAGACTCTAATGGTAAGGGACTTCTAAACTTTGCCAAGTTGCACTACATGTAGAATTATACATTTACTGTAGATGTGGTTCCTGTGTCATGCTTCAATCAAGGGATGTTTGCATCCATGGGTATCTATCTACCATTGCCAGCATCAGGTAATGACCTACTATCTCCTTCTTGCCTTGAAAATTTTCTATCTCTTAATGTATCACCTGTCCTTTCAAATGATGATGGAGAAGCATAAATGAGTGACCACTGAGTTGCCATAGTCATTGGGGGCATCATTAGGCTTTATGTATCTTAGAATTATTCTTATCCTCTTTATCTAGAGCTTCTACCTATTTTGGTCCTCTTTATTTAGGAATATTATTATTATTTTATGGAATTTTTTTTCTTTGCATCAGATTTTGCCTTACAACTTTGTTTTTTTTTCCTTTGCATCTCAACCTTGTAAAATGACTTTGATTTTCCACTTATCAATGAGATTGACTTGTTGTATGATGGTAGCATGAAGGTAAGCTTGTGTTGCCATAAGGAGTGGACCTGAGTTGTCATAGGAGTGGACTTGATTTGCCTTAAGGAGTAGACTTCATTTGCCATGATAAGTGGACTTTGGGTTGCTGCAATAAATGGGTTGGTTTGCCATAAGAAGTGGGCTTAATTTGTCACAAGAAATAGACTTAACTTGCCCCAAGATGTGGACTTGGTTTGCCACAATGAATGGACTTTGATGGGGGCATGGACTTGATTGTCACACAAATTGGGTGGACCGCATGTTTTGTCCACGTTTTGCCTCAAGAAATATGGACTGCATGTTTGATCAAACACTTCTTTTTGAAGAGGTTAGACATTTCATCATAGACAAAATATAGACACTTTTGGTTGTTGTTGTTGCTCCTAGAGGCTTAGGCATAGTATCTTTCAAGGAATTGGGCAATGATTGGTGACATAAGTCTTTCCCCTTTGTCATTAATTAGTTGGTAAGATCCTCCTTCAAATATCCTTTTAACAATATAGGGCCTTCCTAATTAGGTTCAAACTTGCCTTTCTTGTTTTAATTTGGGATTATGGATCTTCTCAGGACTAAGACCATTTTTCTTTTTTGAAAGGATCTGAGTTGAGCCATCTTGTTGTAGGTCTTGGATATTTGTGCTTGGTACAATTTTAGATTTTGTTGAGCTACAAGCCTTGCTATGTCAAAAAATTCTAGCTCATCAGGTTGAAGATAAACATTGTCCTCTTTTGTGATTTCTTCTTGCAAGGCAATCCTTAGAGAGGGGATTTATACTTTTAGTGGCAAGATTGCCTCAAACCTAGGCACCAATGTGTGTAGTGTTAATTGAGTGGGGGTTTAATATGTGATATGATAGGCCCATAATGCCTTAGAAATCGTTTGGTGCTAGTTTCTCTTATTTCTGATTATAACTTTTTCAAAATCTTGGAGAGGGTTTTGTTGAATGCCTCAACAAGGTCATTTGCCCTTGCATTATAGATGGATGAATGTCTCTAATTTATCTTATAATTATGTGTGAATCCTCCTACCTTAAAAGCTTTTAAAGGATGGTCTGTTGTCAAAAATGATCCTTCCAGGGATGCCAAATTGATACAAGATATTTTCTCAAAATAAGTGAATAATAGTATCTACTTTTACCTCTTTCAATGGAATTTCCTCTGCCCATCAAGAGAAATAGTTGGTCGCTACTAGTATAAAGTAGTGATCTTTGGAAGAAGATGGTTCATATGGGTCGAAGATTACCATGCTTCATACTTCGAATGGCTATGAGGACACTATTGAATATAGAGGATTTGGGTGTTAATTGATGAAGTCCCCATGAATTTGGCACAAATGATATTTTCTCGCATACCCAATGCAATCCCTCACCATCATGGGCCAATAGTAGCCCATATGCTTGATCATTATTATTATTTTCTAGCCTGATTGATGAGCCCCATAAACCCCCTAGAATGCACCTCATACATGACCTCTTTAGCTCCTTTGTTTAAGAGATAGTGTAGAAGTAATTGATTAAAGGATCTTCTATAAAGAGTGTCTTTGATAAGCAAAACCCATGTGGCTCTCTTTCTGAGTTGTGTCTATGTAGATTTATCTTCTCGGAGTTCTCCATTTTTGAGGTAGTTGATGAATGATATTCTCCAATCTGTGGCCTCTTTTATCAATTTAGATTTAGTCATCTTATGTTTGATGCTGAAAACTAAATATATCACTTGTCTGCTATAAACTACAATTATAATTTTTCATTAGTCAGGGGCAGCCAATGCTTTGTTTAGCTTGTCTAAGGAATCATATTTTTTATTGATGGATCAGCAAACCATAGTTATTTGGACATGTTGGATTTGTCCCATGGGTTCTTGAGCCTTTTCATGGTATTTCAGGAGCTCAACTTTGTGGACTTCATATTACCTAGGATTTGATTGATGACCAATTGCGAATTACCAAAAATATATAGGCATGATATTTTCATATTGATGGCCATTTCTAGTCTTATAATTAGGGTGTCATGTTCAGCTTCATTATTTGTGCATGATTTTGAGAGGGAATAAAAATATTATAAAATGCCCCCATTCAAAGTGACATAAATGAGTACAATACCTACTTTGATTTGCTGTAGCTTTGGTTTGATTTTTGATTGAATGGATGATGTCCCATCAAAGTATAACTTTCAATAAGACTGCCCTTCTTCAATGATAAGGATCTCTTCATCACAACTTAGTGGAGAATCATTTGGCACTGGGTGAGCTATGAGAAAGTTGAGGAGGACTTACCCTTTAACTACCTTTTGGGGAATGAACTTGATATCATATTTCTTGAGAATTGAAGCCCATTTTGCTAGCCTTCTAATAAGTATAGGCCTAGTCATTAAGTATTTTATGGGATCAATCTTTGATATTAAAATGACTTGATGAGAAAGTAAATAATGTCTGAGCTTTTTGACTATGAATATGAGTGCTAAACAATGCTTTTTGATAGGAGAGTAGTTGCTTTTTGCCCCCACTAGCATTCTACTCAGATAGTAGACTATATTTTCTTTGCCCTTTTTATTATTTTGAGTAAGAAGTGCCTCCAGGGATCCTTTCATTGCAGCCATATAGAGAATAAAGGGTTTATTAGGTAGGGGTGCTGCCAGGACTAGTGGCTTTAAGAGATACTACTTAATCTGTTCAAAACCCCATTGATATTCTTGATCACAAATGAATGGAGTATCCTTCTTCATTAATTTGAAAAAAGACTTGCATTTTTCAGAGATGTTTGAAATGAATCTCCTTATGTATGCAAGTTAGTCTTGGAATGACCTCAATTGCTTTAGGTTGTCAGGTGGTGGCATATCCAAGATGGCTTTGATCTTAGATGGATTGATTTTGATCCCTCGATGTCTAACAATAAACCCAATGAACTTCCTTGATGATACTCAAAAGGCATATTTTATAGAATTAATCTTGAATTTATATTTTCTGAGGTTGTTGAATACCACTCTTAGGTCTTAAATATACCTGGGTTTGGACTTAGTTTTGATTACCAAATCATCCACATAACATTCCAGCAATTGGTGTATGAGGTAATTGAAAATTTAGATCATGGTCCTTCGATAAGTGGCACTCACATTCTTGAGCTTGAAGGGCATCATCTTGTAATAGCAAATTCCAATTGGTGTTCTGAAGGTTGTATGCTTCTCATTATTAGGATGCATTTTGATTTGGTTGTACTCTAAAAAACTATCCATAAAGGAGAATATTTCAAAGTTTGCCATATTGTCAATCATGATTTCCATTAGTAGCAACAGGAAGTCATCATTCAAGTATCCTTTATTCAGGTCCCTGTAGTCCACATAGATGTAAATTTGGCTTTTTTTTTCTTTTTAACTGGCACAATGCTTGCCACCCAATCTGGGTATTTTCCTTTTTTGATGAAGCCTACTTCAATCAATTTCTTTATTTCTTCTATCACCTTTTATTCTAGGTTGAGTTTCATATTCCTAGGTGCTTGTTTGATAGGTGAAAACTCAAGATTGATGGCTAACTTGTGGACACAAATTTAGGATCTAGTCCAATTATAACCTTATATCTTCATGCAAAGTAGTTGATGTACTATTGGAGCATTGCTTTGAGTTGGGCTTGGCTTTCCTTTGAGAGTTGAGTGTTAATAAAGGTTGGCTTGGGGTCATCTTCTGAACCTAGGTTGATCTCTATTAGCTTATCGACTATGGTTGTCCCCCTGACTTCAAGCTCTAGTGGAGTTTCTCTTAGTTTAAGGATTATTTCTTCAGCAAGTGGTTTATCAAGTGGAGTAAGATTTGGCAAAGATTCATTTAAGGGTGTTTTGACTACATCATGCCCCCTTTCCTCTGGTCCTAATGGAACCTTTCCAGGGTTGTCACCTTCTTGTGATGCTTGGAGAGTCATGGATACCTCAGTGTATGTGTTAGAGGGTGTCGATGTTGTTTGGTCATCTTGAAAATCGGACATAAGTCTAGTGGTGATCATGAGACATGTATGGACATTTGGAGTAATATAGTCCAATCTTTTAGTGTTCTTGTTTCCTCTTCCAGGAATGTAAGCACGCCCCTGGGGGTGGATCTCATAAATTCTTGAAGAAAAAACTCCCTGTCTTTATTTGTGGATCTCCATAGTCAAATTTCATGATTATTTGACAAAGCTGATCTAAAAAATATTTAGGCATAGTTGCTAGCTGATGGTCGCCATCATCTGCTGCATCCTCAGTTCCTAGAATTTCATATATGCTTGGGACAAAAGGTATTGCCTTGTAAAATAGTATTTCTTTTTCTCCTTTATGTCATGGAGGGACATAGATAGTTATTAATTCTTTCATAACATTGATACTCAGCTCATCTAATACTTAAATAAGCCTTGTGAAACTTTAGTAATAAGTAGAATATTTTGTGTTTGACATCTATTATCATCTTTGTCAAAAGTGTAGTCGCCTAGGTAGACTTGTGGGGCTTCTTCATCTGAAAAGTCTAGGTCAGTGTCATTTCTAAATGAGGAAGAGTGAAATCAGGCTAATGATCTTTCGCTTTACTTGACCGATAAAAGTAGATCCTCTATTAGCGTGGGATCTCTGATAGTATTTTATACCATCATAATGTATCTCATGAATATTGAAAGGATGTACATCTCCATCAATTCGGTGTTCTTCACCATCCTCGAAGTATTTGAGGCATTGATATAGGATTGATGACACTACTTTATTTTCATGTAGCTATGGCCTCCCTAGTAGTGTTTTGTATGACCCATCGGCATCGATCACATAGAACTTGACATCTATCATCAACTCACACTTTCAGAGGGATGGTTATGGCTCTTCAATTGTTCTGATTCAACCCTTAAATGGTTATAATCTTGGATGATAGGTGACACACATCCATAGTTAGAGATCTTAGAGTTTGGAGAGTTATCAAATTGATTGATGAGCCTAGGTCAATTAGGATGCAATTGATTTTGATCCCATCACTATTTCTTGTGACATACAATGGTTTATTATGGTTTGTTATTCCTAGTAGTAGGTCATAATTTGTGAATGTGATGATAGGAGTTTGATATACATACAGACACTCCTTCATCTTTTTCTCATCAAAATAAACTTGATAGTTGGCTGGATTCTGCAAGATGTATACTAGTGTATCCTTAAGTTCTTGGGACATCATTAAGGTATCAAACACACTTACCATAGCAGGGATCATCTTGAGGTGGCTTCTATGTTGTATTCCACCTTCTTGAGTGCAAGTTTGATTTGCAAAGGCTCAATGTCTTTATTTACCTAAATTTTTTGGTTTATTCTCATTAGATAAAATTTGGCATTGTGAGACTAATACGGTTCATCTTCGGAGTCACTACCAAGGCTAATCATGTTGCAGGAAGTAGTAAGCCTTTGTCCTTGATTAGTAGTTTCCTGGATGTCTTTGGAGGATGTGATTAGCTGATAACCATCCCACTCTAGATCAAAATTAGGCACATGGGGCTTTCTTGTAGGGAGATCATCAAAAACTCTTTGCATGAACACTTCTATTTCATCTACTGGCATGATCTTCTTTAGAATTTTATATTTAGGACATTTCTTTCGTGGATGTTCAGATTAATTTAGTGCAAGGATAGAATGAGCTTTAGCATTAGTTTGTCTAATCCTCTCCCAGAATAACTACTTCTTCCTTCGATGTTTGCTAGTGTAGGGCCTTTCAAAGCGGTCATAAAGTTATTTTGACTCAAACATAGAGTTATATTCATTGTTTGTGCCTTGTATGCATAATTTCTCTAAGGTTGGTAGAGTGCATTCTTCTATAGGTTCTAAAATTTGGACCGCGTCAAACCTAGTTGGTTGAGCATTTATTGTCGGGTTGCCCAATGGAGACTGGGATAGCTATTCATCAGTATTTATCTTAGATGTGTGAGTCACCATGTGACAAGAGGCCACAGACTCAAATAATTATTTTTGAAAATATCTAGTTTTCTTGACCTATCTCTGGTGTAAGTGACATGAGTGATCATTTTGACTTTGAGCGTTAGTAGGTGATTCCCTACCATCCTTATAAGATCTTTTATGTGGCATTATCTTCTCTACTCCTATCTCTTCCATCTTCTCAATTTTCTCACAGAGTATCGTAGTCTTATTTAACATGCTTTCCATATGGCCATAGTTTACATGTGCTTGTTCAACATATACATTTGCCTCTTGACAAACTTCATGTTAATTGTAGCTAATTCTTTCATAGTTTCTAGTTATAGTTTGAGCATACCATAATCATATTCATAGGCAAACCACTCTCTAAAATAGTCATCCCAAGGACAGCCCTCGAGGAGACCCGTGGGATCTTTTATTTCATTAGTTACATCTTCAATGAATTTATTCACTTCTTTTTGCCTTTTGTTCTAAATTTCATCATCACTGAAATGATGAGACGACTCTGATGGTTGTCTTGATTATAGCTGTCCAACAGTAAAAGTGGCAGCACATGTTGCTACTGAAAGTTTATCCTTCGGGTTTCCAGTGTCGGAGCCTTCAAACAAAACTCTAAGTTCATCAGGGAGGAACTCCTCAAGAGTTACGTGGCTTCTTTCTTCTCGGACATATTCCTCTAGAACATTAATATATTTCTAGATGGCTGATTTCTTGATGTCATCTTCATCCAGTTGAACCAACTTCTTCTTCTTGCTTCTATTCTTTTTCTTTTTGGTGCTTCAAGTAGGTGAGGTAGTTTGCTTCGATGGGACTTTCTTTTTCACCATCCCAGGCTCCTCAAGGTTTCTTGTCAACTTCTTCATTAGGTTCTTCAACCTTCTTGAAACATAGGGCACCGTTTGGTTCTAGATCAGGGTCAAGGTCAAGGTCAAAAGGACTAAAGTGTAAAAAGATAATCTGGTCAAAATTTTAGTGTTTGGTTATTAATCTGACTAGCAAATGGTTCAAATTTTTTATAAACCATCTTACCCTCGGGGATTTCTTCGCTCAGAAGATCAAAATAGGCTAAAATGGCATTGACCCTCTGTTCGAAGGGAACAGAGCCACTGTAATGGCAGCTGAACTTGGGAGGGCACACCCAAGATCCCTTCTTTACCTTGGAGCCAGGCCAGAAGAAGGTGGTGGCATTGAGCGCCTGGGCGACAACGGTCTCCCAGAGCGGGTCACCGAGCCACCACTTGGGCTCGTGGCTGGCCATGGTGAAGGCATCGCTGGAGACTGGGTCAATGAAGCTATTGTCGATGATGCCGTGGTAGGGCCGGTAGAGGCCTGTGATGATGGAGTAGTAGTTGGGGAAGGTGATGGTGGGGAACACGAGGATGAGGCCCACTTCCGCCTCAGTGTCGTTGGTGATGAGGCGGTGAATGTTTGGCATTGGGGACTTGAATTGATAGCCGAATCAGAATTTGTCTGAGGAGATGAGGATGATGACTAGGTGGGGGAGCTTTCAAAGTGTTCTGGCCGAGGTCTTGAAATCGGTGGAGTAGTGTGAGGAGGAGAAGAAGAGGAAGGCGAAGGCGATGGCCGTCGCGGCGGCGGCGTAGGGGGCGATGAGGAGGGCGATGAAGACAATAGATGAAGGCGATCGTCGAGGAGTTGGAGATGGCGGAGAAGATGAGAGAAGGTACCGTCGAGGAGGGCATTTTAGTCATTTCCCAATTAAAATTTAATTAAATTATATAATATTAATCTGATCAAATTTTTGGTCTTTGAATGATAGGTCTGTCAGTCCAGGATAATCCTGACCTTGGTCCAAAAAACAAACGGGGCCTAGATGTTCTATAAATGCTCTTGTTTGGAGGTATGTTGCGATTCTTCCATGAAGAGGATCTTAACAAGTGGTTCATGCTCTTTGAACATGCAAATGTGATCGATGTGTTTGGTGGATATTTCAAATAGGGTTGCCTTTGAAAGAGTTAGCTTGCCCTCTTGATATTATTTTTTGACCCAATCCTTCAACACATAGCAATCTTCAATGGTATCCCTAAGACTCTGTGGTAAGGATAGTAGTTTGGGTGATCATTTTTGTTGGCCTCATTCAACCTTTTTCATTTTGGCAGTTGGAGGCCTAATTTTAGGGCACCCTGAAAGATTTTATCAAATCTCTTTTGAAAGAATAATTTTTTTCTGATCCTTTATTGGAGATTATTTGATCATTCCATTTCTCCATCTTCTTCAAAATCAATAGTTTCTAAGAATTACCTTTGTTCATGATGGGGTTCGGAAGTTTCTTCTATTCAGTTATTGTAAATGCCACCCTTCCATTCATTGTACCTACTATTATATGTATGTTGGCAGTTTTATATTATCACAGATACCTGAAATTGGGGATTAGGTATCCCTTACTGGAGGAGGAGGTACTTGTGAAAGGCCTATATTTTCGTGGATCTCATCTACAAGAGATGCACCATCCATTTCCTTTGCTGCTTGAGATGGCTATTGAGATCATTCCAACTTTTTAAGCTTTTGGTTCATCTGTAGTATCATCTCTATCAATTCTATGACCTTCTTTTGGGCTTCATCTTTCTCTTTTCCTTGTTGTCTTAGCTGCTCTTATAGTGTTTCTATAGTCACTTCTTGATTGGAGCTTTTAGTTATGATCAAGGCTTCTATCAGAATATGATGGTCCATATCTTGAGGATTAGGTCTAGGTTTTGGGTTGAGATTAACTTCTCCCATCAATTGGGTTGCCTCATTCAAGAGCTTACTTATGGAACGGGTCGCTACACCTTCTCTTTGATGTAATAGCAAGGATTGGTTCACAAGAAACTTTTCCTCCTAAATTTCTTCGTTAGTAAGCCTTATTCATAGTGCCTTCTTTTGGTGTTTGGATAGTTGAGATGCAGGCTTACAGTGGTCACTCCTAGAGTCATGATGAGAAATGATTCTGACAGTGTGGTTAGTCACCTTTGGTGAGTCCCAATGTAGTTATAGCCTTACGACTCTTGTGATTTTTTTGGTGATTCTCCTATTTGCCATAGTCTTAAGGTAAGACTATGCTCCCTATGATTTTCTTTTACCCCTTTATAAATTGCTTAATGGAGGGAAAAAGTGAGAGGTGGGAATGACAATGACCAACTTCATTTGAGGGTCAAGCTTTGCAAGTCAGCTAAAGATCCCAATAGCCTTTCCTTTGCTCGTGACAATCAAAATGGGTTCTTCTTCATCCATGCATATGTTTGGACTCACTTTTGGTTGCCCACTATTAGGAGCTGAGTGAAGGCGATCAAAGTCTGATCTTTGTTTTGAACCTAATATTTGGAAGATTGATATCCTTGTTGGTTGAGGTATGACTTTTGACTCTTCATTTGAATGGCCCTTTTCATTAGGAATGATAACATTGAGCCTCTTTTCCCTTGATGGAAGATGAGAAGTAGGTTTATCTTGCATAATAGCAACTTCAATTAGCATAGTAGAATGTGCCTTCTTGAATTGGATGACCTTAGAGATTATTTTGAACTCGATTTGAACTTTGGCTACTCTTGTGATATCTATTGGCTAAGGTAGACACATAGCTAACCTTGCCCATAGGATTATGGTGTACTTTGGGGTGGAAATGATCTTCATTGATGCCATTTGATGCTTTCTTCTATAAATGAGAACACAATTAATCAACATTCAATTGTAATTCTACTTTGTCTCTATCATATTAACTTGGTTTCTACACTTGGAGGAGAAGTCACATCCGACTGGGCATGCCAAAATTTGTGGAATCAATTTCAGCAACCCAGAGTTGTAGAGACCCCAGAGAGCAATCTCAATGTATAAATCAAAATATATTTAATTTCAAGTGCACTATTAGGTATTGTGAAAATATTGACTTTCAATAGGTGTAAGCCCTTGTTGTTAATTACCCCAATGATTATTAGGAATCTTCTAAAGCAAGAAACTTAGTTAATAAAATAGAAACACAAAAGGAAAAAGAAGAAAGCATTCAATTAATTTTTAAAAATGGTAGATGGCTTAAGCAAGTGTATATCCTCACTTTACAATGAGAGGATCATATAAAGAAAATAAAAGAAAGAAAGAAACAAGGGAAATAATATCTAATGTGTGTTACTACCTCACTTCCTTGCACCAGACCGTATGGAGTTTAACTCGAATGAGTACTTTATTTGTAGCATTACCAATAGCTTATTGGGTTGGGTGTAGTTTTGAAGTGTGGCCAACAGCTTTAGGCATGTTGGTGATTAATTTCTTTCATTTGGTAGCTCACTAACTGCTTGCAAAGTTGGGTTTAGCTTTGAAGTGTGGTTGATAGCTTTAGACGTGTTGGCAATTAACTTCTTTGATTTGGTAGCATCACCAACTATTTATGGGGTTGGGTATAACTTTGAACTGTCACTGATAGCTTTAAGCATGTTCGCAATTAACTTCTTTAATTTGGTAGTATCACCAACATCTTATAGGATTGGGTATAGCTTTGAAGTGTGGCCAAAAGCTTTTGAGTGTATTGGCAATTAACTTCTTCAATTTAGTAGCATCACCTATAGCTTATAGGGTTGAGTGTTGCTTCGAAGTGTGATCGACAGGTTTGGGTGTGTGATGCAGTGGGAGAAGGGGGGCACGAGGAGTAGGAGGAATATCACCGTCTTCTTCTTGGTGCAGCGAGGAAGGGCATGAGAGATAGGGAGAAGATCACCGTTTTCTCACAATGATAGATCCTCTTAATGTAGCGGTAGAGGACATGATTTGATGCAGTGGGAGAAGGGGGAGAGGAAGAGGAAGAAGATCACCATCTTCTCACCACGATAGATCCTTGAATCCACAAGAAAGATAGAAAGGGAACAAACCCAAAATAAGAGAATATTATTGATAACAAATTTTTTTTTTGTTACAACCTTGGGCTGTATATATAGCTCTCTAATAAACTTAAGAGTCCTACTTGGTGTAGATTAAAAATAGGACTTAGACTCTACTAAGAATTTTACTTAACATATCTTAAATAAAGATATATAAATCTCCTTATTGGGCTAGAACTGTTATTGACTTGGACTGATAAATAAATCCTAATTTTGATCAATACAAAGTTTAAATTATCCAAAATAGTAAATAAGAGACTTGTAGGAATCGATCTCAGCTTTCCAACGGATAGTTATTTGCTAGATTTGGATCAATATCTTAGGAGATATGGCCTTTCGACTGTAGCTGTACAAATCTTGACGGATCCTAATTAGAGTTGGAATTCAACTTGGATTGGATCTCTAATTTTACTGTGAAAAAAGATGTAGTTGCCCTACATCAGACCCCTCCACTTGTAAAAGACTTGTCCTCAAGTTAAAAATTGGAGTCTCCGTTGGTGCAGTTGTGCTCCACTTGAACTCTTTCCAACATAAAACTTGATGATGTAAACCAATAAGATTTCTTCGAGTAACATCTTCAGCACTTTGATCTCCTATTTTCCTTCGACGCAACCATTTGAACTTTTGCAGGATTCCTTTCAACCTTATTTGAAATAAATTTTTTGTACACACCAACTTATGATTTGTTGTTATGCAATGAAAGTATTCTTCGCAAGTTTGCTGATAATTACGATAATAATTGAATATGCCATTGCAAATTTTGAATCTTGCATAGTGATAACTCTTGTAAAAATTTTCTCTAGTTGTTCAAGAGAGTTGGCTTTTGATGACTTCAAAGAATAATCTTGAGTAGCACAGTCAATATTTTCACAAGTAGAAAACTCTTTCTTGCAGCCTTCAAGATTGTCAACTGATTCATATGAATTCTCATAGATAGTCTCTTAAAAATTTTCTGTAACATCCAAAACTACTTTTGTATGATCTTCTAATTCATCAAAGAAAGAATCTTTGGGGCTCTCAATAAATTTTTCACTAGTTTGTTTGTCTTCCACACGATCCACAGCCTCTTTTTTAACTTGATAATTCAATACTAGAGGAAAGTTACTAAGATATGGAATTAATACCTTATGGTTGTCTCCATTGATTTCCATTCTAGAAGCCTTTGGATGAGAGATCTATTTTACCTGATTTTGATCCCCTTTTGAGAACTTTATGTTGAATAGTTTAAGCATCTTCGGCCATGAGCGAATTTTTGGTTTGCCTTCACATGTTCTTTGGACTTGAATTTGCTTCCACCAAGATGAAGCATAATCATCAAGCTTGTATTCAACAATTTTCACCTTCTTCTCTTCAGGAATCTCCTTAAACTTAAAGAATTTTTCAACTTTATCGATCCAAATAAATAAATTCTCATAGCCATGAAAGTATGGAATATTCACCTCACCAAGGTTTTGGTTTTCTTGAATAGCTTCGTCTGTTGATCTCCAAGACATCGGACTGCGAGTCTCTTCGATGATCAATTGATGAACTTGGTTCCTTGTTTCAATCTATTTCAAAGCTTCATACTTCCTAGTGATAGAAGCAAGAAAATTTTGTTTAATCAAATCTCGATTTTGATAATCTCCTATATCACTGTCCATAGAGTTGTCACCACCAACTACAATCAATGGAGTTGAGCTTAGGAACAATGTCGCTCTGATACCACTTGATGCAGTGGGAGAAGGGGGGCACGAGGGGTAGGAGGAAGATCACCGTCTTCTTCTTGGTGCAGTGAGGGAGGGCACGAGAGATAGGGAGAAGATCACCATCTTCTCATAATGATAGATCCTCTTGATGTAGTGGGAGAGGACACGATTTGATGCAGTGGGAGAAGGGGGAGAGAAAGAGGAAGAAGATCACCATTTTCTCACCATGATAGATCCTTGAATCCACAAGGAAGATAGAAAGGGAATAAACCCAAAATAAGAGAATATTATTGATAACAAAACTTTTTTTTTATTACAACCTTGGGCTGTTTATATAGCCCTCTAATAAACTTAGAGTCCTACTTGGTGTAGATTAAAAATAGGACTTAGACTCTACTAAGAATTCTACTTAACATATTTTAAATAAAGATATATAAATTCTATTCCTTATTGGGCTAGGACTATTATTGACTTGGACTGATAAATAAATCCTAATTTTTGATCAATAGAAAGTCCGAATTATCCAAAATAGTAAATAAGAGACTTGTAGGAATTGATCTCAGCTTTTCAATGGATAGTTATTTGCTGGATTTGGATCAATATCTTAGGAGATATGGTCTTCAGATTGTAGCTGTACGAATCTTGATGAATCCTAATTGGAGTTGGAATTCAACTTGGACTGGATCTCTAATTTTACTGTGAAAAAAGATGTAGTTGTCCTACATCAGTGTGTTGACAATTAACTTTTTTTGATTTGAATTGGCATTACCCACTACTTGTGGAGTTGAATGAAGCCTTGGAGTGCTGCCAGAAGCTCTTGTACTATACGAAGTGAGACTCAGTTTGACCCAATTTAGTCTTATTTGAACTAGCTCTAGGTTGGGTTAGGATGGCAATATCACTTATTGTTCATAGTCTTAGAACATTGCTGAAGGTTTAGAACAACCAATGGGACTTAGTTTGATTCTGTCTAATTCTATTCGAACTAATCTATGTCATGTTTATGTTAGGTTTAACATTTAGAACTTGATTTTAATTTGAGTCTAGTTTGATTCAATCCAATATTCAAAACTTAATTAAATTATGATTCACTAATGATAGAAGATGATGAGATATTCCGGTTTCCTCTTCCTAGAACCTTTAGTGATTGGGTTCGCACTGATGCTTTATAACATGAAATTAAATGCTACTACTTTGAACCGACTACCACAACTGTGGAGGGTCATTAGTTTAATCATAGGAATCATTTGACACTTCCATTCCCAAAATCATTGTTGGTATTGATGGTGAATGTTCAACTTGCAATAATGAATTTAATTCACTAAGCCTGACATTGATTTTTAGAAGAACATTTGCCAAATACTGATTATTGATTCTAGTTGGGTAACACTAATTTCAATCGAGTCTAATTTGATTTAGTTCAATATTTAAAACTAAATTTTGGCTTGAGTTTGAGTCATTCAATTTAAATTGAGTTATACCTTATGTTGGACTCTTATCAGGTTTAGGTTTATATCTTAATGGACTTTGGTTCAAGTTCAAGTCGATTTAGGTTTAGTTGATTTCAGTTCAGGCTCAGCCTCATTGTAGTTTGATTTTTGAGTTCGATTTGACCCATTTAACTTATACCTTGAACTTGATTTGACCTAATTAGGGTTTGATTTTAGCTTAGTAGGACCCAAATTGGGTTTGATTTGAACTCGACTTGAGGTTGAATTAACCCAACTTGATCCCGATTAGGGTTGAGTTTGAGCCAATTTGGTTTGGATTAACTCAATTTGGATTTTGCATCCAATTCAATTTGATTAATTTTAGATCCATTTGATGGTCCATCTGAGTCAATTTAGTATTGCTCATTTATTCTAGATGAGTCTTATGTGATTAAGTTACTTCATGTCAATTAATTTGATTTAAGAATCATTGGGCTATTATGATAATTTTGGACGAGTCTATGGGCTGGTCTAGATGAGCAAGCCCGAGGGCTAGCTTAGATGAGCAAGCCCAAAGGCTAACTTGGATGTGAGCCTAAAATCTTGCTTAGAGGCTCAAGCCTAAGGTTTAGCTTAAGTACGTGAGTATGAAAGATGGTTTAGAGGTGTGAGCTCAAGGGCTAGCTGAGTGTGAGCTCGAAGGCTAGCTTAAGTGTGAGCTTAAGGGCTAGCTGAGTGCAAGCCTGAAGGCTTACTGAGTGTGAGCCTGAAGGCTAGCTTAGATGTGAGCCAAAAGGTTGACTGAGTAAGAGCTCAAAGACTAGCTGAGTGTGATCCCAAACGCTAGCTTGAGTGCAAGCTCAAAGGCTAGCTGTGTGCCCAAAGGTGAGCTAAGTGTAAGCCTAAAGGCTGGCTTGAGTGTGGGTCTGAAGGCTAGCTGAGTGTGAGACCGAAGGCTAGCTTGGATGCTAGCCTGAAGGCTAGTTGAATGAGAACTTAAAAGTTGACTTGGATGTGAGCCTCAAGACTAGCTTGGATGTGAACCCAAAGGTTGCTTGAGTGTGAGTCTCAAGGCTGGCTTGGATATGAGCCCAAAGGTTGGCTTGGATGTGAGCCTGAAGGCTAGTTGAGTGCAAGCTCAAAAGCTAGCTTGGGAGTGAGCCCAAATACTAGCTGAGTGTGAGCTTGAAGGTTGGCTAAGTGTGAGCCTGAAGGATGGCTTGAGTGTGAGCCCAAAGACTAGTTTGGTTTTAGTAGTCCTGAGGGCTGGCTTTGGTTCAGTGGGCCCAAAGGTTCACCTAAATATGCAAAACTATGGGTGGCTATAGCAGTGATGGAGGCCCATTGATGTGCAAAGCCATAGGTAGCCACAGCGATGATGGAGTTGGTCGATACACTAAGGACCTTGGGTGATCGCGATGTTAATGAAGTTTTGTTGATGTGCCAAACACTCGGATGGCTACAGTGGTGATGGTGTGAAAATTGAGGCAAGAGATCTTCTCTACTTTTTTTTTGGCCAACAACATTTTTTAATTTTTTTTCTTCTCTATTTATTTCCTTCTTCTTTCTCAGGCCCATGCCCTTTTTTTCTCATTAGATCAGAGTTCAAGCTAGATCTTGCCAAATCTAGATAGACCTAGCCTTGCTCGCTAGCGAGCAGCTTTAGAAGGTGGCCAGGGCTCAGTTGCTAGATGGGGCATGGCTTCAAGTGATGCTGGCTACCTAGGAGAAAGGGGTTGGGGGTGGCTATGGCAAAAATAGGAGTGGTGCAAGGGTAGTGGGCAGGAAGGGCGAAGGGTGGGCTGGTTGACTAGGTGAAGCTTGACAGGCAAGTGCGTAGGTGAGCTGCAGGTGGTTGCACAAGGGTGAAGCTGGCCTAGTTGTGCACATAGTAGAGGAGCTATCCATGGTCACATAGGGGCAAAGCTGGCCTAGTAGTGAAAGCAGTTCCAAGGCAGCGGCAGGAGTTGCCAATGGTTGCATAAGGACAAAGTGGAGTAGGTCGAAGGAGGTGGCAAGAGCTACTGATCAGTTAGGATTTTGACGAGACACCCTCAAGGAGTCTAGGTAGTTTCTCACATGCTACCAAGGTGTAGGATGGGGCACCAGTGAGCTCAAAGGAAGCCTTGCAAGGCACAAAAGAAAACATAGAAATCAAAGAAAAGAATATAAGAATCTCACTTGTTCACCTTTCTCCGCCTTCTTCGTATATGATCTACAACTTCTTCTCTGATCACCTGATTTTCTTCTCCTCTTTCTCTGTTCTCTTTTCCATGATGGCTTGCTAATCCTTCTCTCTATCTTTTTTTGCTTGCAGACTCTCCATCAATTTATAAGTCTCAAGAAGATTTGGGATCAAATATTTAAGTGGATTGATTCTAGAATGTTTGTGGGATTGTGGTTTGTGATGGATAGTATTTTCATGTTTTGTGAATGGCATGTAATACATTAATTGTGATTTATTGCCTTGATGAAAAGATTCAAGATTTGTATATGTTTTGATGTTGAATTTTCAATGGGGATATTTGCAAATTTTCCGAAAAAATTTGGACCAAAATATAATTTAGTGAGTTTCAGGCATCTTTTTACAAAAAATCTATTTATAAAATTTTAAAATTTTCAGGATCTTTTTTGTAAGAAAATTCTTGGCAGGGGTCTACTTGTAAAATTTATTTGGCCTTGGGATCCAATTGCAATTTTTTATTGAATCGGGGTATTTTTTTATAAAAATTAACAATGAGGATTTCTTTATAAAATTTAGAGCCCCAATGGCTAATCTACAAATTTTCATGTTTTAAGATTTATTTGTAAACCCCAAAATTCAAGGCCCAATATGTAAATCGAGAATTCTGATTTACCCCAAATCTTGTTTTTGCCCCTGATTGAAACTTGGAGTCAATCCAACTTAAAGTTTCATGTCTAAATTTGGCTCCTCATGAGTCAAACTAAAAATTAGAGTAGAGTTACAAAGTCTACTTAAACAAAGTACCCCCTTCATATCCACTTCATGAGCTTTTTAGGCAAAGGGAGTGGATGTGAAAAGAAGAGTGAGTGTTTTATTTCTCATCACTACTTTTCCAAGTGTTTGACAGGTGAGGTTCTTTTCTTTCTTTCTCACTGTTTTGTGATTGCTTTCTCTCTCTTCTTTCACTTGTTTGCTTTTCTTTCCCTTAAAAGGCATCATGGAACCTTTCATGTTAGAGAAAATTCAAAATGGGAAAGAAGTCAGTTTAACTTTATGATGCTTTCTTCTTATCTTGGGAACTGATACTGAAGCAATCATTATGTACCGACCTCAAGTGTATCAGAAATGAGTGTGGTTTGACAACTACCACCCTTTTACCTACTTTTTGAAAGAAGGGATGCCATGTGCTAATGAAGTGGGTGAGTCTTTCATAGGGGAATCCATTAAATGCCTTAAGCAACAAGAGTGTTCAAAGACTCTAGGGTTTCTATCTTGAACAACCTTTCATCAGTTTGGGGATGATCCTTCACGCTTGCCAGAGTAGTGCCAATCTTGTTGAATTATTCAAAGTTAGTTGACAATGTGGTGTCTCAATTCTCAGCCCAACTTGCAGGCCTTGACATCTTGGGAGGAGCCATAGCATCCAAGGAATACTACACAAGGGATTCGAGGATTTTGCATAGTGTAATCAAGATGTAGAATCATGCTACAAACACTCTTCACACTCCATATAGTGAGGTTAGTATCTCTTTATGGAATATAAAGCGACTGGGTGGGATTCCAATCCTCGAATATTTTTATGACAAATACATCCCCACTGATCACCACATGAGCCTTGATTCAAATTACACTATATGTGATCTCCTCAAAGTTTATAAGTGGATGGTAGCACATTTTCCAAATAATCAGAAGAGGGTGTATTTCAATCATTGGATCGAGCTTTTTTATGAGAGGAATCTGATGGGCGAGCCAACTAGATTTGACCTGATTATGCATAATACAGGAGATATCCTCTTGGAATTCAGCCCTGAAACCTATTTTGCTGCCATTATTACCTTATGGCTTTATTACTTCGTGATGTCACACAATGGGCAATATATTCACCTAGAGATGTTCGCGATGGCCTATAGAATGGCACATAGATAGAGAGTTGCTTTGGCTTCCACGGTGCTAGTTTTGATATATGCCAATCTCAGAGTGATGGTAGATTGCCCTACAGGACCAAGTGATTCTTTGGTTTGGTTCCCTATTCACTTTCTTTATACTTGGATTTATGCTCACTTTAAGAGGAAGTACACTAAGTTGGAATCTAATGATAAAATCAAAAAGCTATGTCATTCATGTTCAGTCTCTATCCCTAAGATGATTTGGATCATGAATACAATTTTCTCTACTTTCTCTCCTAGAGAGGCCAAGATGCATGTGTGTGATCTTCAGAATTTTGAGTGGCGAGCTTGAAAGCTGGCTTAAAGGTGTGAGCTTGAGGGCTAGTTGAGTGCAAACTCAAAGGCTAGCTTGAATGCAAACTTGAAGGGTGGATGAGCACGAGCCCAAAGGTTGGTTTGGGTGCCAGCCCAAAGGCTGGTTGAGCATGAGCTCGAAGGCTAGCTACGTGCAAGCCCAAAGACTGACTAAGTGTGAGCTTGAATATTAGCTTGGATGGAAGCTCGAAGGTTTTCTAAGTGCGAGCTTGAAGTAAGTATGAGCTTAAAGGCTAGTTGAGTGTGAGTCCAAAGGCTAGCTTGGATGCGAGCCCAAATATTGGCTAAGTGCAAGCTTGAAGGTTGGCTTGGATATGAGCCTGAAGGCTATCTTGGATGTGAGCTAAAGGTTGGTAGAGTATAAGTCCAGAAGCAGGCTAAGTACAAGCTCGAAGATTTGCTTGAGTGCGAGCTCAAAGGTTGGCTGAGCGTGAGCCCGAATGCTAGCTTAAGTGTGAGCTTGAAGGCTGGCTTAAGTGTGAGCCTAAAGGCTAGCTGAGTGTCAATCCAAAGGCTAGCTTTGATGCGAGCTCGAAAGATAGCTGAGTGCAAGCCCGAAGGCTGGGTTGGATGCGAGGTTAATGATCGGTTGAGTGAGAGTCCAAAGGCTAGCTTGAATTCAAACCTAAAGGCTAGCTTGGATGCGAACCCAAAGACTGGTTAGATTTGAACCCAAAGATTGGCTAAATGTGAGACTGAAGATTGGTTAAGTGTGATTTTTGAAGGCTGGCTTGGATGTGAGGTTGAAGGCTAGCTGAGTGTGAGTCTGAATGTTGGTTTGGATACTTGCCTGAAGGTTGGGTTAGATGTGAGCCCGATGGCTGGTTGAGTGTGAACTCGAAGGCTAGCTTAGATGAAAGTCCAAAGGTTAGCTTGGATGCAAACTTGAAGATTGGCTAAGTGCGAGTCTGAAGGCTAATTAAGTATCAGTCCAAAGACTGGCTGAGTGCAATTCCAAAGGTTAGTTTAGATGCGAATCCTAAGGCTAACTAAGTGCAAGCAGAAAGGCTAACTGAGTGCGAGCCTGAAGGTTAGTTTGGATGTGAATCCAAAGGCTAGCTGAGTGTGAACCCAAAGGCTAGCTTGGTTTTGGCGAGCCCAAAGGCTGGCTTGGTTTTGGCGAGCCCAAAGGCTGGCTTGGTTTTGGCAAGCCCAAGAGCTGGTCTAAGTTCAACGGACCCGAAGACTGACCTAAATGAGTAAAGTTACGGTGATAATGGAGCTTGTTGATGTGCAAAGTCACTGGTAGCTACGGTGATAATAGAGCTTGTTGATGAGTAAAAGACCATGGATGATCATAATATTGATGAAATTTAGTTGATGTGCCAAAAATTGTGGTGATTATTGTATTAATGAAGTTTCGTTGATATGCTAAAAATAGCATATGGCCACAATAGTGAGATGCGAAAATTAAAACAAAAAAGCTTCTCTTTTTTTTTTCGCCAACAACTCTTTTTTTATTTTTTTATTTTTCCTTCTTTATTTCTTTCCTTCTTCTTCCTCAAGCTTGTGCCCTCCAAGCCCCTTGATTTCATCTCCTCAGATTCAGGCCAGATCAAGCCAGATCTGGATGGTCCTAGCCTTTCTCAACAGCGAGTAGCCACAGAAGGTCACGTGGACTTGGTTGCTGGATGGGGCACGCTCAAAGCGGCACTGGCTACCGAGAAGATAGCAGCTGGGGGCAGCTATGGCAGGGGTAGAGGTGACACGAGGCTAGTGGGCAGTGAGGGCAGAGGGCGGGTTGGCCGACATGATGAAGCTTGACTGGTAGGTGTGCGGGTGAGTTGTCGGTGGTCTTGCAGGGGTGAAGCCGGCCTGGTCATGCAAGTGGCAATGGTAGCTGTCAATGGTCATGCAGGGGCGAAGCCAACCTAGTCGTGCAAGCAGCGGATCTGGTCCGAGGCTGCGGCAGAAGCTACAGGTGATTGTGCAGGGGCGAACTGGAACGGGTCCAATGTGAGAGCGAGAGTTGCTAGTAGGTTAGGGTTCTATCGAGACACTCTCAAGGAGGCCAGGTGGTTTCCCACAAGTAGCCGAGGAGTAGGATGGGGCAGTAGTGAGCTCAAGGGAAGCCTTGCAAGGTACAAAAGAAAATGCAAAAAATCAAATAAAAAAAAGATAAGAATCTCACTTGCTTTCCTTTCTCCGCTTTCTTCGTACATGATCTATAGCTTCTTCTCTAATTGCTTGATTTTCTCCTCCTCTTTCTTAGTTCTCTTCTCCATAATGGCCTACTAATCCTTTTCTCTATCTTTTTTTACTTACAGGCTCTCTATTAATTTATAGGCTTGAAGGAGATTTGGAATTAAATATTTGATTGGATTAATATTGGAATGTTTGTGGGATTATGATCTGCAATAGATTGTATTTTTATGTTTTGTGAATCACATGTAATTCATTAATTGAAATGATGAGATTTGAGATTTGTACCATATTTGAATGTTGAATTTTAGGGGGATATTTACAAATATTTCAAAAAAATTTGAACCAAAATATAATTTCATGACTTTTAAGGGTCTTTCTATAAAAAAAATATGTTTATAAAATTTTGAAATTTTCAAAGTCTTTTTTGTAAGAAAATTTTGGATAAGGGTCCATGTGTAAAATTTATTTAGCCCATGAATCTAGCTGCAATTTTTCATTGAATCGGGGTTTCTTTTGTAAAAGTTAACAGTGAGAACTTCTTTATAAAATTTAGAGCCCCAAGGGATAATGTGTAAATTTTTATATTTTAATATTTACTTGTAAACTCCAAAATTCAAGGCCCCATATGTAAATCGAGAATTCTGATTTAGTCCAAATCTTATTTTTGTCTCTCATTGAAACTTTGGCCCAATCCAACTTTAGATTCCATATCTAAATTTAGCTCATCACGAGTCTAACTCAAAATTGGAGTAAAACTATAATGTCTACTTAAGCACTAATAACTTAAATGAAGTTATTACCCTGAACTAACAGATTGCTAGTGAAAATTCTTCTAGAACCTCACCTTGTAGCGATCCTGTGAATCTCGCATCTATAGAAACCTCATCTAGTAGGCAACCTTTGTTAGTAGAGGTGACTGAGTATTGGATATCACAAATCCTCAATAAATTGCTCGCACAAAAGTTCTCGCATATTACTACCACAGTGGTCAACGATATCTAGATCCCTATGGTTAACTTTTCTATTGGTTTTAAGGCATCAAAATTTTGTCTCTACAATAGAACAAGAAATCCTAATCATCATATTATAGGTTTTATCTTTGATAAGTAGGCTTATAGGGGCAACAAATCTTTGATGATCCACCTATTTCAAAAGTCACTAAGCCCAAACACACACAGCTTATTCATCAGTCTTTCTCAAGAAAAGTTGCAATCTCTTGAAGCCATCTTTACAGCATTTAAATAATATTATGCTCACGAGATACCTCATATTCCAAATATCATCAAGCTAATATCATAAAAGATGTAGAGTGGGAACACTTTTGTTAAATATGCTAATCGATGGAGGAAGAAGGCAATGTGATCTTAGCTTCTCCTCAACAAAAAAAATTATTATTTGAGAACACTCTCCCTAATCTTAAAGCAAATTTATTGCCTTTTGATATTTATTTGTTTAATATCCTATATTAGAAGGCACACACATAAAAAAAATTTCTATGAGAATATGATGCCTATGCTAACAAAAGATTGTCCAAAAGAACGAGACAAGGAATAGCCAAAGGGTCATCCATAGAGACAAGAGTCAAATCAATCAAGTCTTAGCATCAAAGTCTAGTCTCAGATATCCACAACAAAAATTGTACCCTCCTCCAGCACTGCCTTCTAGAAATATGGCAACACCCCAACCTCTAAGGAGTACAACACCTCCTCAACTTCCTCCAACACCTTACCAACCTCATGCCTCCGGCCTCCACTTAGCCAATCTCAGGATCCTCCATAGAATTATCAATCCATACCTCTACCCAATAACTATGCATCACATGTTCTTCCTCTCAACACCCAAACCCATCGTGGGCCATGATGACAAGGCAACTGCCCTCTATTTGAAACTATCCCCAATATTTTTTTAGCCCTTGTTGCAAACAATGTTATATGATTAAATAAGATCCATCCAAGCTCTATAATCATGTTGGTCTCACAAAACAACCAACTATGAGCTACCTACCAAAAGAGCTCCAATGCAAACTACTCTGATGCCTATATGGTAGGGAACCTTTCTAGATGAGCTTTTTTGGGAATTGAAGTTTCTCGAAGAGAAAATGAATAGAAGGGGAGACGAGTTCCTCAAATGGTCTCTCCTCATTGAATTGATACTTGGATTTGGTTGGTAATTTTAAAGAGATGTGGGGATAGATATGACCTTTCACCCTCATTTTCATACTATGGTGTGTCATCCCATTGTCATGTAGTGGGCAGTGAAATAAGAGGTTTTTATTTGGACTCCTAGGAACCACCTTCTAGAAGGATTAGGTTGAATCCCTTGAAGGACCACGCCATAGGACTTTGATTGGGACCTTGGGGTTGTCGGAGCAAATGATGTGCTCCATGATCCAGGTTCCAAAGCCTTGGCTAAGCTTTGGAGGATCAGTCGAGCTCTATGAGCATGACTTGGTGATTGTGGTGCTCACATAGTGATGAGGCTGTGAGGAAGCCAATATGACTTGCAAATTGTGGATTTGGTTGAATTTTGAGAGCTTGGTCAGGTTCTTAGGTTTATGGGGTAGCTAGTGTGCCTAGAAGTTTTGAATTATGGGGACCTTTCCAAGCTCTGGGAGCTCGAGTGGGCTCTTGTAGCATTGGGCAACAATTTTAGTTTCCTTCATATGCCTTCCTAAGGTTGGAGCTGAATGTCATGACCCAAAGACTTGCACGAAATTTGTTTTTAGGTTTACAAATGAAGTTATTTTGTAGAGCACATTTTGAGCAATTTGAGTCTTAGGGTTTAGTTTAAATGAGCCTTTTTATAGATACATGACTTCTCCCCAAGCTTGTTTTGTCCAAGTTTTTGCAGCTTGGTAACACATGCTTGAGTTCACATTATCCCTTTGAGTTATGGGAATGCAACCACTTAGAGGCTAGACGTGATGGGAAATGTGGTTGACTTCATTGTTTCTTAGAGCACTCAAGCTCAAATGACGTGTCAACCATCAAATTTGTGATAACTTGATGTATCCAGATCTTGCCAAATATTCTTGGTGATTTGAAGCTTGATAGGGAACAAGATCCTACCATGTTCCCTTGGCCATTTGAATTTGGAAATGCATTAGATCCCACTTTGGTGGGATTCAAATATCAAGGCAAGATTTGAGTAGAGGCTTGATATAGAGATCACTCATGCCGAAGTGTGGATCTTGATGCTAGATTAGAGCAATCTGAGTTGTTGGGGGTCTAGTATATAAATCTTCTCTCCTTCTCCATTACCCTCCTTCATTTCAACTAAGGTTATAGCCAATATTTTAGTGCTTTCGCAGTCTCTTAACGCTGATGGTGGTTTTCTAGTGACTTTTTAACAATTTTTCTTTGCAAACTTTGTCTCTAACAATGTCTGATAAGTTTCCAACCTTTTTCCCCATATTTTGAGTCCATTTTTGTAGTTTTTGACCTTTGATCTACTTGTTCTTAGCTATTAGCCATGGTTGCTCTCTAACAAGGCTATCCCCTATCGGTGCAACATTGTCACTTCTTATTTTGCCATACTTTAGCTTTAAGTAGGAGAACTAAGTTCCTCGAATTCATCTTTAGGGTAGGATGCTTACCTTAGTTAATCCAATACTTTGTGGGGAATCCAAGTTCTTGTAACTGAACTCTAGAATGGCACTTAGAACTCCACTATTAGAAATAATGAAGGACCAAGAACTTCAAACTATTCTTACTTTCAGCTTGATTTATAGGTTTTACAGATCCCTATCAAAGTAGGAGATTAGTCTTCGACAAGCAAAGTTGGCTAAGGTGTGGTAGTTCAGGAATCACTCCCTAAAAGAGCCTTAAGATCAACATAGCTCCTTCAGGCTATCAAGTGTTTGCCCCCTCTAATGCAAAGCCTCATCTAGGATCCATGTTTGGTTGTCAAACTATTTTCTTCGAGAGAAATATGTTGTCCTCTTGGTGTCTAAACAACAGATGCTCAAGTATACTACTTTGGTAGTGGGACTTGCAAACATTGTCTGTAGAGTTCAGCTATCATTACTCAACATACTTGAAAATGTTAGGACTTAGGTTCATAACCCAGGGGTTTATTATGGAAGCTCCAGTGAGGTACAACTTTTCTCTGAACCAATATTCCCCTAATGCCATATGTACCCTCCCCACATTATGGGCATTCAGCTAGTCCCAAGGCTTAGATCCTTTTATAGAGATGCTCAGAAAAGCATACAAGATGTGAAAATCAAGTAGTAGCCTAGGGAAGTGGCACTTCTCAACAAGACCTGAGGGTGCATGATGTTCTAGGGAAACCTGAGTTTAATCCACTAATGGAAAGAATATGAAGTGAAGGTTTTCTACAATGAAGATCTTAGTATACCTAGTTGTCACATAATTAATGCTTGTTTTAAGGTTCACCTCAAAATTCTTAGTATTTTGCAAGATATATGGCACTCACCTATTTTTAAGGTTATATTTCAATGCTCCCAAACTTTGAGTTCACAAGTGACTACTCCAAGAAAGATGGTGCAACAAGTCTATAGGGTGCATTCCTTGTGACAAATATTGGACCTTCCCCCAGTGAGCTTCTCTCTTGGATAACTACATTCTAAGTTTTGGTACACCTCTAAACCAATGTAGAGATGGTGGGGATATTCGATGAACTACAAGTCCTTTAGCTCAGCAATCAAATCCAATCAAGTGCAATCCCTTAACTTGTTTAAGAAAAATCTAGATAAAACTCACTTTCTTTTCAGATGGAAGTTACAGATGTTCAACTAAGTAGTTGTATGTTTGGGTCCTACCCTATTTCCAAGATATTACCTCTAGTATGATTCCACATTCAAATATAGAACATTAGTGAGGTCTCTACTTGACCTACATAATGGTGATAATAGTGGGATAACTTTTTGTTAGGTGATGGGTTTTGTATTTTATTGAACATTGAATTTTGATAATGATCAAACTAATATTTAACAAGTTTTTTGAGTTGTGATAAACTTTAGGATTTGCAATGATCATCCAAGGTCATGAAGGACCGAGTCTCAAGATTAAAACTTGAAGATAATAACTTAAAAATAAAGAGGATGATAATTTAGAGATGAAACTTAAAATCAAGTTGGGAGCTCAAAGAATATTCAAGATGTGAGATCAACTCCAAGTCCTTAGGTTTAGCCTTTTAATTTTATGTTGACTCAAGTAATTAATTGTTAATTTATTGGAGCTTCTTGATTAATGCTCAAACTAATTTTGGAATGCGTTCACTGACCTATTATTTTTATCCAAGATCAATTATGGTTGATGTCAAATGGGAACTGAAGTTGCAGTGAACCAGTTAAGATTTTTTTATAAACTTCATATGCTCGAGCTTCAGGATTCAGATACCTAAATGTAGCAAAAAAACTCTGGGAATTATTAATAGCTTTTGGATTTTCCATGTTCAGAGTTCAAACGCCATAACCTAATTAGTAGACATTAGAATTTATGACACCAATTAAAATAACTAGTTGAATTTGACAGTTGAAGTGGTTTTGATGATTGAACCTTAAGGTCCGAACACTCGAATATGACAGAAACAACCAGAGGTGATTCCTAAATAGCTAGTTTTTACTCCAAAAATTACATAAAGGCTTGGGATATCTTTGCTCACTGAGAGAACTAGGTTTTTATATTCTCAGAGTAAGATCTGCTCTCCTAAATCCTTCTAGCCTTAACAAGAGCTCAAATAAGTATTAACCTTTAAATCCTCATATGTCCTTGTACTCAAACTTTGAGAGACTTTCATTATAAGATTTTTTTTCTGTTTTTAATATTTATCATTGTAACTCTTCTAGGTTCTTAGATGATAATTGAATACTCTTCTAGATTTTAGGAGAATGGTAAGAGTGTACACTCCTCAATTTGTGAGAAGTGGTTGATTGGCTCCAATGTGGAGCAACACTCGCAATTTACAAGTTTATTGTAGGGGCATGGCTTCACTCGAATAAAATAATAACTCTAATAAAGAGTTTAAGTCCTCAAAATTGAGGCACAAACTGTCGAGTAAGCATGGTTGGTCACTAAAGCACATATATCGGTTTGCACTCTCTACTTTTCTATTTATCTTATATACTTAAATTTGATATTGATTAAAAATATCTTACATATAATTATGAATTAATCATTCTTATATGTTTTAATTATTTTACTAATTCCAATTGAGTTTTGATCATCTACTTATGCTTGAATTGCTTTTGATCTTATTGATTTAATGAAAAATTATTTTACTATTTGGAAACCTATTTTACTCTCCCCTTAGGTTACTATTTGGGCCTTGATTTTAACCTAATTTGGAGATCACAATCTCATGGTTGTTGGGTGTCTTGTGATTATTTTTTTATTTTTTCTTGCTTCTTTGTTGAGTTAGAATAGTGTAGGTCTTTCATAAAATTTTGTGTTGGTGTTAAGTATGATTTGTCAATTTTTATTGTCATGCTCAAGGTTAATGACATGTGTACATGCTTTTGAGATCCATGCACCCGGCATAGAAAGTGCACTATGTGTCAAGGATGATTATGAGACTCCTCTCTACTGAATGTGAGATATACTCATCTCAGAATTATATGACTCATTCCTATGTCCACCTACAAGAGAGAACAACATCCTATGTGGTTCTCACATGTAGAATCTAAATAAAAATAATAAAAAAATAATAGAATAAATTGGTGGGAACTTATCCACTATCTCGAGGGGAAGGGATCAAGGATTCCTTTCTAACCACCTTTAGGTTTGTCTAAAGGTTGACTAAGCTATATGTAATAATTTTGAGAACATTTGGATAATGGAAAGAAAAGATAATGCAATGAGGAGAAATGAGAAAACAAATAGAAGGATTATTTTGATGCTTGTGCAACCTTTCACTTCCTTGGGAATTTTACAAAAAACTGTGGCAAAACTTAGGATTTTGGGCTCCAAGTTAATAGAATGTTGTGAGAGGATTTCCAAAAATTGTCACACAAAAACTAAGAAGAATTTGTTGCCAAATCTCTCTGAAAATCATAGAGAACTTCAAGGGGACTCTCAGAGAACTTTAGGTGAGCTCTCAATGGATACTGGATGTTGAAAAGTTATGGATAGTTTGATATTTATAGATGTAGAAGAAAATGAGGCTCTAGCAAACTGGAGCTCATTAGCAAGTTGGCTCTAAGCTATTGGTGCCCACACCAAAAAGGGCCCTACCTAGCAAGAGCCCATTGAAAAGTGGGATCCTAGCTAGTGGAACCAACACCAAAATGAGCCCTATTTTACTGAAATTTTACAAATAATTCTCAACAAAAAAAAACTTATGTAGAAGTCCTTCAAAATTGAACTTTTGTTATTAAAGTCCATAAACTTCCACTGTAAATAATTTGAATGTATTGAAACTCGTGGAAAGCTCCTATTTTATAAATTAGACCTTAAAATCCTAAAATTATATTAAAAAAATTTATCACATAAGAATAGTTGATTGGGTCAGTTACAAGTCATACAAATGAGCTTAAAAGAGGCATAAAAGATGGATATCTATGGTTGTCTCTCCTTGACGAGACATTTAAAGAAGTGAAGTGCAAGTCAAGCGTAAAAAGGATAATTGTCTTTGAGAATAGACTAAGTCAATTTTTTTTGTACTTACTTGTTGACTTTAAATAGGTTTTAGAAGTCAATAAAATATATTGGGGGTTATGGACAATCATGGAGCTCATAAGCTTGTTAGTGACCTTCTAGGAGGTAGGATTTGCAAGAACAAACCATGGAGTTATCTGTGCCCATGGTTCAAGGAGATAGCATTGGTAGATTTTTCATGGGCCATTCTACCACTATCTCATGAGAAGGTAATTTAGATAAAGTAAATAGCGATTGATAGGAATAAGTTGGGGAGTAATCTTTACCTATATTTCAAAGAGATAGGTTTGATGGCTTTTGATGTGTCCATTCCTGACACTATCCTACCAAAAAGTATTTTATATCTGAATTTTACAAGCCAATTAGGATTAGAAAAGAAAATTAAGTGGTTGAATCAGATCTATTCTTCTATTTGAGTGTTTGAGGATCATGAGAGATGCATGTAGGGGTAATATACTAGAATGAGATGACTCTAAAATTCATCTTTTTTGGAAAAAAATGTGGGGTTGTCAACTATTAGTTGGATTAAGAGGTCCTTCCAAAGAAAGAGAGTTGTATACCACCTTGACCTTCCTTGAATGAACGTTTGTATAAACATGTCCTAAGTGGGATAAGGTCAATGTCATAGTTGTCTCCTGTGGTTGACAATGGTGAGTCTAGAAGTTTGACTACTACTACTTGCTAGAGTCAAACTACTATTTATAGTGGGACTCCATATCTATTGTAGGTGAGTTATCTTCATTTTATTTGTTGGAAATAGCAACCAATGTTGTTCTCTCCCTCTTTTATTTCAGCTCCTTTATATGGTGGGATGGTCAAACTTTATACTAGATGATATTGGTCTTTGAAGGATATCGGTTGCTTGGCTGTTGGTCCAATGGAGATGCATTCCATAGAAATTAAGGGTCTCATGAGGGAGTCTTGGGAGTTCATATCCTTCTTCCTTATGCTCCTTTCATCATTTTTCGTTCTTTAGCCACCTTACAAAGTGTGCCCTTTCTATGTACATCATAGTCAATGTACTTGATACGTATACTCTACATGATTCTAAATGAAAACAGTGGCTATATCTAAAACTCAAATCCCTCTTTTTGGCATGCTCATTGTGAGACTTCATGGATCAATGGCTATATCTAAAACTCAAATCCCTCTTTTTTTTGTGTGTATGTGTGTGTATGAGTTTCTAAGAAAGCTTCACCTCTCTCTTTGGTTCTATCAGCTTACTTGATAGACTTTTCTAAGCTTCTAGAATAGTTTTCTCTTATAATGTGGGTGGTTAACCAATTAGTCTCTCTTTTGACCTTTCCCCTAATGTAGTGCTTTTTTGGAAACCCGTTTCAAATAGCTTCTTCATTTCACCATGCTCTTGCAAGATGTCAACTCCTTTTGACTTGGCTTTGATTTTGAAATATCCCTTGACATCAATTTTCAAGTTTTACACACCAATAAATGTCATTAAGCACTTACTCTTTGGGTGATCTTTCTTTATCAGGAATGCATCAAGATGGGTTTAGGTATGTCCTTCTATATTCGGCATGAAATCCAATTTCTCCTTTTTTTTTCTTCTTTTTTTTGGCATTTTATCACTTTGCATTGCTTTGCTATGTTATTCCCCTTTTTATGATCCAAGGTTTGCAACTCTTAGATGCTAACTGGTCTTACTCTTGGAGTCTGCTTTTCTTGGCTTGGCTTTCTAAATGAGATTTATCCCTTTGGGACTTTACCTTCTACAATTCTTTAGGGGTGAAATTTTGCCTCTATGAGGAACTTCTCAAGAGGTTATACCTTGATCTTTACACTTTGCCTAAGAAGTGATTTTACTAATTAGCTTTTGACTACTTATGGATTGGCCACCTTACTTTTGGGCTTTTATTCCCAAGGTCAACTTAGAATTCGAGTGTAGATGCGAGATTTGAGGTTTTTAATACCACTATGATTCTTCATTGACCATATTTGATCCTTGGCATTACTTTTCTTTCAGGGATGATGGCCTTAGGAGAGAGAGGAGCTTGGCTAATCCCTTATGTAATTTTTGAAATCTTTTTCTTTCAAAGAAAACACATGAAAACACTTGAGGAGATGAAGGAATTCTTTTATACAATAAGAGATAATGCGAATGAATGAATATGAGATTTTTTTTGTGCTTGAAAGATCTAAATAAGCTCACCTTGGTTGGTGAGTGTTGCTCCACCTTTTGCACTCAAAGAAGGTACTTCTTAGTTTGTGAGGCCATGCCCCTCTTGTTATCACTAAGGAGATCTTTGAACAATTCAAAGATCTTCCACCTCAATCATCCACCCTTGGGTGCCCTTTGGGTGAGCATAGAGTGAGAATAATGAGGAGTTTCGACTTTCTCAATCTTGTTTGCATGCAATGTTTTCTCACTAGCGATGCCTTGTTGATCCTCCATTTCCTTCAAAGGGAAAGATCTTTTCATATATCTTGCTCCCTCTCATGTTAAAATGGAATGGAAGTTCATAGTCGACTCAAGTAGCCTCCATTGTTTAGGGAAGTTGATGTTGAACTGGGATCCATCCTTCTTGCTCCTATCAAGACCATGTGTTTCTTTAGGAGGCAACTCATGCTTGATGTGGTTTTTATTTCTAACTCTTTAAACTATTTAACATCCCATGTCAAGCATCCTCTCCTATGACTTGTTGGCCTAAGGGGGTTTGGAGATCAAGGAGCTTAATTATGGATTTATGGAAGGAGAATGGGAGGCCACATGGATGAGAGTTGGATCATGGGCAGATGGGGTAAGGTTCAAAACATGGGGTTCAACTCAGGTGGTTTAGGACTAGTTTGGATAGGAAGATGTTTCTTAGAATTTGATGCAAAAGTTCATATTGGAGTTTGAATGGGTTTTTTGGCCATCAATCTAACAATCAAAGGTGGGCTCTCTTTAGATCTTGATAATTGTATCATTGTGAGGAAACTTTAAGCCTTGGTGAAAAGTGGATGAAATAATCATCACATCTTTGTGCCGTAGATTGTAGTAGGAAGGGAAAAATGGAACTCTAGCCTAAATGGTCATTGACCTATAGGTGATGAGGAGTTGTCATATGCCATGATACTAATATTTGATTCTAGCATTTGATCTTCAGAAATGTTAAGGGGCTTTAGGATTGATAGGATACAAATATTGATAGCTACTATTGTATCCACAAGCACCAAGCCAACTATAGTATTCCCGATTTGAATTGAGATGTGAAGAATTTGTCTTTGAGCTCCTATTTTGGCAAGTCCTAATCAATGAAGGTGATGGATGAGTTTTAAAAGAGTCCTTTATAAATGATAACTAACTTTTTAGGAGGAATGTCATCCTTGAGCTCTATCCCGTTAAGCATTTTAAAGAATTACTTCTAGTTTCAATTGCTCTTATGTGATTTTGCCTCTTGGTTAGCTTGAGAAATTATCCATGTAATCAATTTTCCTTTATTCCAAATAGGTGCAAGGTGTTTGTTTACATCTTTTTCTTGTTTTATGTAGTTCATATAAAGTGAGGAGTTTTTGTTGATGTATTTTATAGTATTGTAATTCTTGTCTCAGAACCATACACGTTATATGTATCATTAAATATATAGAAAGTTTTTGCATGCCCATAAGTTTTCAAATCTCGCTTAAATGTTTTGCCCTTAGTTGAAAGATTCTTGTAAAGGAAAATCTTTTTCTCAAGGATTCTCAACTACCCAATTTAATTGTTTATCTATTTGTGATTCAATCGGTTCAGGGATGGCTGCTTACACATTTTTGGTTGTAGGTTTGCCCTGGAGATTTTGAGGTTTGGTGGCGCAACACACTAGTTCTAATTTCTCTCATTTAGACTTTACAGTGCTTGTATGCAGATTGAGAGTCTCTTTGGGAGATTTTGTGGGGAGTCTTTTTATTAGGCATAGGATATACCTGTGCTAATAACCTTCGATTTATCTTCATGTATACCTACAAGAAAATAATGCCTTTATGAGATTTTGGGTATAAAATCATGTTGGTAGAATGAATTAAACAAATACTTTTGACCTATTCATCATGAAAATATTAGCACATTTCCATTTAAAAATAGCATATCTACAAAAACTTTCAATAAAATGATGCCAAAAAATTTGAAAAATGGATACCTAATAGTTAAGAAATGAACACAGTCTTAAAAAGACACATACCACCTAATTACATAACAAGGACCAATTGATTACATAATCAACACATACGAACAAAATTATGAATAATATCATACATACAAAGGCTCATTCATACATAAATCCATATAATGATTAATACAAATATGAGTATATATCAGCTTGTAAAGTCTTGTCATTGCTCGATGCACATAACAAATAGACAAGTCATTATAAGAATTTCCATAGCACACAACACATGCAAAAAAAAACTATAAAATCGAAGAACACATAATATATGAAAAAAAAAGCCTTTCATGCAGATCATCAATTGCTGCATAGGTATGTATTGTGACCCCACCCATGTGGTTGTCAATCACATCGACAAAGATCTCCAAAACTTGCTTTTGGATCTTTCAATATATGTATCATATCGTACAGACTCCTCCATTGAAAACAAGAAGAGCAAGTGTTTTTTAATCATGGGGAATGTAGTACCTCAACTGCATCGCATCAGATCTAACACGCCACCTTTCACATTTTTTTCCAATAATAGCATCCATCATCAAAATAATGAAGACGGAGAACGTACATGCCTCCTTGTCATTATACCTCATAATTACAAACAAGTTCTCTTGACAAAAGTGATTGGAGAGTGGATCTGAGATCAAATAAACCAAATCAAGTTGAAGATAGCTAAAAATGAGACATGAGAGGCCAAAATGGTTGCAACGGGTTAGGAGCTTAGATCAAGGTCAAAAATTGGAAATAAAGGATGAAAATACCACTTGAAACTCATCAAATCACTAAAAAGATGATGGAGAAGGGAAAGGGAGTGAGATGAATAATGACACTATTTTGCCACTAGGAAAGTGCAAATTAGCACAAATTTGTCCCCCTCAGAGTAGAGACAATTTCAACTGTTAGTGGACATTCTGACTTGCAATTGGACCATATGATTGGTTACATGGGACAAAGGGATAAAAGGAAAGTGAAATAAGACTTGGGATTAACCAAATAAAAGAAAATTTTCATGGGCAAACAAAAATCTTTTCATTATTAAATTCATTTGGACTATTTGGGTTGTATGTATTGCTGGAAAAAAATACTCGTGTCATAGTAGAAACGACTTGAAATAACAACTCCTTGTCATATTAGAAAAAACTTGAAATAACCACTAACATATTATACTAATGTAGGCAGTTACCCTACTACTCTAAATGAACAAATTTCAATCTATATTGGACTAAAACTACCAGAAACTACATTTAGAGCAGCCTAACAACTTATTTACAGAAATAATGGATAATGGAACCATAGAGCTCAAACTCAGGAAAAAAACTTCAATTGTATCGGCAAGTTCAACTAGGATCTGTCATACCCAAGAACAAGTTGTCATACACCATACTTATAGCATTTCCAAAATTTCAAAGCAATAGACAAGCAATGATAGTAATTTTACTGCTCACAAATGTATAAACAAGTACAATACAAAATGGCAAAGCTCAAAACTGCCAGCCTCAGCATCCTAAAACAGGCAGGGAGAATGTGAAATTAAAACCAGCATCATCTCGAAGCATCTATACAATTTCAATAGTATGATACCATTTGTGAGTACAATACCATGGTACACCTACCCTATAATTGATTATATTTTTCACATCTTCCATTGAAATGCATTATCTGTCTGCTCACCATTAAAGATCCCATTCTCCATGAATTCCTTGGAAATGTCCTGATCCAGCTCTGGTAGATGCAAATCTGGAGGCAAGTCCTGTCTTGAATTAAAACTATCAGAACTCACCGAAGGGTTGTTGGCAACCATTTTGAAGCTATTGCTCCAACTTGGCACTGGCCCAAAGGCATGATTTGGCAAGCTGGCAGGATTTGCTCTGGAATCAGCTGCTGCATTTCCAGTCCCATTAGAGGAACTGAAGGACTGTTGTGATGCTCCTCTGTTGTTACTAATCAAATCTTGGAGCATTTGCTGAATAGCATCCTCCTGTAATTGTTGGTTTGCTGGAGACGGTTGTGTGTTGTTTTGCTGAGGGAGGATGCCACTTAACAGCTGCTGCTGCAGATGGGCTCCAGACACATTGTTATCAGAAGGATTTGTTAGGATTGAAGTCATGGAACCTTGAAACTGCACTTGCTGTGCCTGGTTAGGAGAAAAGGAACATGCTGCATCTGCTTGGAGTAGCTTCTGATTTGGATTGACGGAGCTTCTCAGCAAATTCTGGTAATTGTTAAGTGCTGCAGAAGTCGGTGCATTGTTGTTCAGGACTCTGTTGCCTAACTGGTTATTGATTAAATGTTTGGCGAGTCCTGGATCAGGTGGCAGACACTGAGCAGTCATGAGTTGCCCCACCTCCTGCATCTTCCGAGTTTGAAGCTTAGCAGCAGATTGCTGACAGTAATTCTTCAAGCTCTCTGCAAATATGACCCTCCATGAATTAGATCAGATAGGAATGGATGCAGCAAAAATTTCAGGATGAACTATTTCTAAAATAGAAAACAGCTAAAAAGGTGATTCTCCATAAAGGAAAGAAACCAAGTCAACATGGTGTAAAATATTCCACAGTAAATGATATAAAGTTATATCCAGGCTTTTTCTATCAGAAAATACTCCTAAAAGATATACTACTACCCCTTCTAAATTTCCATAAATCTCATAGGGCAAAGAGATCATATAAAGGAGTTCTGAAGTTTGTGTCAAAGTATCTACATGATCTACCATTATTTACCAATGTCATTTTATTTCCTGAATGTTTTTAAACCTCAGCAAGTGTGATTGCTATTCAGGTTTATGCTTGCAATTTGATAACTCAATCTTAGTCTACCAGATATTTTACAATCTGCATGATCCTTCCGCACAATTACCCGATAAAAGTGCCAGAATAATTTATGGTGGACTTCTGGGACCATGTGTTAATTGGATAAGGAAGTTGTGACAAGAAAGTACCTATTGGTCCTTTATCGTGCTCCCTGCTAAAATCAATCAGGTTCTTCATACTATTGACCACCTCTGCTATCTGTTAGTTTATAAATAAATTAATGGAAGCTACAACAAGGACAAATCAAGATACATGGCTCCCATTTTGGAAGCATCAATTATATCAGATCATACCTGTAAACACCGCACGGATCTTTTGGAAAATCCCAAGTCATTCAATGACTCTAACTCAAGACTCCTTGCTAGTTGACGACCTGCCGTCACAAACCTGATGATGGAAAAGGAGTTAGCCTGACTGCTTGCTGAAGTTAATTCTAAGGAGAAAGAGAAGTGAACCCATTGCAAATGTTGTATCTAAGCTTGAAAAAAAAATCTTTGAAACTATTAACTAAGCAGACAAAATCCAAAGTTGATACTTCCATATGACCTCTAAACCAAAAACATAATCTTGTGTACAAGGGTCTGATCATATAGAACAATATAGTACATAAAAATTCCTCAGCTATTACTTCATTCAAGGATAATACCTTCTATGCAATGTACTGTGCCTTCCAAACCTATTCTGGTCGAAGAGTTTTTATTCATTTATTATTTATTTGATTATCCTGGTTGAAGTGTTCAAATGAAAACAAGCACAAAGAGATGATAATTATGAAAAAACTATATCCTTGAACCAGAGGAAAAGCTATGCTCTGCAAGAATAGACATAAGCCATTTCCACATTGGTTGCAATTGTTAACACAATTAAACAGCTAGGATAGACAATGCCTATGGCACAGAGCATAGAAAAGGCACAATTGTATGGTCAAATAATATCATACCAATGCAACAGTATTATATAGGGAGAAAAGACATATTCAATTAGGACAGACAAGAATGTGGGTAATCAGCTCACTTACAAGTTACAGTTAGCCTGCAAATCAAGTGATGCAACCCCATGCAACCCGCTTTCAGATATGGAAGTCTGAAATTTCTGAGCCACTTGTAATAACTGGTTAATCTGATAAAAGAATACGCAATAAGCAACTAAAAAGAAAAACAGAAGCCTTGTGTGTTAGAGAAAATGAAGTTAGCAAACTTGAGCACATAACACTTGCTCAAAAAATCAAGCAACAAAAAAAAAGAAAAGACTTTAAACTTGTCCATGCCTGGAACCAGTTGATTCAATACTTGCCATACAAAGCACATAAGCACTTCTGAATATGCTATTTCTAATGGAGACCACTAAGCAAGTAAGTGGCCCAAGTAGACCGGCTTTAGCATGATCCAGTTTTAATGAAACTAGACACTAACTTCTGCTTTCAAATCCAAGCCTAATTCATTTGTTGACAAGTAAAATTGAATAGATCATTGCCAAACTAACTTTTTATAAAATCCAATTAATTTCATTCAATGTCATTATTGCAAAAATATGGACAAAATTCAAAATAGTTTTTCTTTGTCAGATTTTTAGCAGATTGGATAAGTTCACAGTATTATTGATCCAAATCAAAACCATTAAGTTCATGGATTGAGCATTTGATCAAAAACTAGACCCAAAATTAAAATTGATCATATATGCCATTTTTGTATCAATAGTGGGTTGATCCTATCCCTTGCAATTCAAATGGCCACTTTTGACTGGCTAGGTGGAGCTGGCCCCTCAGCGGCTCAGAATAGCAATAGGCATACCATTGTGCAGCTTGCTTTAATTTGGTTAATTTTGTGGACTGACTAAGTGGTCAGATAGCCACATATGTGGCCCAACCACTTATAAGGGACACCAAGAGGTTGAGTAAAACATGACCGATGTTGTTTTATCAGATTGGATCATTGTTAAACCTCATCATATTCGATGTTTCAAGAACATATACCACATCATACATGACGTTTCATATGATATGATATTGAATATATTTCAAACATATAGGTAAGAATATATTATCGTATATGATGCGACATAAGTTTTTGTGATATACCATGATATCTATGTGCATATTTAGTTTGTTAATATTTTCATTCAAACAGTGTAGGCATCTGCCTATGCACCCACATACCACCCAGGCAATATGTTGTTCTCTAACTGTCCGCATACACTTACCACTTTTCAAAACCTTGGAAAAGTGTCCTCAAAACACCTTTTCAATTGAAATATCGGATATCTAGTAGTTTAGTTTTTATCACATGAAGAATCTGGAAATATGTTCCACATGTTCAGGGAAAAATTCTGACATTGTTTCATACAAATGGTAACCCATTTGTTTGCTTCTCTCTCAGAGGTTTTCCTCCCACAAATCAAAACAAGAAAAATGAGCAGACTCAGCAGACTCTGAAATCACTCTTTCATATGTAAAATTGATTCTTTTTTTCTCTTGAAAAAGCCTTTCCATTTTTTTTTAGCATAACCATAACATGCTAACATGAAAACACCATTCACATAAAGTAGTTTGAAAGTGGACTACAGAAACCATCCAAGTGAGGGAAATAACCAAAAACTCTAGATGTTTCAAAGAGGACTGCATACAATGTAGCCTCTTGTGTCTGTCCAAGAGTATTCCTTCAAAATTTTATTAAGGAAATGAGAAGATAAAACAAGGAATTAACAGCAAAAAGTGGAGAAAATATAACATGGATGCAATCTGAACTATGATAAGACAGGTCATGCAAGTTTAGGCCACAAGCACACAAGTTTGTTTCAACTAAATCTGATGTACAAAGAACTAGCAAAATGCTACCAGAGGTCTGCACAAGAGAAAGTCAACAACATCAATTAAGACGAGAAAAATTGGTTAGCAGGCAAGCAACGGCCAAAAAATAACCAATAATTACACCAGCATCTCTCAAAAAATAAAGAAACAGGATGAGTAACTAGCTTTGGCCCCTAGCTTTTTATTAATTATGACCCATCATCAGCAGCGTCTTAAGGATCCATTTGGATATCCCCAAGTGCCACAGGAATTGGAGCTTTCATATGACTTTTTACCTTCATAGGAATTTTCCCATGGACATGTTCAGCACCAATTTTTGACAACCTCAAAACCTTTTGGAATCATGATTTTTTATAGGAAAACTAAAAAGAGGTCCAACCTCTTTTTTTTTTCCTATGGAATGGAGCTTGCACACAAGCTCTTCCCTATCATTAATGGCCACTTCCCATCAACTGTAGGATTTCTCATAGGAAGTGGGGTTGCATCCTATGAAAAAAGATTCTAATATTTTCTTTTTTGTAGTCATCCAAACAGACCCTAAATGTATGCCTAACAGATGGAAGTGAAAGCTTGTTAGTAGCCAATTACATAGAATGAAAAGCAAATAGTGTACGTAAGAGTTGTGAACAGAATGCAATTTTCCTCCATTAATAGCTCATCATGAAAACAAAGAACCCAAAACATCATTAGAATCTCTGTGATACAGTTGAAATCCCAAACCAGAAGCAAGGAAAGCTATGACTATCTATCCATCTCATTCACGTTAGCATCTCTACCACCATCCTTGTTTTGATTTCCTAATCATTTTTGACCTAGATAATGTCCAAAAGGGTTCAATGCCTCTGACTGCTTCCATCCCAGCTCAGCTCCTTGCATAGAAGATCAGCAGCTTACAGCTTGCATGCGTTCACATCCAATGCGACCAAAACTCAGGGATAAAAGCTTGGTTTCAGGATCAGTTTCTGTATGTGGTGAAACCAAATCGTTTTGTCTGTACCGGCTGAAACACATTTTGTCTCCGAATACACGGTATCACCCCCAATATTTTCCCCCAAAAAGAGAAACAATTTGATTAAAAAAATTGCAGAAAATTTAGGTAAATTTATGAAATAGATGGGAAGTCGAGAAGAAGAAGAAGAAGACATGGATGAAAGATGAGAAATCAGAGGTTTAAACTGTGAACCTTTGGGCAATTGGGACGCGTGGTCAGTGGCAGAGGATGGCCAGGAAAGCAGTCAAAGGCAAGAGAAATCAGAGGTTCCAACTGTGAACCTTTGGGCAATTCGGACACATGTTCAGTGCCAGAGGATGGCCAGGAAAGCAGTCGAAGGCAAACAATGGAAGAGAGGAAAGAGCAGTCAAATGTGTGCTAAGTTAGGGTTTCTCTGAAAACCAAAATCGACAGTGATTTTTAATGCTATTTTGGCTGTGATTTAAAACTTTCCAAAAAGGCTTTTTGACAGGCAAGTGTCATTGCCAATAATTGCATGTTCATGTTACGAAAACCTATAGAATAAATATAATAACAGAAGGAATACCAAAATTATGATGATTAAGCTAGTACCAGTCACAGGTTAAAAAGTCAAGGTACATTTTTAAGGCATGTAGATCAAACTCAAAATACAATATACAATACCTGTGGTGTAATCAATCTGCGAGAAAAGAACTCCTCATGATGCCTGGCACAAAATTCCCATGACAATATCTGAAATAAGAGTATGTATATGTGAACATGTAATGACCGTAAACAAAATATAACACATTGCTGGGCAAACACAAGGCAAAGATAACTGACTTTTAGTTCTAGTGAAAAAATGATTCGAAGTTGACCCTCACGAACAACACGTAGTTGCTCATAGATGCTCTCCTGAACAGCCTTCGCATATTCCAACACCATGGCTCCAGTAGGCAGACGACATTCATGAGGCATGTCAAGGAACAGAAGCTCATCAATAATCCCACTGTCAAATTTGATCTGATTAAGCCTGGGAAGGACTTCAAAATTTGCCTCTGGAAAGAATGTAAAAAAATAAAAAAGAAAAGAACTATGAGGGTTGCATAAGCATGAAAAAAATTATTGCCATTACTGTAAACTCATAATAACATCAGCTGCAGAAGGCATAAGTTAACCTTTCTATCAAATAATAGGAATATATATTACTGTAAATAAAAATTATACTGGAGAGAGACCATTCCCATGTCCACCGCACATAGAGGTATATAAAAGTTGATTAGCTAAATCTGAAAAAGCAACCAAGGGCAAAAAATCATGAGAATCATCATGTCTCATGTTCAAAAATCTGAGGACAACATGAAAAACATGCATTTACTCAGTAATAACAAAATTTTAACAGGATGTTCAAGCATGCAAAGAGAATAACACAAATAGCACATCAACTTGACTACCTAGAAGCCTTGATTCATCATAAACTTGTCTGGATTGCAAGTTTCACAAAATTTCTTGTGCACAGAATATAAATGAATCAAACTATTTTTGTACTTATACCCATGCAAAAATAGCATATAGACCCCAAAAGAGGTCTTGTTTGAATATGTCTCTACCAAGTCAACTGGTTGGCATGTGTAACCTAACGTTTTGCATATTTCCCAAATGTAAGTTTAAATCTTGGTATGCCACATATTTTTAGTCTATTTCTTTTTTTAAAATTGCCTGAATTGTGAGCAGACATTTATCTCCATGACATTTGGCATGTTAAAGGAGCATATCTGCAAAATAGGCTACAAAATCTAAATATCAATAGATTGCAAATTTTGCAGATCAGGCCAGCCGCAGGCATATCCTCAACAGAAGCAGAAAAACTGGATTCTCGACAAAAAATACCACCCAAAATAAAAAACATGAAAGCTATATTTTTAGCAGTTTTATTTTACAAAGGCATTTTTCTCTTTTTGCATATGTTGTCAAATTTAAACTGGAGTGACATAAATTTACAGGCACAGGAATATAGGGAAAACCACAGACAATTAGTGTTGGCAGTGGTATACAAGTGAATAAGACACTTGTGAAGAATACAAATGCACTAAGAAATCTATCGATTAATTCTTCAAGTGACAAGGTGGTGACAAGGTGGCAGAATAACTTCAACGCATGGCAGGCTCCACATAAAAATTGAACAACATCTAAGAATAACACACACCATGCAAGCAATATAAAATTGCAACCAAAGGTGTGAAATACAAAAATAAAGGTAAAAAGTTATCCTCTTTTTTCTGAGATTCTAGCTTAATTAATATCACATGTAACCAAAACTTCAAAAGCATTCAATTAAATGAAAAAAAAGGAAGCCATAAGGGCCTCAATCATTAATTTTTATTTGACCCTAAAATCTGAAAACAAGGAACTACATCCAAGCCTTCTACCTAAATCCATCATAAATAGCAAGTAAAATATACAAAAAAAAACCTTGAGGTTTGCAGTCTTCTTGAAGTCAACCAATCACATCAACAAAGACAAACTATGGTGATCCTCACTCTTCAAAAATTAGCATTGACTTTTCTGCACAAAAATAAAGTCCTCAAACCACATTGCACTATCCTTCTCTGCTCACACGATGTACTGTGACCAAGAATGAAAATTTCCACAGTATGCCGAAAAGTTCGGTCTTGGTAGAAGCTAATGACATGCTAGATGAGTCCATAATTGGTGACAACTAATGCAGCAACTAATGATTTGAGGCCAATATCATCCACAAGCATCTTCTCAATCAAAATAAATAATGTCTTCCTGTCTAAAGAATATGTTGTGCCATTCACCTCTTGTCTTGCATACTTCTTCAAATTGACAAGAAGTAATTGCTTCTTTCAATTAACGCAGCTCCACCTTCTTTCTATCCATTCAGACTTTGTAGGTGGTCTTTGGTTTTTTCATACAACCATGGCCTCCTTTGAAGAATATGGCAAGAAATCCTCCACACAATGTCATATTGAAAAAATTGGAAGTCAATCCAAACTCCATTGTTGTGGACTAATGGACTCCAAACCGTCCAATTCTCAAACATCTTACACAGGTGCTCATCTTTATAGGTTCTACAGTTCTCTTAGAAAGGATTTTTAATTCTTCCCCACTTTCTTCATTTACATTCCCTCTGGCAGATCTAAAGGATGATATATTGTACTTCACTTATTGTCATCACTAATTTCTAATCTAGGCAGTGGAGTTTCTTTCTGGATAACCTCAGGCCAATTTTGTTTCCTGACAAGATTTCTGATGCATGAGCAAAAGGATATCATCTTAAGCCTCAAAGCAAAACCATGACTCATATCCAACTTCGATGTGGGATCATATATTGGGTTTCGAGTTTATATTTGAGTTTCAGACAGACAAAGACCAGTATATATGCGGTTAGAATCAGTTTTGGATGCATATTTCCATATTGTTAGTTGTTTAGGTTGATTGGCCAATGGTCTATTTACAAGTTAGTTGTTTGCAACTTTTCATTATGCAAAGGCATTTCAGTCATCTTATCAAATTAGAGTTTAAAATGTTGATGGGATTTAGAGCAGAGTAATGTAACAGTTGATCTATAAAAGGGAATGATCCAATAAGTTTGGCTATTTATATATTTCTGGAAGAAAAGGGAAAATTTCCTTGTTTAGCCTACAAGTTATAGCATCTATTTGATATAATTTATTTTGTCATCTTCTAAGCCCATTCTCTATTTAATGAAGCCTAGCTTTTTGCACAGAGAATTTGGTGCTTGAGCACATTTTTGGTGCAATTCTCATACTCCAAATGATCTTTTATGAATGACGATGATGCAACTAATTGTGGTAATAACAACAATAGACTGAATATTTTCTAGGGGCTAATTGCATACAACTCTCAGGAAACCAAATTGCATATAACTCCTTGTAATCCAAAAAATTATTAACAACTCTGATTCTTCCCTGTAGCTTCCTCCATGACAAAATCTCGCTGGCCTTAGGTTATAACTGGTAACCCAAGCTGTGAAATTACTTAAACACTGTTGTCTCAAGTAAACTCCTTCATGCATAGATAAAAAACATTTGCATTAAACTCCAAAATTAAAACAATTGCATAAGCATCTTTACAACTTCAATTAAATTTCGAAAACACCCTTTCATTCTTCATCTAGTACCTTGAGCTGCTAGGATTTCGTACAGTAAACCTTAACACTATTACAATCATCTGGCGCTCAAATTCATCCATAACCCAAGCTAATAACCCAAAGAACATGTGAAACATCACCACACTGAACCTCTTCAGAAGCTTTTAAAGCAAAACTAGTACAAATAGAGATTAAGAAAAGTCGTGCAAGAATAGATATAGAGCCTGAGCTCTGTCAACAGTCAGGTTACCAATTGTCAAGAATGAGCAAGAAATTGAATAGAATAATTAATCATAATCAACTACTAATAGCGTCCAATTAAAGGTGTTGATCGGTAATACAAAGAGAGGCAAAAATGATTGCTCACAATTAAATTGACAGCACTAACAGAAAATTCTAAGAATATTCCATGGTATCACAGAAAATCTTAAGCCAAAGAGTCATTTGCAATTTCACAAGTTTACAGGGAGTTATATGCACTTAACCCAATTTTCTATGATGATAGGAATAATAAAAGATAAACTTGTATTAAGAATCACTAGGTCAAGGCAAGGCTTGTGCAACAAGAAGATAGTGCTTACGACTAACCACAATTCACAAAATACGACTAGCCACAATATTTTTTGGCAATGTTTGAGAAAAGATAAGTGCATAAAATATTTAAAAAATGAAATTATAATTTAGGTCATATATTTGTGAAAAGCCTTAAATTTACAATTTATAAGCAGCCGATTCACAAGTATAAAATGAATTGGACAAGGATTATGGTTTATGATGATGTCTACAACAGAAGTTCCTTTCTTTTCCTCAATTTGCAATAAAATCTGAAGGTCTTATAACATGTTTTAATAACATTACCAAATAATGCTATTATCAAATACACATTGTAGATAAGGCTAACACTAAGGCTATGCTCAGTAGCACGTTAGTGATAGGGTTAACTATTTTTCCTAGTTAACTGTATTTATGCACCCAAACACAAACTTAGATAACCTAACCTAGTATAAGATGCAATGACTGCATTTATCCCTATCCAACTTTTTGAAGCTTAACAAATTACCAAATATAGCCAAAGAAACTATCCAATCTTGTTTCAATTAAATGTAGAGAAACTACTAACCAAATCCTTTTCCAGATTTAGAACCACAAATACCACAATGCCATGAGTCCTGCAAAATTTGAAATTTTCATCTGATCAAAGAAAGAACAAAAAAATTAAGGTACTTAGTTTCTGAAATCAATATATGTAAGCAAAGGGATGCTTCAAGAATAAGAAAACAATGCAAAACAAAATCGTGAGGGCTAGAAATCTCCTCCCTGTTTTAGAGCCAAACCATGACTGAAACAAACTATAAAGATAAAAAAGCTGTTGTCATTTCACCTCTTTGAGGATATTAGTCTACAGAAAAGTTTGGTGATTGGGTCTATGAAGAAAGCATGACAGGTAAGGCTAGTTCACTATTGCATGAAAATGATAAAATCAAAAAAACATAAATTCTAGGGTTCATGGTCAAAATTTGGGTTGGGGACAAGCTACGACAAGTCAAAACTAGTATGATCCTTAAACACCAATTGAGCAAAGACTATGCATGCACATGTTTTCCCAATATGTATATTCTTTTCACATGTAGAAAGATAGGCAATACCAAAAAACAAGCAGTGATGTCTTAAAAATCACCCAGGTCAGGGAAGTGATATCAACCCGAAAGTGCAAGGATTAAATGTGTCATACCGAAGAAGCCCGAGGAAAAGCACCAAGAGCATGGTTGCCAACATTATCATACATTGACAAACACCACCTTTTCCTTGCTCGTGGAGCAAAATATTCTGCCACAAATTTCCTCCAGTACAATATAGAATTGTCCTTTAACCATTCGCAAAACAAGGTATAACAAGGCTTCTATCAGTTGATGCTACATAGAAGAGTTGTTATGGTTGATAACTGATAAACACAAATGAAATGGCACTAACTCACCTGTGGCCGATGCCGCTGGTGATACATATACTGCATTAATCGACGAGAACATATGCCAGTGTCAACAGGGTGTTTATCATGGACCGCCGGCAAAATAGCATGTGGCTGGAGGTTATTCCTCATCAGCTGGTGGGGCTGGTGCATCTGGACCCGTTGCCTCTGCGGCAACGACTGCAGGATCTGCTGTTGCTGCTGCTGCCGTTGCAACAACCTCTGCTGGTGCATCATGGCCTGCAATTGCTGGCTAGAATGACCCTGAAGCGGTAAAGAGTCCTGCCGCTGAAGCAACTGTTGTAAGGCCTGTTGCTGGAGGAAATCATCCTGCCTCATATCAATCCTAAATTTCTTCTGTGCATGCAATAAGTTATCTGGGTGATCTGCTGCCATTGGATGAGATGTCACACTAGATGCCCCTTGCTTCTGCATCAGTTCCTGATGTGAGCACTGCTGTATAATAGAGGAGCCATCCATCACAGAAGAACCCGAGATGTTGTTTGATGAGAAGGACATAGGTGAGGCTGGCACAAGCATATAGGAATCAGTGTTAATGCTGGTACTCCGCTGCAATTGAGGACCTCCTGAGAGAGCAGAATTGGCATCTGTGACCAGCGAACTGGCACCAATACTGGGGCCAGAGGAGTTTACTGCACTGTTGGGAACCCTGCGGTTCATGTTGTCTACAAGGGAAGGCACGATGCCTGACGGACCAGAGCCCAACAGGAAGCTCACAGGGAAATGGACCTAGCTATCTCCTTCGAAAACAGTGCATGAGGCAGAGGACAACTAGTATGGACCTCCGCCACAAGTAACCTGAGATGGGACTACCAAGGGAGTCAACCACAGCAGGCAGCAGGAGTCCAAAGACTCCAAACAGCTCCAGTGCCAGAGCTACCGAAAAGTCTCAGCACACCATATCTTTCCACTCTGACAATTTTATTTAAACAAGAATATCGATGGAATACTCAAACATGTTATCTCTGCATATTTGATCAAGAGACCTTCCCTTTGTTTGTCAACGGTAGTTATGAAACTGCATAAGATTGAATTTATGGTCAAACTTAAGAAAATTTGCAAATCCGAAAAATAAGTGTAATTGGTATGATGAGAGTAAGACCAAATCACTACCCACAAGCCATGAATTTCCTCCAAATGTCATATCACCTTCAATGAACAAGAAAATAGAACAGTTTCTGACGGATGGGATGAAATCCAAATTACCCTAAACGCCAATATTTCAAATTTCATAACGAAAAAGAGTTCCATCTACAAAAAGCCAGGGAATAAAGGTAGTTATTTGCAAGAATTCCCAGGAAGAAACTCGAGTAATTCCCCGAGACATAATACAACATAATTTCACCAGCTGTTTGCAAGAAATGTCAAAAGAATCAAGGAAAATCACAACCTTATGCATAAACACCCAAGCACAACTACCTCCAATCTCAAAGCAGCTCGATCGGACAATAACTTTGCGCAAAACCCTAACTCTCATAACGCCAAAAATAACTCGTTTTCCAGTTTCTAACAATAAAATAACCCACCCAATCAACAAAACCCCCCAATCGCAAGAGAATCAGAAAAATTCCTCACAAATTCACCGAAAAAAAGCCAAAGAAATACAGAAAAATCGAACCTTTTGCCGTTTCGCCAAATCAAACAAGGTCACAAAAAACAAAATTTTAAAAAAATGCAGAAAAAGCCACTCAAGAACTCAAAATCCAACTGGAAACAAAAGATAAACCTCGCGCTCTTGGCCCAACCTCGCTGACCGCCGGATTTTCTTCTCGAGCTGGCTCGCCGCGTATTTATGCTTCGCGGGATCGCCGGGGAAGAAGGGGACGGCAACCGGGTGAGCCACTCTTACCCAAATTCCACTGACTATAGCCGGTGGCATAATTTCCACGTGTTTTAATGTAAACCGCCGGATTAAGATCTCGCGTCCTAGATTGTCTGGAATCGAGCTCGTATTGGGGGACACGTGGACGTCTGTGATCGGTAAGACTAGTGCCGACGTAAGGGGGCGCACGTGATGGGAGGCGTTATTGCAATCAGTACGTTGATTGGAAGTAGAACAGCTATTTTCTGCAAAGCAGGCTCTGATAGAACTCGATGGCGTGGCAACATTACAATGATGGAAACGATGGGGCCCACACTTAAAGATATTTTGAACCGAACAGCTGATTTGTTTGTTTTGGTATTTTTTTTATTATTACTGGAATATCATAATACTTAAATAAATTTTGAGAGTTGTACTGATTCGAAAAAAAATTATGTTAGAATTATTTAATCCCAGGTTGCAGGTGTAAGAAATTTTTTATATTGGATGAAGTCATAAAACTTAGCTCATGCACAATATTTAAAACATAAATGTTAGCTTACAGGTTTCCTTTTTAATTTGAGGCTGTTTTTGCAAGGTTGATTTGATTTGGAATCATCTTAATTTAATTGTGATTAATTAAGTACATTTTGAAGTAAAATAAATTTAAAAAATACTATTATAAAGTATCATCATTATGTTGTCTAATTATGAATCAAGAGGACTCGTTGATAATTTCATCTTGTTGTAACTGTTATCTCACAAAATGATTTAAGAAATTTTTGAGACTGAGCTTTGAGCTTTGATTATATGAGTTCACTCTAAAATCCAAGAACACCTTGATGCAAAACAAAGAAAAATCACCCATTAAAAATTATTTAACGAAAACACCTTCAACACTCAAGTAAGTAAAATTTAATGATGATAGAGAATGAATTGGTTGTTGAACTTGGAGTGGAGAATAAAACATAGAGAGCATTACCAGATTTATATACCCATCGGTCATTTTGTGATTCAATGAAAGTACTAGGGTGGTTTGATCACTCTGCGAGAGAGGCCATACCATACAATTTTTTTTTTATTGTCATATGGAAAGAGATAAAACAAGATGTAGTTATCCTTGTGAGGAACCACCTTCCATAGTGTCAACAAACATGTTGATACGTGTCGCACCATAACGCCTCATTTATGTCTTTAGGCCTTCCTCTTGATGAGCAATTAGGGTGCATATGCCAACGGAAATGTGAATACCAACCAATGTGTGGATACCAACTTGCATGTGAATACCAACTGAGGTGGTGGTTTGGCCTGTTTAGCTCTTGATCTAAAAGTAAATGAAGTCCGGTGGATTGTTAAGTACTTCCTCATATCTAACAACTACACATCAATAACAATAGCTTCATATTTTGGCAATTTTTAAATACTTTATTTTTCTAAAAAATAACTCGAAAAAAATTTTAAAAATTGCAATTTCAACATCACTGAAGCATCCAAAATAAATTTTCACTCATCATTTTTAAACATTGCTTTGTATGTAAATTCTTGAAAATTTTAAAATTACACAAAGATATTTGAAATCTGATTATGTTTCTCAAACAATGATCGAAGATTAGGTTGCCATGGACCGAGCGTCTACATGACCAATGAAGGATGAAACCTTAGCTAGCAAAATGTCCTATCAAGAATGCCCCTGCAACATAAGTTCAGGGGGCTGTTTGAAAAAATTGAGGATTTTGAGAGCACTTAGACCACTTCTAAATGCCACCAGTTTTACACTAGCCACCGAGATTCGGATGGCACCTTCTGTAAACGAGCACGTTCGAGATGGTGGTACTCTTTTATCACAAGAGGCAATATTCTGCTCCAGCTCCCACTCCACACATCCCCCCTTTCGAGTACAAAATTTTCAATTAAAGTTCATATCCTGTTGTCAACAATGAACATAAAGTCCCCCCACCCCCCATTAGTTCTCTTCCAAAATTTTGTTTTATCTCAAATATAAAGCCTTAGTTTTGATCGTATCATTCAATATTTCATGTCGCATCCATGTGATTTGAGATTTACACACATAACCTCTAAAATATGTGAATTTTCCGAGAAATTTGCTTGACTACGTCAAATGCAAGATATACTTATTTTAATAGTCTAAAAAGAAAGAGAACAACCATTATGTTTGAGTCGATTCTAATCAAAAAATAAATTTAATCAAAATTCAATTAAATTATAGAATTAAATGTCACTAGATTGTCATTAGAATGTGGATCTCAATTGGACTTAATTATATTTGAATTGTTAAAAAAATTTGGACTTAAATTAAATATAACCGAATGGGCTGAATATTTGAATTAAAATTAGACCAAAAATTCATGAAATTTTTGGACTAAAATTAAAACTATAAAAATCTTTACAAATAAGTCCCTAACAAGATTTTTCTTATAAATAAATTCTTAATATGAAAATTTTGCAAAATTTTTTTAAAAATTTTGAAATTTCACATTAATCCTAGCAAAATCCAAGGGTTTGTGAATAAACCCCACAAAATTTTATATTTACAGACAAATCCTTAAAATTTTTAACTTTCACAAATAAATCTCTTAAAATTTTTATTATAAATAAGTTTAAATTTTATTCAAAAAGGACACTGAAAATTTAAAATTCTTGTAAATATACCATTTTTTAAAAAAAATCTTGAAATTTATAAAATTACATTTTGATTTAATTTTTAGAAAATTTTACAAATAACCCCCTAAAAATTCATTATCCGAAAAATAGTACAAAAATAGAAAATAAATCTCAATCAATTATATACCATTATAAGATTTTAACATACAAAATTCATCCCATTAAATTCTATTTATTTTCAAAATAAAACCAATTAAGAGATCAAGATCTAATAACACCCATCAAATCTTCTCAATTTGATTTCGTAATTTTCTTCGGAGCCTATAAAAGAGAATGAAAACCTTAAAAACATAATAGAAATAACATGCGAAGAAAATCTGAGAGGAAGGAGAGAGCCATCATCGGAGAGAAAGATTAGAGCAGGGAGAGAAGTTGAGAGAAGATCGTAAATTCTTATCCCATTTCTTCTTCTTCTTGATTACTTTCGTTGTGCTTCCCAACCCCCAATTCCTTCTGCTGCCCCGTCTTGCTCTTTGGCCGCGTGTGCAAGAAGCTGCCCAACCTCACCACCATATGCTGCCTCGTTCGGTCTTGCTTCGCTCAACCGCCGAACTCACCACCTGCCACTGGAGAAGCCCGCTTCTCCCTCGCTGAAGCTATCCCCACCTCGATCAAGGCCACCTTCTCCGTCTTCTCCCCCTCCATCGCCACCGCTGCCAACCTTACCGCCACCTTCAACCTCCAGATCTAGAACAAGAACTGCCAAATAGCCTTCCTCATGACACCATCTCCATCTCTGTCTCCCTTCCCCTCTCCAACCTCTCCTCCTCCCTCGACCCCATCCCCTCCTTCCACCAGGGCCACCAAAAGACTACTGAATTCCCCCTCACCGCCCACACGGCCAACGGATCGGCCTGGGTCGTCGCCATCGCCAACAGGTCAGCTGTCTTTCGCATCTCCGTGGCCTCGACATTCTGGTACAAGTCGTTCTCTCGGAAGAGCCGCCATTACACTGCCATCGACACCGAAAATGTTATCGTGGATAATCAGGGGCAGAAGAAGACCGATAAAGGGATCCACCTCTCTGCCACTATTCCGGCGGCTGACGCGGCTTGTCTGCTCGTTATCCTCACGCTCTTGTATGTGGTAGTTTGGGTTTGACGGCGGGGATCTAATCCATCTCATGGCATTTGCAGCAGGCCAAAATCATAACCATCCCACCTATGATCAAAGCCCTAGAACAAAAGGCCTTTTTTTTAACCTCAGCGGATGGCAGCCAATAATGGTTTGCATAAATTTGTAGGTTCGGATAGATATATCAAATTTATCTTTATTACTTTATTCTTAAAAAAAAAAAAAAAAAAGGTAATTACATTCACCTCCCATAATTAAGGTTAATTAGGTACACCCCCGTAATTTTCATAATTATCCATACCAACTCCCTTTTCCAAATATTTACCTATATCCCCTAATTATTATTTAATCAAAATTTTCTCCACAAATTCTGATTTTGCCTTCATAATTTTTACAATTAAATCCGTAAAAACTTATTTTTTTCACTCTCATTTTTTCTCCCAAATCATTTACAAATAAACCCTTAAAATATTTTTATTTATAAAAAAATCCAACTATTTATAAACCAGCGGCGAGCAAGGGCAGCGAGCGCGCTGGTGCGCGGGCACGGACGCCGACCGGCGAGGGTGAGGGCACAGCCAGCGAGGGATCTATTTGTAAAATTTAATTTTAAAATAAATAAAATTTGAACTTATTTATAAATAAAAATATTCAAGGGGTCTAATTTTAAATATATAAATATTCAACTTGTAATTTTAAATTTTAAGTTTTAAAACCTTCAATGTCTTTTTTGTAAAATTTTATTTAAAACATGATAAAAAATTCAGACTTATTTATAAATCAAAATATTCAAGGAGTTTATTTGTAAATGTACAACATGAAAGTTATAATTTTAAATTTTAAGTTTTCAAACCTTCAATGACTTATTCGTAAAATTTAGTTTTAAAATAAATAAAATTTGACTTATTTATAAATAAAAATATTCAAGTGGTCTATTTTTAAATGTACAAATGTTAAACTTGTAATTTTAAATTTTAAGTTTTCAAACCTTCAATGATTTATTCGTAAAATTTATTTTAAAATAAATAAAAGTTGGACTTATTTATAAATAAAAATATTCAAGGGATTTATTTTTAAATGTACAAATGTTAAACTTGTAATGTTAAATTTTAAATTTGAAAACCTTCAATGTCTTTTTTATAAAATTTTATTTAAAATACGATAAAAAAATTTAGACTTATTTATAAATAAAAATATTTAAGGAATCTATTCGAAAATGTACGAATATGAAACTTGTAATTTTAAATTTTAAGTATTAAAACCTTCAATGTCATTTTTGTAAAATTTAATTTTAAAAATGATTAAAATGTAGACTTATTTATAAATAAAAATATGCAATGGGTCTATTTGTAAATGTACAAATATGAAACTTGTAATTTCAAATTTTTAAGTTTTAAAATCTTCAATGTCTTCTTTGTAAAATTTTATTTAAAAAATAATAAAATTTGGACTTTTTTATGAATAAATATGTTTTACGGATCTATTTATAAATTTATAAATATTAAACTTGTAATTTAAAATTTTAAATTTTAAAACCTTCAATGTCTTTTTTGTAAAATTTTATTTTAAAGATGATAACATTTTGAACTTATTTATAAATAAAAATATTCACGAGATCTATTTGTAAATGTACAAATACTAAATTTGTAATTCAAAATATTAATTTTTAGAACATCAATATTGTGAAAATTTATTAAAAAATTAATAAAAGTTGGGCTTATTTATAAATAAAAAAATTTGAGGGGTCTATTTGTAAATATAGAAAATATTGAACTTATATTTTAAAATTTTAAGTTTTAATACTTTCAACTCTTTTTTGTTATTTTTTTTTAAACTTATAAATTTTCGGCTTATTTATCAGTAAAATAATTCAAGGGATTTTTTTGTAAATTCACAAATATAAGATTTATAATTAAATTTCTTATATATGGTTTATTTGTAAAATATTTAAAATATTTAAGATTGTTTTTATAAATTTTCATATAAAAAATATTAACATTTGGACTTTTTTATAAATAAAAAAATTCAAGGTATTTATTTGTAAATATACAAATATTAGGGTTTATTTATATAATATTTAAAATATTTCAGCACATTTATAAATATTTTTTTTGAAAAATATTAACATTTGGAATTTTTTATAAATAAAAATATTTCAAGGGCTTATTTGTAAATGTTTTGGGAAAGAGAATGAGAGTGAGAAAATAAATTTTTAGGGGTGTAATTGTAAAAATAATAGAGGGTAAAATCGAAATTTTTAAAGAAAATTTTGATTAAATAACTATCAGGGGGTGTAGGTAAATATTTTGAAAAGGGGGGTGATGTGGGTAATTACGGAAATTATGGGGGGTGTGCGTAATTACCCCAAAAAAGAATGGCAGCCCATGTGAGGAGGAGAAAAGCATAGACTTGAAGAGAAATGTGAAGCCAATTATAACAAAAAAAAAAAAAATTCTCTTATCCTAATTTTTGTTCTGATGGACTTATGATCTTGTTGCAGCCATCCACAACATTTTGAAGATGACAATAAAGATAACAGACCTACAATCTCATTGTAACTACCTGCGGCTTCTGGAAAATGGAGATGAAGATGATAACTATTTTGATGCCATCACGGCCACTCACGGTCCCTTGAAAACGGCGATTAAATCGGCAAACCTTCCAATTTCACCGCGATCACCCGTGGCCCCTCAAGAACGACGATGAAGATAACGAACCTTTCGATGCCACCATGATCACCTACGGTCTCTCGAAGATGGTGATGAAGATAGCGAATGTTCATCACGTGCAAGCCAGCCTTCGAGCTTGTGTCTAACTAGCCTTCGGGCTCACATTTAACTAACCTTCTGGCTCGCACTTAACTAGCCTTAGGGCTCATACTCGGCTAGCCTTCGGACTCACACTCAACCAGTCTTCAGGCTCACACTTAACTAGTCTTTAAGCTCTCACATATCCAGCCTTCGGGCTTGCATCCAAGCCATCCTTTGGATTCACGCTTAGCAAGCCTTTGGGCTCGCATCCAAACCAGCTTTCGGACTCACATCCAACGAACCTTTAAGCTCGCACTTAGTTAGTTTTTGGGTTCGCATCCAAGTCATCATTTGGGTTTGCACTTCAGCTAGCCATCAAGCTCATATCTAAGCTAGCCTTTGGGCTCTCACATCACTAATCTTCAGGCTAGCACTCAGCCAACCGTCGGACTCTCAACTAAGCTAGGCTTTGGGTTTACACATAACCAACCTTCAAGCTTGCACTTAACTAGTTTTCGGGATCACATCCAAGTCAATCTTTAGATTCACACCTTAGCCAATTTTTGGGTTCGTACTCAGTCAGTCTTCAGGCTTGCACTTAACCAACCTTTAGTCTCGCACAAAGCCAACCTTCGGGTTTATACTCAGTTAGTCTTCAGGCTTATATCTCAGCCAGTTGTTGGGCTCATACTTAACCAGTCTGCAGAGTCACATCTTAGCTAACATTCATATTCACATCTATGACACCCTTCAGGCTCGGACTTAGCCAGCTTTCGGGCTTACATCCAAGCCAGCCTTTAGGGTAACATCTGGCCAACTTTTGGGTTTGCACTCAGCTTGCCTTTAAACTCGCACATAGCCAACCTTTGGACTCGCACTTAGCCAGTTTTCAGGCTCGCACTAAGCTAACCTTCAGGCTTGCACTTCGCTAACCTTAGGGCTCACATCTTAGCCAAACTTTGAGCTTGCACCAAGTCATCCTTTGGGATTGCATCTAAATCATCCTTCAGGTTTGTACTTATTTAGCCTTCAAACTTACACTTGGCCAGCATTCGGGCTCGCACTAGACTAGTCTTTGGGCTTGCACTTAATTAGCCTTGAGGCTCACATCTAAACTAGCTTTCAGGCTCGCATCCAAGCTAGTTTTAGGGCTCACACTTAGTCAGCCTTCAGGCTCACACTAAGCTAGCCTTCGAGCTCACATTGAAGCCAACTTTCATGCTCGCACTCAGCTAGTCTTTAAGCTCACACTTAGTCATCCATCGGGCTCACATCTAAACCAACTTTCAGGCTCGCACTCAACTAGCCTTCCGGCTCACATCCAAGTTAGTCTTTAGTCTCATACTTAGCCAACCTTTGAGCTCTCATCTAAGCTAGCGTTTGAGCTCACATTAAGCTAGTCTTTGGGCTCTCATCCAAGCCAGTTTTTTGACTCACACTCACCTAACCTTCAAACTTCCATCTAAGCTAGCCTTTTGGCTCGCACTTAGCTAGCTTTTAAGCTCGCATCTAAGCTAATCTTTAGGCTTGTACTTAGCTAGCCTATGGGCTCGCACTAAGCCAGACTTCGAACTCGCATCTAAGTCAGCCTTCAAGTCCATACTTAGCCAGTCTTTAGGCTTGCATCTAAGCTAATTTTTGGACTTACACCTAGTCAACCTTTGGGCCTATACTTCTAAACTAACTTTTGAGCTCGCAGTCAGCTAGCCCTCAGATTCCCACATTTGAGGTTGAGTTGTGGGTTTGTCTAAAATTATCATAAATAACCAATGACTTTCCAATCAAACTACTTAACATGAAGTAACTTAATCACGTTGAAATTGAACTCAACTCAAAAAAATCGACAAAGGCTGAGTTGGTTCAAATGGACCTAAATTAATGAAATAAATATACCAAAATGCAAATTGAGCTAGACTCAAAGCCTAATTAGGTTCAAGTTGGGCCAATTCAAAATTACGCTGAATGTGAATTGAACTAAGCTCAAATCAAAACCTAACTAGATTAAATCAAATTCAAACTAAAAGGGATAAACTCAAAGTCAAACTAGAACTATGCTAGGTTGAGCCTGAACTAAAACCAAGTTGAGTTAAATTGACTTGAACTTAAGCCAAAGTTAGCAGCCCTGGACTCTATAAAAGTCTAATACAAGGTCAAACTTGATTTAAGCTAAATGAAATTAAACTCAGACTCAAACTTTATTAATCCTGATGGAACTAATTAAGATTCAACTGAGTCCCATTAAGAGTATTAAAACTTTAGTAATACTCCAAAGATATGAACAAAGGGTGATATCATCCCTTAACCAAAACTTAAATTAGTTCAAATAAAATTAAATAAAGTCAAACTGAGGCTCGTTGGGAGTGGTACAAAAGCATTCAACAATATTTCAAATCTATATCTAACTTCATAAGTCATTGGTAATACTATTAAACTAAAGCAGTTAATTGCCAATACATTCGAAGCCATTAGTCACACTTCAAGTTAGTCAACCCCAAAAGTTGTTGATGACGTATTTTCCAAGCTAAGCGAACCCAAAAGCATTGGCAACATTTCAAATCAAATCAAACTAAGGTCGGATTGAACTCATTTAGTCAGTCAGCCATAACACCTAGTTCAAAAAAAGTCAACTGACAATACCCTCTAAGTTGTTGGCCACACTTCAAAGTTATCTCCAAACCCCTAAGCCATTAGTGATGTTATCAAGTTAAAGAAGTCAACCAATAATATACTCAAAGCTGTTGATCATACTTCAAAGCTAGTCAACCACACTAATAGTTGATAATGCATCCTTTAAGTTAGTCGATCCTAAAGTAGTTGGCGATATACCCTTCAAGTTAGTCAACCCCACAAGTAGTTGATGACGCATCCTTAAAGCTAGTTAACCCCAGAAGTGGTTAATGATGCACCCTTCAAACCAGTCAACTCTACAAGTAGTTGATGATGCATCCTTTAAGCTAGTCAAGCCTATAAGTAGTTGATCATGCACTCTTCAAGCTAGTCACTCTCACAAGTAGTTGATGATGCGTCTCTTCAAGCTATACCCAATTGTATAAGTTATAAGTGATGCTACCAAACTAATAAAGTTATCGCCTATGTCTTGTCGGCTATGAAAATATTTCAAAAATTAATGAAGTTATCACCTATGCCTTATCAGCCATGAAAATACTTCAACAAATCCCAAAAAAGTTATTGTTGATTCCTTATTAGCTAACAAAAATGCTTCAAATAATAATAGTTATTGTTGATACTCAAAGTCATTAGAAATACTTCGAACTTCTTTCATTCGGTTTCATGATTTGAGTCAGACGCTACGTGATTCAATGCAGGGGGAATAGGGTAGTAACATACATCAAAGCTTCCTCTCCTCTCTTTCTTTTTCTTTATTTTTTATATTTTTCATGATTGTATATTGAAATTCGTTGTAAAGTGAGGGTATACTCTTACTTAAGACATATATTATTTCTTAAAATCAATCAAATACTTTCTTTTTTCTTTCTATGTCTCTATTTTGTTAGCTAGGTTTTTTACTTTAGAAGGTTCTTAATGATTATCGGGGTAATTAACAATAAGAGATTACATCTATTGGAAGTCAATGTTCTTACAATACTTGATAATGCATTTAAATTAAAATAGATTTTAATTTGTGATTTGAGATCACTCCTTGGGGTCTTTGCTATTTTGGGCCGTCGAAATCAATCTCATAAATTCTAGCATACCCGGTTGAACTTGACTTTTCTCCGAGTATAGAAACCTAGTTAATATGATAGAGATACTAATAAGATAAAATTATGATTAAAGATCGATCAATTATGCACTCCTTTACAAAAGAAAAAATCAAATGCCAACAATGAATAACATCTCCACCTCAAGATACACCATCATCCTGAATGTGTATTTTCCTCAGTCAATGGTTGCTACAGAAGTAGCTAAAGTACACTCCAAATTTGGGACCATCGCTGAGGTCGTCTAGCTCAAGAAAGCATCTGCTACTGCAATGGTTGAAATTATTGTCATGCAAAACTAGTCTGCTTCTCATCTTCCATTGAAGGGAAGGGAGCCCAATGTCATTATTCTTAACAAGAAGAGTTGTTTAGATAAAGAGCTAAAAGTCATGCCTCAACCAATGAGGAAATTAGTCTTTCAGAGGCTAGAACTGAAACGAAGCTCAATTTTTTATCACCTCCACCCAACTCCTCATAGGGGGCAATCAAAAGCAAATATGAACACAAACATTGAGGAAGAAGATTTTATCATGACTTTTTCAAGTAAAGGAAAAACTGTTAGAATTTTTAGACGACTTGGGAAACCTACCTTTCAAATGAACTCGATCATTACCATCCCTGCCTCCAACTCCTTTGCCCCATTAAGCAACTTGGAGAAGAGTAGGAGCAAATCACAGGGGCACAGTCTTACTTTAAGATTGTAGCACATGGGTGAATCACCAAACAAAACCACAAGATTGACTATAAGGTTACAACTTAGCATGAGAATTCACCAAAGGAGATCACTCACCCAACCGGCCAAACACCAAAGAAGATTGTCTGGATGAGTCTTATGGATGAAGAAATCCATCAGGAGAGGGCCCTTATGGACCATTCATTGATACCACACCAAAGAGAAATTGTGGCAACCTGCTCCATGAGTAGACTCTTAAATGAGATGACTCGACTAATAGGAGAAGTTAGCTTCAACCCGAAGCCTAAATTTGATCCTCAAAACATGGACCATCATGTTCTGACATAAGCATTGGTCATAATTGAAAGCTTTAATTAAAAAGTGACCATAGAAATACTGCAAGAATAGCTGAGACAGTAAGGAATAAAGAAAGATCAAGCTCAAAAGAAAGTCATGTAGTTGATAGAGATTATGCTACAAATGAATTAAAAACTTGATAAGTTAGAATGATATCAACAACCATCTCAAGTAGTAGAAACGACAGAAAGTACATCTTCTATAGATGAGATCTATGAAAATGTAAGCCCTTTACAAGTACCTCCTCCAGTAAGGATACCCAATCCCCAATTTCAGAAATTTTTGACAATATGAAACTCCCAACATACATACAATAGCATATACAACCAATGATAGTTGCATAGTTGAGAAAAGAAAGTGAGATGGGTAGGGTAAATGATGCTAACAAACCATACCCTAGCCATTACAACCGAGTGCCATATTCCAAAGGATATACAGTGCCTAATTTTAAATAGTTTAAGGGCATGGGAAATCCTGAATAATACATAGCTTATTTTGTGACTCTATGTGGAGGTTTAAGTAACAGTCCCTCATTATTACTCTGCTAATTTTTAGCAAGTCTGATAGGAGCAGCATTTAAGTGGTATGCTAGCTTACAACTAGAATCTATACAAATTTGGGCACAAATAAAAGTGACTTTTTGAATCAGGTCCCGAGGACTCAAAGATAAAGTGATTATTGCAAATATTGTCTCAACACCGAATCACAATAATGAGTTGGTTCTATATTATATCATACAATGGAGAAATCTTAACATCAAGTATGAACAACCCATGAGCCAATTTAAGGTAGTAAACCTACTCCTCGATAACATAAGGGGAGAATAGATAACATCCTATTTAAGTGTCTCTTCTGTCCATACCTTCCAGGATCTCATCATATAAGTCAAGAGGTTGGAAAGAATTGACCCACCAACCTTATCTGGTTCACAATGTTTCAAGCTGAAAAAAGATAAGGTAAAGTGTGTAAAACTTTCCAAAAATGTGAATAAGTATAATCCTCAGAAGCCACCAACTCTTGGAGGAGGTGGAGAAATGGAATAATCCAGTGATCTCCAACAAAGGCTCAGAAATAAATATTCTTTTAAAAGAGAAATAATAGCTAAAATCTTCCAGGATACCCTGAACCTAGGCCTCTAATTGCTTGAATCCAAGAGGCCAGGTGAGGCTAATAAAATAGATCACCCAAACTATTATTCTTACCATAGAATTTTGGGGCATACAATTGAAGACTACTATGTGTTCAAGGATTTGGTCAAGAAGCAATACCAAGAAGGCAAACTAACTCTCTCAAATGTAGTCCTATTCGAAACACCCATCTAACACATCAATTATATTACTGTGTTCGAGGACCACTTGCTGAAACTTTTTTGGGAAAGAAGCACAACATACTCTTGAACAAGAACATTTATGAAATACCTATATTTCAAAAAGGTTGAAGAACTTGATGAAGAAAATAACTAGAAACCCAAGAGGCCTGAGATGGTGATGAAGAAAGTCTCATTAAAGCAAATTACCTCACTTGTTCGAAGCATCGAGAAGAGAAAGAATAGAAGTAAGAAGAATAAGTTGGTTTAGCCAGATGAATACGTTGTCAAGACATCAGTCATTGAAAATTATATTGATGCTCTGGATGAATATATTTAGGAAGAAAGAAGCCAAGTGACTCTTAAAGAATTTTTTCCTAACAAACTCAGCACTTTTCTAGAGAAACATAATATGGGAGATGAAGAGAGTGAACTTTTAGTGGTAACATGCTCTACCATATTTACCATCAGAGGTTTATAACTAAGCTGATCCATAGCCCGTCATTTCACTAATGAGAAAATTTAGGATGCAAGGCAAGAAGGAGCAAATAGATTTGCTAGGAATTTTACTGATGAAATGAGAGATCCCATAGGTCTCCCTGAGGGTTGCTCTCAAGATAATTATCTTAGAGAGTGGTTCATCTATGAGTACAACTATGACATGTTTAAGTTACAACTAGATATTGTAAAAGAGTTAGCTATAACTAACATGAGGTTTGTTAGGGGGCAAATGCAAATGTTGAACAAACACATGTAGGTCATAATTGCCCACATGGAAAGCATGACAAATACGACTATCATACTCTGTGAGGAATTTGAAAAGATGGAGAAGGTGCTAGTAGAAAAAATAAAACCACACAAGAGACCTTCTAGGAGTGGTGAGACACCATTACTAACCCTTATCAGAATTTGAATGATCACTCATGCCACTTACTCTAGAGATAGGTCAAAAAAGTTAGACACTATCAAAGAGAGTTATCTAAGTCTATGATCTCTTGTCATATAGTGACTCATAAATCTGATGTAAACATCGATGAGCTACTATCCCAACCTCCATCAAGCAATCTAACAATAAATGCTCAACCCACTATGTTTAGTGAGGTCCCAATCCTATAGCTCATGAAAAGATGCACTTTGCCAACTTTAGAGGAATTATGCATAGACGATGAATATGACTCCATGTCTGACTCAGAGTAACTTTATGACCGCTTAGAAGGTCCTACACCAGTAAGCGCTAAAGAAAGAAGCAAACATTTCAGGAGAGGATCAAACGAGCTAATATTAAAGCTCATTCCAACCCCATATCAAGTTAATCTGGATACCTACAGTTAAGTTAATCTAAATATCTATGAAAGAGACATCCTAAATACAAAATTTTGAAGAAGATTATACCAACAGATAAAATAGAAGGATTTATCTAGAGAGTTTTTGAAGACCTCTATATGAGAAAACCCTACATACCTAATTCTTGTGTTGAGTGGGATTACTATCAGCCAGTCATATCCTCCAAGGATCTTTAAGGAACTACTGATTGGGGGTAAGGGTCCACTACCCTTTGTTATATGATTAGCCTTCAGAGTGATTCCGAAGATGAACCTTATTGATCTCATGATGTCAGATTTCAATTAAAGAGAGTAAACCAAATAAAACTCTAAGGTGGAAAGGTACCACCTTCAAGACAAGCTTATTACCTAGGGATAAGAATATCCCCAAGAACAATTAAAAGAAAATTTAGATAAAGGATGATATTGAGCCTTTGCATGCTGAACTTGCACCCAAAAAGGTGGAATACAATATAGCAGTTTACCTTAAGAAGATCACCACTATGCTTAATGTATTTGATGCTTTGATGATGTCATAAGAACTCAGATATACATTAGTACACATCTTGTAGAATCTGGCCAACTATCAAGTATACTTTGTTGAAGAGAAGATGAAGGAGTCTTTGTGTACACACCAAACTCCCGCCATCACCTTCACAAATAATGGCCTGCTATCTGGAACAACATATTAGAATATACTATTATATATCATGGGGAATAGTGATGAGATCAAGATCAATCATATCCTATTTAACCTAGGTTTCTTAGTTAATTTGATGACTCTCCAACTCTAAAAGCTCTACCTTTGGATGTGTGCCACTTGTCATTCAAGATTATAACTATATAGGGGTTTAATCAAAATAGCCAAAGAGCTTTGGGAGGCATAGCTATCCCTCTGAAAGTGGGCAAAATGATGATGAATGTCAAGTTTTATGTGATTAATACTGATACATTTATAAAGCACTATTAGAGAGGTAGTAACTACATAAAAATAAAGTAGTAATATTAACCCTATATCAATACCTCAAATATTTTGAGTATGGTGAAGAACATTGAATTGATAGAGATGTACACTCTTTTGATGTTCATTAGGTACATTATAATGGTATAAAATATTATCAAAGATCCAACGCTGATAAGGAGTCCACTTCCATCAATCAAGTAAAGTAAAAGTTACTAGTCTGATCTTTTCTCCTCCTCACTTAGGAAGCAATTCTGACCCAGGCTCTTTTGATGAAGAAGCCTCATAAGTCTATTTGAGTGGTTATATTTATAATGAAGATGATAATAGAGGCCAAATAAAAAAAATACTCTCTTTATTACTAAAGTTTTAAAAGACTTGTTTAAGCAATTAAATGAGCTGAGCATCAATGTTGTGGAAGAACTAATGACTTTTTTACATTTTTAAATGACACAAAAAAGAGAAAAAATAATACTATTTTATAAGTTAATTGTTTATGCCCCAAGCATACATAAAATCCTGAGGACTAAAGACCTAATGGATGAGGTGACCATCAACCAATAGTCATATCTAAATATTTCTCAAATCAACTTCATTATATAATTAACAAATCTAATTATGGACATCCACAACTAAAGAGAGAAAGTCACTTTTTTAAGAATTTATGGGATTTACCCCAAGGACATACTAACATTCCTAGAAAAAGAAGCAAGAATACAAAAGGACTAGGCTATATTACCCTGAATACCCACACATGTCTTATGGTCACTATTGGACCTCTCTTTGATATTTAGAATGACCAAATGATATCAATACCCCCTGACATGTGTGCCTAGATGGTTATAACTTTTCAGACTTCACAAAAAGGTGACATCCTTGATGGAATTTCATCAGAATCAAAAGAAAGGGTGCACGATGCAACCAAAATACCTTTAGATGAACTTTTGTCAAATCTCACTTGACATGATGAATCACTTGGCGAAGAAATAATTTTCAAACCAAAAGAAGCTCCACTAGAACTTGAGGATGGGGGGTAAGCCACAATTGATGAATTGATGGAGATTAACCTAGGCTCAGAGAAAGATCCCAAGCCGACTTTCATCAGTACTCAACTTTTAGAGGAAAGTCAAATCCAACTCAAAGTAGTGCCCCAAGAGTACATTGACTAATTTGTGTGGAGCTATAAGGAGATACCTAGACTAGATCCTGTAGTTGCAATCCACAAACTGGCTATCAATCCTGAACTTTCACCTATCAAAAAAGTACCTAGGAAGATGAAACTTGACATAAAATAGAAGGTGATAGAAGAAACAAAGAAGCTAATTGAAGTAGACTTCAATAGAGAGGAAAAATACCCAGATTGGGTGGCAAGCATCATGTCAATCAAGGAAAAAATGGCCAAATTAGTATTTGTGTGGACTACAGAGACTTAAATAAAATATATCCAAAAGATGATTTTCTATTATCAATAATGGAAATCGATGATTGACAACATACTCAACTTCAAAATATTTTCCTTCATGGATGATTTTTTAGGATATAACTAAATCAAGATGTATCCTGATATCCTTTGGACTTTAGGACACCAATTGGCATTTACTATTACAAGGTGATATCCTTTGGGCTCAAGAATACAAGTTCCACTTATCAAATAGTCATGACTTAAATCCTTGATGATCTCATACATCAGTTGGTGAAATGTTATGTGGATGACTTGGTGGTTAAAACTAAGTCCAAAGATAGGCACGTCTAAAACTTAAGAGTGATATTCAACTACCTCAAGAAATTTAACTTAAAGATAAATTCTATGAAGTGTACTTTTGGGGTATCATTGAAAAATTTTTTTGCCTTCATGTCAGACATCGAGGGATTAAAATTAATCCATCTAAGATCAAAGCTATTTTGGATATGCTATCACTTAGAAACTTAAAGCAATTGAGGTCATTTCAAGGCCAACTCGTATACATAAAAAGATTCATTTTAAACCACTCTGGAAAATGCAAGTCTTTTTCCAAGTTGATGAAGAAGGATACTTCGTTTATTTGGGATCAAGACTGCTAACAAATTTTTGAAGAGATCAAGCAGTATCTCTTAAAGCCACCAATCTTGGCAGCACCTCTACCTGCTAGATCCCTTATCCTCTATATGACAATAATGGAAGGATCTCTGGGGGCACTTCTTTCCAAAAATAATGAAGAAAGTAAAGAAAATACACTCTACTATTTGAGTAGAATGTTAATAGGGGAAGAAAGTAACTACTCCCCCATCAAAAAGCATTATCTAATGCTCATATTTGTAGTCAAGAAGCTGAGATATTACTTACTCTCTTATCAAGTCATTTTAATATCAAATATTAATCTTATAAAGTACCTAATGACTAGGCTTGTGCTCACTAGAAGGTTAGCAAAAATGGGTCTTAATTCTCATGAAATATGATATCAAATTCACTTCTCAACAGGTGATTAAGGGGCAAGCCCTCGCTAATTTTCTCACAGCTCATTTAGTATTGGATGATTCTCCTCTAAGTTGTGAGCTTCTTGATGAAGAAGTCCTTTTGGTCAAAGAAGGAGAACCTTACTGGAAACTATACTTTGATGGAGTATCATCCATCAAACTAGGGATCAAACCAAAGCTTCTACAAATTAAAGTAGATATTAGACTTATTCATATAACTCTAAATGGGGGTATTTTATGATACTTCTATTCTCTCTTAAAACCATACACAAACAATGAAGCTGAACACAAAGCTTTAATTGCAAGATTGGAAATGACCCTCAATATTAAAATATTATGCCTATATATTTTTGGTGATTCACAATTGGTTATTAGCCAAATCCAAGGCGAATATAAAGTTCACAAATCTAAGCTCTTGAAATACTACGAAAAGGCTCAAGAGCTTATAAGGCAAATATCACATGTTTAAATAACTAAGATTACTTGATCCATCAATGCAGAAGCTGACTCCTTAGCTAAACTAGTCAAGGCACTAGTTGATGATGATTAATAAGAAATTCTAATTATAGTTTGTAGTAGACAAGTGATGAGCTTAGTCTTCAACATCAAGCATGAGAGGAATAAACCTAAACTAGTAGAAGAGGCCATAGATTGGATAATGTAATTCATCAACTACCTCCAAAAAGAGGAAAACTCCTAGAAGATAAATATGCACGGACATAGCTTAGAAAAAGAGTTGGGCACTTTGTACTATCACTCGACACCCTTTATAAAGATTTGTTGACCAACTACTTCTATGCTGTCTTTTAGATAAAGAGGCCAATAAAGTTATGTATGAAGTATATTTTGGGGTCTATGGTGCTTAATAATTAGACCCAAAAATGATGATGAAGATCAAATATATGAGCTACTATTAGCCCACTATGGTAGGATATTGCATCGAATATGCAAGAAGATGTCACCCATGCCAAATTCATGGTGCCTTTATCCATCAACACCTAAATTTTTTACATCCATCAGTGTCCTCATGGTTATTCAAGGTGTGGAGTACAAACATCATTGGCCCAATCGAGTCATCTTCTTCTAGAGGTCATCACTTCATACTAGTAACAACTGACTATTTCTCTTGATGGGCTGAAACAATTCTATCGAAAGACGTAAAAGCAGATGTTGCTATTCACTTCTTTTAAGAAAATGTCTTATACTAATTTAGTGTCTCTTAAAGGATAATGGGATTAAAGTTGACCACCTACGATAGCAAAGACCCCGAAGAGTGAACTCAAATCACAAATTAAAATTTATTTTAATTTAAAGTGCACTATCAGGTGTTGTAAAAATATTGACATCCAATAGATGTAAGCTTTTAGTGTTAGTTACCCTGACAATCATAAAAAATCTCCTAAAATAAAAAACCTAGCTAATAAAAAAATACAATGTAAAGAAAAGAAGAAAGTATCATTAATTGATTAATTTAAGGAAGATGGTACATGACTTAAGCATGAGCATGCTCTCATTTTACAATGAATTTTAACATGAAAAATATGAAAAAAATAAAGAAAGAAAAAGAGTAGAGATGAATCTTTGATGTGCTATTACCTCATTTCTTTTGTGCTAGACCACGTGGCATTCAACTCAAATTATGGAAAGGAATTGAGAAGTTTGAAGTATTTTTAATAGCTTTGAGCATTAATAATAACTTCTTAATTTGAAGAGTTTTCATTAGCTTTGAGCTTTGGCGATAACTTTTTTAGGGTTTATTGAAGTGGTTTCATAGTCAATAAGATGTAGGCAATAACTTCTTTTAGGGTTGGAATGTTTCTGTTAACTAAAAAGGCATTGGCAATAACTCTATTTTCCCTTGAAGTATTTTTGTAGCCAATAAAGCATAGATGATAACTTTATTGATTTTGAAATGGTTCCATAGTAGATAGACATAAATAATAACTTCATTGCTCTGGGTAGCATCACCAACAGCTTACGGGGTTGGGTATAGCTTGAAGATATGTCATCAACGGCTTTTGGGGTTAACTAGCTTGAAAGGCCACATCACCAACTGCTTGTGGGGTTGGCCAGCTTAAAAGAAGCGCATGTTAACTACTTATGGGGTCGACTAGCTTAAAGTATGGTTAATGGTTTTGAGCACATTATTGTTAACTTCATTGATTTGGTAATATCACTGATGGCTTAGGGAGTTGGGCATAGCTTTGAAGTATGACCAATAGTTTTGAGGGTATTGATGATTAACTTTTTTGATTTGGTAGCGTCATCAATAGCTTATGGGATCATGTATAGCTTTGAAGTGTGACTGATAGCTTAGAGTGTGTTAGCAATTAATGTCTTTAATTTGACAACATCAACAATGACTTATGGGATTGGAAATAGCTTTGAAGTGTGGCCAAGGATTTTGAGCGTGTTATTAGTTAACTTCATTTGAATAAGGTGTTATGGCTGATTGACCAAGCGAGTTCAAGCCTACCTTAGTTCAGTTTGATTTGAAGCATTACCAATGCTTTTGGGTTAGCTTAACTCAAAAGATGCATCATCAATAGTTTCTAGGGTTGACTAGCTTGAAGTGTGATTAACAGCTATGAGCATATTGACAATTAACTTTTTTGATTTGATTACATCACTAATGACTTATAGAGCTGGATATAGCTTTGAGGTGTTGTTAATAACTTTGAGCATATTAGTAATTAACTTCTTTGTTTGGTAGCGTCACCAATGGTTTAGAAGGTTGGATATAGCTTTGAAGTGTGGCTAATAGTTATGAGCATACTAGCTATTAATTTCTTTAATTTGGAAGCATCACCAATGACTTATAGGGTTGATTATTGCTTTGAATTATGGCCAATGACTTTGAGCATTTTAATGATTAACTTCTTTGATTTGGTAGCATTACTAATAGCTTGTAAAGTTGGATATAGCTTGAAAGTGTTGCTAAATGCTTTTGTAGCATACCTAGTGAGACACAATTTGACTTATTTAGTTCTATTCAAACTAATTTTGGTTCAAATTAGGGTAGTAACATCATTCGTTGTTCATAGCTTTGGAGTGTTACTGAAGATTTAGCATACCCAATGGGGCTTGATTTGATCTTATTCAGTTTGAGTTCGAGTTTGATTTCATTTGGCTTGGTTGAGTTTGACCTTATGTTGAACCTTTATCAAGTCCAGGTCTATATGAACTTTGGCTCAAGTTTAAGTCAATTTAGTTTAACTTGATTTTAGTTCAAGTTTAGCCTGGCTTGGTTCTGGTTTAACTTTAAGTTTGCCCTTTTAGTTTGAACTTGATTTAACCCAATTAAGATTTAATTTAAGTTTAGTTCAATCCTAATTGGACTTGATTTGAACTTAACTCCATGTGGGTTTTAAGAGTCCAATTTAATTTGGATTTTATTCAATTTGTTTGACTAATCTAAGTCCATTTGAGCCAACTTAGCATTTGTCCATTTGTTGTGATTGAGTTCTTCACATTAACCAATTGGATTTGAGGGTTCTTGGCTATTTATGATGATTTTAGATGGACTTGTAGCCTGGCTTCAAATGTCTGAACTCAAAGGTTAGCTTAGTTTGCAAGCTTGAAAGTTGGCTTAATGTGAGCGTGAGGGCTGACTAGGTGCAAGTCCAAAAACTAGCTTAGATGTGAGCTTGAAGGCTGGCTAAGTGTGAGCCCAAAGGCTGGCTGAGTGCTAGCTTGAAAGCTAGCTTGGATGTGAGCTTGAAGGTTAGCTGAGTGGGAGTGTGAAGGCTAGCTTAGATGTGAGTGCAAAGGCTAGTTGAGTGCAAGCTCGAAGGTTGGCTGAGTAGGAATTTGAAGGCTAGCTTAGATGCGATCCTGAAGGCTAGTTGAATGTGAGCTTGATGGGTGGCTAAGAGTGAGCTTGAAGACTGTTTTAGATATGAGCTTAAAGGTTGACTTGGATGCTAACTCAAAGTCTAGCTTGGATGAAAGCCTGAAGGTTGGGTAAATGTGAGCCAAAAAGTTGGCTTAGTTCAAGCCTGAAGGCTGGCTTGAATGCAAGCCCAAAGGCTAGCTTAGTGTGAGCATAAAGGTTGGCTTAGATGTGAGCTTGAAAGATAGCTTAGATGGGACCCTAAAGGTTAGCTGAGTGTGAGCCTGAAGACAAGCTGAATGCAAGCCAGAAGGCTGGCTGAGTGCCAGCCTGAAGGCTAGCTGAGTGCAAGCCCAAAGGCTAGCTTAGATGTAAGCCCAAAGTCTAGCTGAGTGCGAATCTAAAGACTAGCTCAGTGTGAGCTCGAAGATTGACTATGTACTAGCTTGAAGATTGGCTTAGATGAGAACCTAAAAGTTGGTTTGAGCACAAGCCCAAAGTCTGGCTTGGATGTGAGCTTGAAGGCTAGTTTAATATGAGCCTGAAGGTTGGCTTAGATGCAAGCCCGAAGGTTGGCTAAATGTAAGCCTAAAGGCTAGTTTAGCTCAAGCCTGAAAGCTGGCTTGGATGCGAGCTTGAAGGCTAGCTAAGTGCAAGCTCAAAGGCTAGCTTAAATGTGAGCCCAAAGGCTAGCTTAGACATGAGCCCAAAGGCTAGCTTAGTATAGGCTAGCTTAGTACAAGATCGAGGCTGGCTTGGATGCAAGCCCGAACACTGGCTAAGTGTGAGCCCGAAGGCTAGCATAAATGCGAGCTTGGGGCTAGCTAAGTGCAAGCCCAAAGGCTAGATGGATTGAACCTAAAGGCTGGCTAAGTGTGAGCTTAAAGGCTGACTTAGATGCGAGCCTGGCTAGGTACGAGCTTGAAGATTGGCTGAGTGTGAGCCCGAAGATTGACTTGGATGTGAGCTTGAAGGTTGGCTATGTGTAAACCCAAAAATTAGCTTAGATATGAGTTTGAAGTTTGGCTTGAATGCGAGCTTAAAGACTAGCTTAGTGTGAGCCTGAGGACTGGCTAAATGCAAATCTAAAGGCATAGCCAGCCCGAAGGCTGGCTTAGATGCAATGAGAATTCACTATGTTCATTGTCATCTTCGAGGGACCATGAATGACCATGATGTCATCGGAAGGTTTGCTATCTTTGAGGGGCTGTGGGTGGATGCAGTAGGTCATGGGTTTACTAAGACACCAAGGATTGTGGGTGGCCGCGATGATGGTGGCATGACAATTGAGGTAATACGCTACTTGCCATATCCCCCTTTTTTACATCAAATTTTATTATTATTATTATTTTTATTTCTCCTTTCTCCCTCTTCTTTTCCTCGATTCTTTCTCTTCCTTCTTCATGTGTGCAAGTAACCGTCCTCCCAACAGCTACCAATAGCACCTTGTTATTTTTTTCTTACTTTTTTTCCTCCCATCCTCTCCCACATGGGGCTGTAGCAACTTCTCTTTTTTCTAACTTTTCTCCTCCTTCTTCCTTAACTTTTCTTTCTCCTCTACTTTCCCTTGAATCTTTCTTTTGTCCTTCCATCTTCTCCTTAATGACAAGAGAGCAGTAGTTTCTATACCCTTAGCCAATGGGGTAGCCTTCGCCAGATCCGACATTGGCGATGAGGTCGTCAATGGACCTCTTGGAAAGGAGCTATGCAAAGAGCAACTACCAGTAAGACTCCACATTCACTTGGGCAACCTTCACTAGAGCCATGATCTTTCTCCACCATGGTAGAGATGCCTTCCTCATGGAGGATAAAAGCAACATAGGTGCAAGTAGACTTAGCCATGGCCATGACAATAAGGTAGTGGGAGAGGAAGAGGAGATTTGCAAGCAAAGAAGAGAGAATGGGGGTGTGCAATAGTTTAGGTGTGGTGAGGGCAGAGAGCGGTGACCTCGTGCCTATTGGCGGTAGAGTAGGTGAGGCTAGCAACATCCCACGCGGGCACGATGAGTCATGGTGAGGTTAGTGTAGGCCATGGTGAGGCAATGGTGGCCCATGTAGGTGCAACAAGGGATGGTTGGTCAAACCAAATTGTGCAGGGGGTTCCTGACAACACCTAATCGACGTGGTGTAGGCCTAGTGGTTGAGGGATGGTTGAGATCCTCCTTTCCAAATCTACTATTAGAATTGGTTGAATCTAGCTAGATTTGGCCCTCTTTGATGATGAGCAACAAGAGGTTGAGGAGGCCGAGTAGAGAGGTTGCACGACCAAAAGAATAACTTCAACGACTTGTTGGGTGGAGCAGATGGCAAGTTGAGGCAAAGAAGGGCAGCAAGGATGCAAGGATGAAGCTCCCTCGGGGAAAGAAGAAAGACAAAAAGAAGAGAAAGAGTAGTAAGCAAAATGAAAGGGAAAAAAGGTATAGGGTTTACTTATTTCTCCCTTTCTCCCTATTCTCATTGCTTCCTCCAAGCTGACTTTCTTATGATCTCTCTTGTATGTTCTAATCTCTTGCTCTGCCTTTTGTGTTCATATTCTTATCTCCATCCCTTGTTATTCCGCTATGCAGGTTTTTGACCCTTTTTATGGGCATTGAAAAAGATCGAAATCAAATCCTTGATTGTCCTAATTTGAAATAATATTGTATCCTAATTTGTTATATTTGATTGAATTTCTAAAATATTGTGATTGACTTATTTTGGAATGTTGTGGTTTGTGATAGATTGTATTTCCATCTTTGTGAATGGTATGCAATCCATTAATTAGGATTTGTTTTTTCGATTAGAATATTCAAAATTTGTACCATTTTTGAATGATAAATTTTTTGGGGGTTATTTATGAAATTTTCTAAAAAATTGAACCAAAGTATACTTTTATAAGTTTTAGGGGCCTTATTGTAAAAATGACATATTTGTAAAAAATTTTAAAATTTTCAAAGCCCTTTTTGAATAAAATTTAGATTTATTTGTAAATAAAAATTTTGAGGGATTTATTTATAAATTTTTCAAAAAAATTAGACCAAAATATAATTTTATAAATTTCAGTGGCCTTTTTGTAAAAGGGACACATCTAAAATTTTTAGGATCATCTTTGAATAAAATTTGAGCTTATTTGCAAATAAAGATTTTCGAGGGCTTATTTTTAAAGTTCAGACATTTCACGAGTTTATTTATAAGAGTTAGAAATTTTAAGGATTTATTTGTGAATATAAAATTTTGAGAAGTTCATTTGCAAACCCTAGGTTTTATGGAAATCAATTTGAAATTTCAAAACTTTCAAGGACTCTTTTGCAAAAAGTTTTATCTCAAAAACTTATTTGTTAAAAAGTTTTGTCAGGGACTCATGTGTAAATATTTTATAATTTTCATTGTAGTTTAGATATTTGATGAATTTTGGGCTTTATTTTGGTCCAAATATCCGGCCCATTCAATTTTTTTTAATTTAAGCCCAAATTTTATAGTAATTCAAATTCAAATTAAACCCAATTTTGGTGAAATTTGATTACAATTTTGATCCAATGGAAGTCTACATTTCGATCGTAATTAGTAGCATTCAAGTCAATATTTTGACTAAATTTTGATCAAATTTAATTTTCCATTAAAATTGACTCAAATAAGGATAATTTCTGATAACAGACTGTTCTTCAAAAGCTTCAAGATAGGACGATTCATGTATCATCACAAGATAGATTGGGATATTCATCTATCTACAACATGAGAGCTAATAGGCTAGTTGAGGCATTCAACAAGACCCTATGTAAAATCTTAAAGAAAGTTGTTGGCATAAATAAAAAAGACTGATACTAAAAGCTTGCTGAGGTATTGTGAGTCTATCATACCACATATCGACCTCCTACTCAATCAATGCCATATGCATTGGTATTCGAGACTGCGGCAGTTTTCCTCCTAGAAGTGCAAATCCCCTCTTTTTGCCTTCCAAGAAGAAATCATAAGAGAGAACAATGTTCATCTTCACCTGGATGAGCTAGACTCCTTGGATGAAAGAAGGCACGTGGTCCAGCAAAACCTAGAAATGTATCAAGCATAAATGTCTAGAGCCTATAATAAGATAGCTCAACTTAGGTTCTTACAGAAGGAAGAAATAGTTTTAGTCTTGAAAAAACCCATAATCCCAAATCGAAATAAGAAAGGTAAGTTCAGGCCTAATTGGGAAGGTCTTTATATTATCAAAAGGATATTTAAAGGAGAATCATACCAACTGATCAATAATAAAGGGGTGCCACCAATCAACAACTGATTCCTTAAAAGATACTATGCCAAAGCCCTGGGGGTAACAATAACCAAAAGTGTCTATGTTTTGTCTATGATGGAATATCCAACTTTCTGAAAAGGGAATGTTTGGTCAAACATACACTCTATATTTCTCGAGGTAAAATATGGACATAAAATTTCGCCCAATTTGTGCGATGGTTAAATCCATGCCCCCATAAAAGCCCATTCATTATGACAAGTCAAGTTTACTTTTATATGACAACCAAAGTCTACCTTCATGCGACAACCTAAGTGCACTTTTATGTGACAATGTAAGTCCACTTTTATGTGACAACCTAAGTCCATTTTTATGCAACAAATTAAGTTCACTTTCACATGGCAGCCCAAGTCAACTTCTACGTGGCAATCTAAGCCCACTTCTATATGGCAAACCAAGTCCACTTCCTATGGTAAACTATGTCCACTTCTATATGGCAAAGTAAGTCCATTCATTATGGTAACTCAAGTCCACTCTATGTGGCAGATTAAGTCTACTCATTATGGCAATGTAAGCTTGCACAACATGGCAAATCAAGTCCACTTTCATGTGGTAAGTCAAGTCCATTTTCACATGGAAATCAAAATTCACTTTTATGTGGCAAAATCAAATCCACCTTCGGGCTTGTATCTAAGCCAGCTTTTGGGTTTACACATAGCTAACATTCGGACTCACACTTAGTTGACCTTCGGGCTTCCACTCAACCAATATTTGAGCTCGCACTAGGCCAACCTTCAGGTTGGCACTTAGCCAACCTTCATACTTGTACTCAGCTAGCCTTCGGGCTCACATCTTAACTAGCCTTTGTGCTTACACTAACATATCCTTCAGGCTCACACTTAACTAGCCTTTTGGCTCATGCTCAGCTAGCTTTTGGGCTCACACTCAACTAGTCTTTAGGCTCATATTTTAATAAGCCTTCAAGCTTGCATCCAAACTAGTCTTCAAGCTCACACTTACCCAACCTTCGGGCTCATAACTTAGCCAGCCTCCAGCTCACACTCAACTAGCCTTCGAGCTAGCATTTCAGCTAGCCTTTGGACTTGTATTTAAGCCAGCCTTTAAGCTTACAATTAGCTAATCTTCAAGTTTATATCTTAGATAGCCTTCAGGTTTGGACTTAGCCAACCTTTGGGCTCAAGTCCAAGCTAGTCTTCGAGATTGCACCTAACTAACCTTTGGGCTTTCACTAAGACAGTTTTTGGGCTCACATCCAAGCCAGCCTTTGGGATCACACCAAGATAGCCTTCGGGCTCACATCTAAGATAGTCTTTAGGATTGCACTAAGTTAGCTATCAGGCTCATACTCGATTAGCCTTCGAGCTTGTACTTAGGTAGCCTTTGGACTCGCACTAACCTAAACTTCAAGCTTGTACTCTATTAGCCTTTAGACTCACACCCAAGCCAGCCTTCGGGCTTACATCCAAGTTAGCATTTAGGCTTGTATCAAAGCTAGACTTCAAGCTTGCACTTAGTCAGCCTTTGAACTTACACCCAAGCTAGACTTTTGGTTTGCACCAAACTAGCCTTCGGGCTTACATCCAAGTCAGCCTTTGGGCTCGCACTCAATTAGCCTTCTTCTTGCACTTAGCTAGCATTTAGACTCACATCGAAGTCAGCCTTCAAGCTCAAATCCAAGTTAGCATTCAGGCTCATATTTAAGCCAGCCTTTGAGCTCGTATCTAAACTAGCCTTCGAGCTCGTATCTTAGCCAATCTTTGGGTTCGTGCTCAGCCAGCCTTCAGGCTTGTACTCAGTCAGCCTTTGGGCTCATATCCAAGCTAACCTTTAGGCTCATATCTAAGCTAGCCTTTGGGCTCACACGTAACCAACCTTCGGGCTCACATCCAAGCTAGCCTTCTAGCTCACAATTAACCAGCCTTCGGACTCACTTCTAAGCTATCTTTCAGGCTTGCATCCTAGCCAAACTTTGGGCTTGCACTTAGCCAGCTTTTAAACTCGCATCTAAGCCAACATTTGGTCTTGCACTTATTTAGCCTTCAAGCTCACATCTAAGCCAACATTTAGGCTTGCATTTAGCCAACCTTCGGGCTTGCATCTTAGCTAGCCTTTGGCCTCGTATCTAAGCTAGTCTTAAAACTCACACCTAGTCAGCTTTTGGGCCTACACATGTAAACTAGCTTTCAAACTCATACTCAGCTAACCCTCGGGTTCATACATTTAAAGCTGAGCTACAACTTTGTCTAAAATTATCATAAATAACCAAGGACCCTTAAATTAAACTACTTAAAATGAAGTAACTTAATCATGTTGAAACTAAACTCAGTTCAAATAAATGGACAATGGCTAAGTTGGCTTAAATAGGCCTAAATTAATCAAACAAATGGATTAAAACCTAAATTGAGTTAGACTCAAAGCTAATCAGGTTCAAGATGGGTCAATTCAAAATCAAGTTAAATCTAAATTCAACTAAGCTCAAATTAAATGTTGATTGGATTAATCAAATCCAAACTAAATGATAAACTTAAAGTCAAACCAGAACCAGACTAGGCTAAGCTTGAACCAAAATAAAGTTGAGTTATATTGACTTGAACTTGAACCAAAGTCCAGTAGGCTTGAACTCTATAAAAGCCCAATACAAGGCCAAACTCGACTCAAGCTAAATGAAATTAAACTCAGACTAAAATCTCATTGGTCCTGATAGAACTAATTAGAGTAAAACTGTCCTATTGGGAGTGTTAAAGCTTTAGTAATACTCCAAATCTATGAACAAAGGGTGATGTCACCCCCAATTTGAACCTAAATTAGTTTAAATATAATTAAATAAGGTCAAACTGAGTTGCATTGGGAGTTATATAAAAGGCTTCAGTAATACTTCAAAGCTATATTTTACTCCATAAGCTATTGATAATGCTATCAAACCAAAGAAATCAATTACCAATACGTTCAAAGTTATTGGACACACTGCAAGTTAGTCAACCTTAAAAGCCATTGATGACATAACTTCCAAGCTAAGCCAACTCAAAAGCATTGGCAACACTTCAAATTAAACCAAACTAAGATAGGCTTAAACTCATTTAGTAAGTCAACCACAAGACCTAGTTCAAATGAAGTCAATTGATAATACTCTCTAAGTTTTAGCCACACTTCAAAGTTATACCCAACCCCCTAGCTGTTAGTGACACTATCAAGTTAATGAAGTCAACTAATAATATGCTCAAAGCAGTTGGTCATACTTCGAAGCTAGTGAATCCCACAAGCTGTTAATGACTTATCCTTCAAGCTAGTCAACCCAACAAGTAGTTAATGACAGCTAGTCAACCCAACAAGTAGTTAATGACACATCCTTCAAGCTAGTCAACCCCAGAAGTAATTGGCGATGCACCCTTCAAGCTAGTCAACATCACAAGTAGTTGATGATGCACTCTTCAAGCTAGTCACTCTCACAAGCAATTGATGATGCATCTCTTCAAGCTATACCCAACTGTATAAGCTATTGATGATGCTACAAAACTAATGAAGTTATTGTGTATGCCTTGTCGGCTATGAAAATACTTCAAAAATTAATGAAGTTATTGCCAATGACTTATAAGCTATGAAAACACTTCAAAAAACCCAAAAGAAGTTATCGTTGATGGCTTATTAGCTAATAGAAATACTTCAAATTAAGAAGTTATTATTGATACTCAAAGCCATTGGAAACACTTCAAACTTATTTCATTCCCTTCTATGATTAGAGTCAGACATCATGTGGTTCAGTACAGGAGAGCAGGGCAACAGCACACATCAAAGCTTCCTCTCCTCTCTTTCTTTTTCTTTATTTCTTTTATGTTTTCTATGATTCTATGTTGAAATTTATTGTAAAGTGAGGGTACACTATTACTTAATCCATGTACTATTTCTTAAAATCAATCAAATACTTTTTTTCTTTTTATATCTCTATTTTATTAGCTAGGTTTCTCATCTTAAGAGATTCCTAATGATTATCAGGGTAATTAACAATAGAAACTTGTGCCTATTGGAAGTCAATATTCTCATAATACCTGATAGTGTACTTAAATTAGAATTTAATTTATAATTTGAAGTTGCTTCTTAGAGTTTTTACTATCCTGAGCCATGGAAATTGATCCCATAACCTATGAGATTCTCATGTGTAGAATCTAACTAGCAAACATGTAAAATTAATAATAATATATTGGAGAGAGCTCATCCGATGTCTCAACAAGCTTGATTCTTCTCTAACCCCTTTCGTGTTTGTCTATAGGTTGATTAAATTGTAGGTGATGATTTGGAAGAAGTTTTGAATAGTGGAGGAAAATATTGATGATGATGCAAAGAGGAAAAAGAAAGAGGTAGAAAAAGGACCTGTTGACATTAATGTGATCCTTGCTTCCCTAAAATCACCTTGAAAATCATGATGAAAATTTTAAGAAGTTCTAACCCCAAGTTAACATAATGTTGTGAATGAATTCTGTAAATTCTCACTCAAAAATCAAGGAAAGTCTCATTGCCAAAACTCTCTAATAATCACAAAGAAATTGGGAAACCCTCATTGAATTCTGAATCACGGGTAAATGAATACCAAATGCTGAAATCCATGAAAGAGGTTGGATTTTTATAGAGTCAGGAGGATTGGAGCTCCAACTAGTTGGAGCCTAATAAAAAGTGGCCTCCATTAGGCTCCTGGTATTCTAACTAGAGAAAAAAGTTGCTCAAATTGAGTCAAATTGTCCCTTGGCTGAAAAAATTATTAAAATAATGCTTTAGTTGAGGTTTAAACCAAGGACCTCTTATACAATAGATTTGAATAATGTCCAACTATTCACCCAAACTTCATTATATAAAGAAATATATGGAAGGACATAATTATAAAATCTATGAGTTCAGGGAGATTTTAACAAATTTACCTAAATATCTAACTGCTGCAAGCCTCTCCTTTTTTTTTTCTCTTGTTTATCTTTCCTTCTACTGTAGTGAACAAGATCAGCAAAAGGAGTATAAGCATGTTCTACTCTCCTACTTCTTCTTCTTCTTCTTTTGTTGAAGCCCTATCCTTTCTAATTTCTGTTGTCCCAATCTTGAGGCCTTCTCCTCCATTTCTCTTTTCTTTTTTGGCAATTAGAAGCAAAAGTAGGAGTAAGATTAGTAGCAATAAAAAGAGGAAGAGTAGAAGAGGTTTGAGAATTACTACTTTTTGCTGTTGGGTTTAATTTCTCAAAGGTGATCCCTTCTCTGCTTTCTTTTTCTCCATCTTCCTGAAGGTTTTATCAAATAAAGCTTTTGAATTTGTTTAAGAGACCAAGAAGTTTCAGATTTTAGTTCTGAAGTTTAGAAATGCTCAAGTTTTAATTTTAGTCATGTATTTATTTTGAAATCTTAAGGAATGTTCAGTTCTAATTAGGTTTACTTTAAATCAGTTTGAAAACCTAGAAATATTCAAATTTATTTGAGTTTTGAACTTGTTTGAAAGTTAAAAAATGTTTAGATTTAGTTTAATTTTGAACTTGTTTAGGGAGTCAAAAGATATTTTGGTTTTAACTCTAGTTTCATAAATCATTTTGGAGGCTTAGAGAATATTTAAGTTTTAGTTTTGAAGTTTAGAAACATATAGAAATTCTATTCTATAGTGTGTTCTATTCATTTTTGGGTTCCTAATCAGGTTTTATTTTGATACTTGAAATCTAATTTGGTTCTTGATTAGGTTTGTGTCTGCAATCTTTACAATTAGAGTTGAGTGATTGGGTTAGATAAAAACAATATTAGTTCTAGAGCTTTGAAATATTGTGTTCTCAGCTCTTATTTTTTATTGAAATGCAACATGAATTTCATGTCAGGTTTCTTTGTGAATGTTAGTAGACTAACATATTTAAGGCTTGAATTTTTTCAGTGCTAATATCTTTGGTTAAAAGCTTATAGTAGTAGAAGTAGATTTGGATTATGAAACTAATTATTTTATGTCATAGCTTCAGACAAGCATGCTTAGATTGCCTTTCTGTTTGATGTAATTTTTGGGTTAGGTGAGAGAATGAGTGACTTAATAATGTTAAGTAAATACTATTTTCTTTGACAAATATGATATTTTCTAATATCACATTTGTTTAAAATATTTCTCAATTTTTTTATATGATATGATATTTTATTGTGAGTTTTAATTTGCAACTGATTGCATGGCTCAAAAATAAGAAAATCATGCATCTAAACATAAAAAATAACTATAAATTCTAATATGCTATAATATTTGTATTCATATACATTTGCATTGTGTTTGGAAAGCCATGCTTGTGTTCTTGAGGATTTTCTTCCCCACAAAGGCATTGTAATCTCTGTGATTTATCAATTTTGACTATGCGGTCTCCCTCCTAATTTTTGAGCTGTCCTAGTTATTAAGATTAATAGTGGCTATGTTGACATATATCTGTATTCTATTAAAATCGGTTTTGCTACAACCTATGGGCATCAGAGTAGCAACATACTCCTCTTTGGGGTACCCTCTCTATTTAGTTTCTGATTCGAGCCATGATCTTTTGTGTGTGCCCCATTTCATATAGGAGACACAAACCATATTGCTTTGCATTCTATTGTGTTATTATGATAAATATTGATTTTGCAGCTTTGTAAGAACTTGCTATTGATTTTATACATATGCATGTATCTAATGATTTTGACTAGGTTTTGTCTTTTGATGTTTGAGTTCTGTAAAATCTTATTTTCGTGTGTATTATGTGTATATGAAAAATACTAATTTAATATGAGATCACTCATTCTCTTATAGATTCTAAGTTTTAGAAATTTACATAGGGATCGAGATGAGTGACGCACCATTAGACAATTATAGATCCCTTCATAGTTTAGTAGATAAGCCATATGTCTAGTTGGTTTGCTTGTGAATTCATGACATTTGGACTTAAATGTAAACTTGAACTCTATGTTTTGAGAAGTTTTGGTGTAACTATTAGAAAATTTGTATTTTGAGCATTAGTGTATATTGGTAGTTTGTGAAAATATTATTAGCCTTGTATTTTGGTGGATCCTATAGAAGGGTCATTCATAGAAGATATATTATTTATGTTTATGCTCAGATACCTTGTATAGAGATTTATTTATGAGTATAGGTTTGATTAGTGATTATGGTAAGATGAAATTTAGTTAAGATTATGACCTTGCATACTTATGAGATTTTGGCCTTACAAGTGTGCAACATTGTTATGTATCCGAGAGTCTATAAGTTTCAATTTCAGGATATGACACTTGGCTAGTGGAGCCCACACCAAAAGGGTTGCCATCTACAAGGAGTGGACTCTAGGTTTTGAGTTCCCACAAGGGAGGTGCACCCCACTCCACATGGGCTACATCTAGGTGGAGTTGACCCTCCAAACTAAGAAGCAATCTTCCTATAACTACAAATTTGGTGAAGTTTGGGTTCTTTTCCATGTAGGACCTTGAGGGTCATTTTCTTTGAGATTTAAAAAGAATGATCTTATTTTGGAATAGTACATCTAGTTTAATTGTAATTCAAGTTGGGACTAGCTAGTCCAACTAAAAAATGAGATTATTCCAAATCAAACACTTCTATGAGGATTTTGAAAATTGAATTTTGGTCCAAAAGAGAGATCAATTCCAGAAATTTCTCAAAATTCATGCATTGAACAATCACCAATTTGATTAAATCAATTATTCTATGATTTTGCACAAAAAACCATAAAAAATAAAATATTTGTAATGAATTAGTGAGAAACTTTCATGATTAAATACTTTTGCAAATAAAACACTGAAATAAAAGCTTTCATGAAAAGATTCTTCTAAAAGATAATTTTACACAAAAAGCCCCAAAAATTAGATTTTTGTAATTAAAGCCCATAAATACCCACTCTAAACAATTCAGATGTGTTGAATATTCGGAAATGCTCCAATTTTGCAAATAAAAACTTAAAAACCCTAAAATTATGTTAAAGTTTAAATCACATAAAATTGTCAAATGAATCGACTACAAGTCATAGTAATAAACTTAAAGAGGAACAAAAATACAAGTACCTACATTTGTCCCTCTCTTATTGAGACGTTAATAGAAGTACAAGTCAAGGGTAAAAAGGATAACCACTTTTGAGAATGGACTTAGAGTAAACTTTTCCCAATTGACTTGTTGGCTTCAAACAAATTTGAGAAGTTTGTAAAATAAATTGGGTGTTGCATATAATCATGGGACTCGTAAGTTTGCTACCGAATTTTTGAGAGATAAGAATTTTGTAGGAACACACCAGAGGGTAATCTCTACTCATGGTTTGAGGAGATAGCTTTGAGGGCTGTTCTTGGGGCTATTCTTGCCATTATCTCATGACAGTGTACTCTAGACAAAGTAAATCGAGCTTGACAGGAATACACTAGGGGGTAATCTCTAGTCATGATTCAAAGGAATGGCTTTGAGAGCTTTTGGAGCTCCATTTTTGCCACCATCCTTTGAAAAGGTATTTTGTGTCTAAGATTTGCAAGCTATTCAAGATCCTAGAATTGAGTGGTTGAATCCTACCTTATTTTTATTGGAGTGTCTAAGGATCATGAGAGATGCATGCAAACATAACATAAAGGGATGAGATGGCTCTAAAAATGTAGGTTTTTTTTAAAAAAAATGTGGGGCTATTAGCTATCAGTTAGATTAAGGGGTCCTACAAAAGAAGGGCAATTGTAGACCACCTTAACATTTCTTGAATGCAGGTATTAGAAATATGTCCTAAGTGGTGTAGAGTCTATGTCATGATTATTTTATTACAGTTGTTGGTGCTAGAAATAGATGCTTAACCACCAATTCTTGCAAGAGTTTAGCTTGTTGCTTCCTTTAGTGGGACTCCAGGTCTTGATGTTAGTCCTAAAGTGTTATTAGTGTGTGGTCTTCTCTCTCTCTCTATCTTTCCTTTTTTCCAGTGGGATTTGAGATTTTATTTGTAAATTAAGAGCTTTTCATGATATTTAACATGTCCAAATTTTTAGAGTAGAAGTTTGTGGGTTTAATCATAAAAATCTAATTTTTAGAAACTTTTGTGTAAAATTATCTTTTATAGGGACCTTTTTGTAAAAGTTTTAATTTTTATGTTTTATTTGCAAAAGTATTTAATCCTATTAAGTTTTCCACTACTTTCATGGTAAATATGTTTTTTCAGTGCTCTATGCGCAAAATCGCAGAATGATTTATTTAATTGGATTGGAGACTATTTGGCACACATTGAGGAATTATTTACCATCAATCACTCTTTTAAACAAAAATTGAATTTTGAAAACTCCCAAGGTCATATGTGCACAAGAACTCAAACTCTCTCAAATTCATAAGCTACAAGAAGCTTGACTTCCTATTCTAGAGGTTAGGTTTCATGTGGGTGGAACCCACATGGAGTGGGTCGCCAGCAAGCTAGCACCTCTTTTGGTGTGGGCTCCACTACCCACGATCCCACTTTCAATGGACTCCATCTAGCTAGAGCCCATATTCTCATGCACCTATAAATACCCAGCCTCTTTTGTATATTTTCACATCCAATATTCATCTACAAGTGAGTTAGAATTCATTTAGAATTCCCCCAAAATTTTTTATAATTTTCAAAGAGCTTCAATTATAGGTTTTTCCTTGATTTTCAAGTGAAAGTCCAAGGAATCACCTCAAGTGTTTTGTTAACTTGGAGTTGAAACTTTCTAAATTTTGCATCATGGTTTTTAACAAGGTTTTGGAGACACAAAGGATCATAAGAGTATCAACAAGATCCTTATTTTCTTTGCCTCTTGCTTTCTTATCATCACACATCATCAATCTTTTCCTTCATTATTCAAAACTTTCTCAAAATCATTGCATATAATTTAATCAACCTCTAGGAAAATCTAAGGGGGATTTGGGAAGGATCCTTGATCCCTACCCCACCTAGGTAATGGATAAACTCTCTTTAATATTTAATTATTATTTTTATAAACTCATGAGAGAGATTCTACACATAAAACCTTGTGGGGGTTATTCTTTCTTCGTTTCAAGGTATACACAAATAAATTGAAAGCCATCAAGGTGAGTATAACTCATGCTTGGTGAAGAAATCCTGCAAATCTTCCGGAGAATTTGCATGTTTTGTAGGCTAGATACACAAATCTCAAAGCATATATGAGCATCGTGGAACCCTGAATGACATGATCAAGACCAACATATCATACTAAAAAAATTTCTTTGGAGGATACAGAATGGAAATCACCGTGGAACTATCTTTTTACTAGGTAATTTTTCATGTTTAACCTAATGCTAGACAACCTTATGTTTTGTTGGGTTTCTTGTGGTTGATTAAATTTTCATTATTTACTATTTTGTTGAATCAAAACCATTAATGAGAAAACTAAGTTCAAGCCACTTTCGACCAAGTAGAGAAATTGTGAGCCATCTATTTTTGAGTATTGAATCTATTTGGAAGTGGCACCATAGAAATAGGGTGAGGCCAAATGTACAACTAATTGGCTGAACCTCTATAACTCCCACCTAAAAAGCAGGGAGCTTCATCTTGATTCCCATTAAAGAGTTTAAGGGATTGCAGCCCATTAGATTTGACCATTGGGCTAAGGGAATAGTTCTTTATTGAACATCCCTCACAACCTAGTGTTGGTTTAGAGATGCATCTGAACCGAGAACATGACTATTTGAGCAGAATGCTCATCTCAAGAGGTTTGATGTGTGCCATGTGGAACATGACCTGCAAGCTGATTGTATTAATTTTCTTGAAGTAGTTACATATGAACCCAGAATATAGGAGACACTAGAATAGACTTTAACAATAGGTGAGTGTCACACATCCTGCAAGCTACTAATAAATCCAAAGCAAATTCTAAATGCAACAATAATTTTGTGACAACCATGGATGATACGAATGATCTCAAGTTTCCTAATATTTATGACCATGATTAAGGATAAGTTTGGTTTTGATAAGTTACTTTATTCATTGCAAAGAAGCAACAAACTATTGATGGGGCACCTTCCATGTCTCTACCCAATAATAGCCCTAAAATTCAATGCATACACCAACCCCATCAAATAGACTGCTTTCACCAATTGAATTGATTGAGGGTCAAATATCATAGCTTTTCATGAAGCTTCTTGCATAAAAATACCACACATTGTTGTTGTGACAATGACTAATATCCAGCTCTTTGAAGTGTTGTCCTCCTTTAGCTTCAAGGTAGTAAAATTCCATCTCTATTACCCTACGGGAGATCCTAACCATTACATAGCTGACTTTCTCCATGTAGGCTTGTAGGGAGCTATTGATGATCCATCTATTTTAGAATTCACTAGGCCTAGCTACATTTATCTTATTTATAAGCCTCTTGTGTAAGAAGCTACAACCCCTAGAGGCTATCTTTACTTTTTTTTGGCAACAATACACATATTAGGTGGCCTATTCATCAGATATCATTGAGCTCACAACCAAAAAGATTCAAACCAAGGAAACTTTCACTAACTATGCCAACCGATGGAGAGAAAAAGGTAAAAAAAAAATAATGTCCCAAAGGAGCAAGTCTTGTTTGGAAAACCAAGTCAAAAAAGGTGAGTTCAAAGAATAAAGACTAATTAGCATCTGTGAGCCTACAAACCTTGAATCTTCAAAAACTGAATGAGATGTCAAAACAAACCAAAGTGACAAAGTATCAAAAAAAAAGAGAAAAATGAAAGAAAAATAGGGAATAAGGGAGAAAATAAGATTACCTACTAAAATTAGGAGGACTTACCCAAATCATCTTGTTGTATTATCGACCAAGAAGGACTATCTAAGTAAGTAAGTAACGGATAATATCTATAGTGTGCAAATTTTGGAAATTATGGTCAAGTAGAATTCAAAAGTCAAAGCCAACCATAAAGGAGTTAACAAATTGCAAGAATAATGTGGAAAGGAGAAATCATTTGAAACAAATTTCCCAAGAAGACACTGCAATAGGGAGAAGGGGAGAAGAATGAACCAATTAGTTAATCATCCACATTCTAAGATAAAACTATTTTGGAAGCCCAAACAAGTATGGTCAAATAAGAGGATAAAACCAAGGAGAGAGGCAAAACATACTCAATCACTCTAACAAACACATACACCACAAAAAAAAGGAATTTAGTTTAAATAGACATTGCTCTATGAAGTCCTACAGTGAACATTGAAAAATATGTACCATATAGGTATCAAGCATATTAGTTATGACATCTATAGGAAAGAGCTCACCCCCAGTTGACTCAAGAATGACAATAACAAGAGGAGCATGTGAAAGAGGGACATGGACTCCAATGATTCTTTCACAAGACCTAAGAAAGGATCACGAGATGAAGAATCATGGAGAACGGTATATTTCCAATCTTGGAGGAAGAAAGAAAAGAAAGTTAATTAAACAAAAAAAGGGAGAGAAAAGCATTGACTGATGTCTCCAAAAAATACACTTCACAAGAGAGAGAAGGGCACTTCATTCCTAGCACCCCATCCTCTCTAGGTGCCAAGAACAAGGTGCCTATCATATAAGAGGCACCTTATTCTTGCCACCCTTCCTTTTTGAGTGACATATCAAGGTGCCCACATCCTATGGGTGACAAGACCTAAGCACTTTCTTCCACCTCTAATCCTAAGCTAACATAGTTCCAGCCCAATTGTCCTAAAATTATGCTAAAATCTAAATCACATAAAATCATCCAATTGGTTGGCTACCTACATTGATGACCTCAAAGAGGCACCAAAAGGCAGCACATATAGCCTAAAGTCTATTCAGTTAACATGGGAAGGACTCATTATGTATTCCTATAAAAATCCTAGCACCAACCAACATGAGAAAACCCTAACTTTGCATCTTTCATCTTTCACTCTTCTTCTTTTCATTCCACCAAAATCTAATTCAAGCATTGAAGCATTCTTTGCCAATGAACCTTCAACGGGCAGCTCATAGTGCTCTCATTGTGCAAATGGAGGAACCAAACTAGAGCCTAGCAGAATGCTCTCTTAGTCCATAGCTGAGCTAAATTTTATTTGGCAAAACAATTGGTGTTTTAGTTGAGAGTTTCATCTCTATTCTTTGGCAGCCTTAATCACCACGCCAATTAAGACAAGAAGCCATCAACTTGTGCAAGAGTGAAGGCTAACCAGTGAAATAGATGCAAGGGACAAAACCATTTAGCAGACTGCTAGGCCAAGCACCTTTGTTTGCCATAGGGTGATGCAGGAAAGCTCCGCAACAGATTCAATGACCTGGACCAAGTTTGGCCAGCTGATGGAGGATGTTTATAATATGCAATAGGTCTTGCTATGTCAACAAGACAAGTTGGAACAACACTTGCCACCTAGATAACTTCCCAACTAACTAATGACACTAGAGGAGTGGCTAAAGTACAAAAAGGGGATGATGATCAACAAAGGGTGGGACTTAATTTGAAGAAGACTCTCATTTGTGAGAAAATACATCCCACTATGAGCCACAATGATGCTACACAAAGAAGTGGTCAAGATACAAAAATTTAGATGGAGGGGTCTGATATCCATCTATATTTCCCCTTGCACCCCAGCAAACCCTTGCCAAGGGAGTATGAACCAACAACTGAAGAGAATGCTTCCACTTCTCAAGTAGCTGCATAAAATGCTCAGGAGATGGAGAGAATATTGTCCTTCCTAGTGTTGATAATGAGCAAATCATTTTTAATGTCTTTTTGAGTTGTGTTAATTTTTAGCCAAAGTACATTAAGGCTCTTAAGCATATGTTTGAAAGCTTCAAAGAAAAGGAAGTGCAATGGGAAATTGGCAAGTGTGAGTTGAAGAGATTAAAAGATAGCTTGGAAGTGGCTTGAAGGTGTCTACAATAACTTAAAGATTCGAGGATGACATAGACATAGCTAAAGCAACTCAAGAACCTGCCATCAATTATGTCTATATTTTCCTTTATTGTAGTTGAGTCAAAATTTTATTTTATGATTAATTGTTTAGAGCATACGCCATGTTGAGTTCTATAGGAAACTCTTGATAGAATCTTTCTAATAGAACCGAGTGTCTGCTTGACTTAATAGACAATCTCTTATATGTTGGATAGAAGATTCAAAACTTCTGAACCTATGCAAAATCAGATGATCGACTAATAGTGCCAATTCTATGTTTTACCAAAACCAGACTATAGGTTTGGAACTGGACAACTAGCTGGGAGAGCCAATTTTGGTTTTTACCAAAATGGACAACTAGTTGGGAGTGCTAGTTTTGGTTTTTACCAAAATTGAATGACCAATTATAAACTGGAAAATGATGGAGCGATCTCCTAGTTCTACTAGACTAGAATCGGTTAATCAGTTATCTAAGCAATTGATATGTTCAGGTTTTTTGCTTGATAAATGACTTATTTTTTGACCATTGGAGCAAAGATAGTTACAAGATTTTGCCCCCAATTGCTAGTTTCAGTCCATAAGATAAAAATAGGATATGATGGGCTTCTTAAATAGTTTTTGCAACATATAATTCTTTGTGGAGAAGAGATTAAAGCCCTTCTAGCTCTCTAGCCATCAAATGCTCTAAGTCTTCAAATTTCAAACCAAATTTTTATTGCCCTTACAGTCAACATTGAAAGAACTCATAATGACCTAAAGCGTATCATTCTTTATATATTTCCACTTGTAATCTACTCCAAGGTTGTTTGGAGTGAGTGAGAGACTAAAGCATTGGTGTGGAGTGCACTTGCTAGTTAGTGCAAGATCAAGTGGATAGAATTATCTTCACCAACGAAGTGATACTCTAGTGGAGAGTTAAAGTTCTTAAGAGTAAGGCAAGGATTGTAAAGTAGGTGTAATTGATCTTTGAACCACATAAATCATGGTGCTTTCATTTTTATCTTTATCTATTTTATAGCACTTGTGGTTTGATTGAAAATTGTGTGAAATTGCCTAGGTGGATTGAATTGGGATTTGATTTTGCTCAAAATCACTACTTGTTTCATAATACCTAATTCACCTCCTCCCCCTCTCTGAGGTGATTTTTGGATTTTCAGAGAAGGGTCATTAAGATGGTGGGACATTGCCTCCAAAGGATAATGCCAACAAAATCAGACTCTATCATCTCTAAGCACCTTACATCATCGAATCCTTGCCAAACCATCATAGTGAAAGTTTAGTCAACCTATATGGGAGATGTATGATGGTGATAAGGACTCCCTTAACCATGTGAGATCATACAAGAACAATATTCTTCTATGTGGAGCAATAGACATAATGGTGTGCAAGTTCTTTTTCACGACATTCTAGGATTCAGTGAGAATGTGGTTCACTAGAATACCTAGGGGTTTGGTCGCAAGGTTTGTTGATCTAGAGTGCAAACTTGTGAACTAGTTAATCTCACTATTATTGAGATGCCAAGACTCATTGACCTTGCTAGCAATTTGACAATACAAGGGGAAAATCTTCTGGATTATCTAGCCTATTTCAATGCAACATGAATTTAGGTCAATGACTTTGACATTGCCCTAGTGGTCACGATAAATGGTCTAGGAGCTAGGATGGTGGCATACAAAATGGCTCAAAAATTGCCTCAAACTAGGGTGGAATTCATGGCCAACTCAGAGGACATGTACATGCAAAAGAAATAATGGATGGCAAGAATTTGAGGAAGCCAAACCAAAATGGACAAAAGAAATATCAAATAGCTGGACCCAAAGAGGACTTGGCCCCCCTAGGTTTAGGAATGAAGAGTGGAATAACATGACTACACACCACTAAATTGTTCTTGGTTTGAATTGTTGACAAAAATCAAGAATATCAATGATCTATGTAGACCACCAAGATAAGATATTACAACATTTATTGTTAATTGCAATACTACAATAGTGCCTCTAGATTGAGAATTAGCACTTATATTGTTTTAACGGCTACAATTGTAAGAAACTGCCACAAAAGTTTTGGTTAAAATAATTTGTGGACCTAATAAAGTGCTACTAAATATATAAGTTGATGCTATTTGCTGCTAGGAATGCAATGAGAAAATGGTATTTTTGCCGATGCGAACAGAGCTAGCACCACAATTGATTAACTAGGTGCAACTAGTGTGATAGACTCTAGCACCGCCTTTGGTGTGAGTAACTATGGTGGTGCTAGAGGACTAGCACTGCCATTTTGTTTTCACTGGCACTACTTGATTAGTGCTTGTAAAAGTTATTTAGTGGTGCTAGTGTATAGCGCCACCAAAAATATTTAGTACACTGGTGGCGCTATGTTATTAACATCACCAATAAGAAAATTAGACCTATTTAGACCTTAATGAGAGAAAATAGTATACCTGAATACAGATAACAACATGCAAATTATTATAAAAAATAATAAATTACATTAATGAAAGTTATTTATTACTCTAAATACATGAGAATATTGCCAAATCAAAGTTTATAAGTTTACAAGTTTGGAATAAAAAGAATAACTACTTAATAAATGTTTCATAGATAATATCTCAGAAAAAAATAAAATCATCAGTCTGCCAGATTTGCTTAAGGTCACCAACTCATGCTAGGTCTTCTCCTAGTATAAGTTGAATTAAAAACAAACATACGTAACAATTTGGTGAAACAATGAGTTCATGAGATGAAAAACCAACAAACTGTAAGAATCTAATATCATAGAAACCAACCCTTATGTCCAAGTCCCCACCCCTTGTGCTCAAGTCTCCACCCTTGCATCCAATCCCCATTGCTCATGCTCAATTCCTCACCACCATGTTCGTTCTCGTGTCCATGTCCAAGTCTCCATCCCCCATGCTCAAGTCCCCACCACCCATGTCTAAGTCCCACCCCTATGCAAATATGTGCAAAATAATATTCTAATTATGATATTATGATTGATGTACAATATGTTAAATTGGAGTATACAAAATATACTGGAGCAGCTTTGAAAGTGGTAGGACTTCCTCTAGAACCAGCTTGGCTATCACTAATGCTGTGCTACTAGGTTGCAAGATTTGGAACCTCATTAGTTAGACAAAGAAAGGTTGGACTAATATAATGGAGAAAAATAATACATACATAGTATAAACACAAAGTAGAAGAACAATGAACTTTTTTTTCATATATGATGTTGAAATAAAAGTCGTGAAGAGTCCTGTGGGGTAGACCGAGACATCATATGAGGATAGAGTTTGAATATGTCCTTCCTGAACCTCTCTATCATCCAATAACCTTTGCCTGGATCATAGCTTGCATTAGAGTCTAAGTATATAGAAGAGGCCAAATCCTCATGTAAAGTAAAATAAATCCTCACATAAAGTAAAATAAAAATAAATCACATATATATCTATTTATCTAAATTTAAAATTTGAATAAAAAATCATCATTCATATTTATAATTCAAAATTTTAAATGAAGATGATTCAATTCACTTGTAGATTATAAAAATTCTAAAAATCCTGTGAAAAAAAAAGTAGAGAGATCATATATTGGAGGCTAAAGAAAACAAAGAGAAAATCAAATGGGTAAGGTTGCATCTCAATTTCTTTTTTTACTTTTCTTTCGCTTCTCCTTCCCGCTCTCTTTGGTTTCCTGCAGAAAGAGCCAGAACTTTCTCTACCTTTCTACAGCTGGCACACATAATTGAGGACTCCGATTGCCCCCTACACCAGCTGCCAAATACAAGCTCTGCGCTTGTCTTGATCGCAAAGAAGCTATGAGCTCAACCGGGTCCAAACATGATTGTCTCACTTTCCTGTTGTCCACATGGTCATCTCCTGCATGCTTTAGCATCTTCGTCATTGTCCAGCACCGCCATAGAGTGGTTCCTCACCATTGCAGTTGTCATGGGGGCAGCAGCTCCATCACCCTTTGTCACCAATGCTTTGACCAAGCTTCGCTACGCTGCTACACCGACCACGTTGCATTGCTCGCGTGCGGCTTGCACGAGGTTCACTGCTGCAGTCCTGCAGCCCCACCCCTAGCTGCTCTGAACAACCTCCACTTGTGCTCCAATGAGCCGTTCCCAACTGCATGCAGCTGCCGACAGCTACTGCAGTTAGTTGCTCGCAGCCACCTGTAGCTGCTGCAGCAGGGTACTTACAGCTGCTGGCAGCATCATGCCGCCAACAACCGATAACCCGCAGCCACCAATAGCTGCTATAGCAAGTTGCGCATAGCTGCTGGCAGCATCCTGCCGTCAACAACCAGTAGCTCCCAGCTGCTAGCAGCAGCCCGCACTTTACCGTCACACTGGCTACTCTTCTCTTGTACACCACTCGGAGCTAAGGCCTTCCTCCTCGTTGCTGCATGGAACCCTTGCCCGTTCGCTGCCATTTCGTGGCCAGATCTGGCCCGGATGCTGCCATTGATCCAAGGAAAAAATGAGATACTCTGTTGGGAGAAGAAAGGAGAAGCGGAAGAAGATGAGGCGGAAAAGAATTAAAAAAAATAAATGAGAAAGTTGGGAATCAACTGTAAAGGGAGGTGCAGAAAAAAAGCCAAAAACAATTATTAAAGGAGGGAGCTGGTGTGGGGGAGCAATCCGAAAGACCAGGAAGAGAAAAGTTGGGGAGAAGAAAAAAGGATTTTCTTTTTCAACTTAAGAAAGACGAAAAATAAAATTAAGAAATAAAAAAAAAGACATTATAAGAGAATTAGAGGAAAAATTAAGAGGGAGGAATTGTCTCTTTCTCTATGCTTAGGGTCATTTATGGCTTCACTTGTTTTTGTCGTGTCCATGCTCGCACAACTGTCATCACCACCAATATCACCCATGGCTCTTTGCGTATCTACAGACTCCATCATCATTACAGCCATTTGTGACTATGTGCGTTGGCAGATCATTGGATCAGACTCACCTTCGGGCATGTAGCAACAAAACTAACCTTTGTTCTCGTTTAACTAAGATCAGTTTTTGGGTCCGCCAAAATTCGGTCAGTCTTGAGACTCGCTAAAACTAGGTCAGTTTCGAGCCCACTAAAACCAGGTTAGCCTTTGGACTTGCTGAAGTTAGGTTAGCTTTCGAGTTTGCCAACTCCAGGGCTATCTTTGGGCCTGTCAAAATCAGGTCGGTCTTTAGGCTTGGCGAAACAAGACCAGTCTTCATGCCTGCTAAAACTCGACCAACTTTCGGGCCCACCAAAACTAGGTCAGTTTTTGGGCTTGCTAAAACAAGGCTAGCCTTTGGGTCTGTCAAAACCAGGCCAGCTTTCAACTTTGCCAACTCTAGACTAATTTTTGGGTCTGTCGCAATTATAAGTTTGCTTTTGGGCCTGCCTAAACTACGCTAGTCTTCAGTTTCATCAAAACTTGGCCAAGAGTTAGGCCCACTGAAAGTAGGCCCATCGAATTTAGATTAGCCTTCAGACTTGCCAAAATCAGACTAGACTTTAGATCTGCCAAACTTTGGCCAACTTTCGGGTCTGTCAAAATTAGGTCAGCCTTCGGGTTCGCCAAAACTCAGCCAGCCTTTGGGTCCATCAAAATTAAGTTAGCCTTCAAGTCCACCAAAACTCAACCCACCTTCGGACCCATCGAAACCAGACTAACTTTTAAACTTACAAAAACCAGACTAGACTTCGTACTTGCCAAAATAATAGGTTTTTTTTTGGGCATGTTGAATCAAGTTAGTCCTTAGGCTAACATTTCAAGCTAGTCTATAGACTTGCACTTCTAAACTAGCTCTCGGGCTCACATTTCTCAAGCTAATTTTTAGACTTATACTTTTTATTGGTTATAAAAATACTTTAAATAATCAAGTTAAACTAAGGTAAACTTGAATTGAATCAGTTATTTATAATGTTTTGCTCAAATAAAATTATCACCTACGCTTTATTGGTTATGAAAATACTTCAAATAACAAAGTTTTCACCTATGTCTTATTGGATATGGAAATACTTCAAATAATTAAATCGAACTAAGATAGACTTGAACTCACTTAGTTAGTTTGCTATTACACTTTATTCAAAAAAAGTTATCACCTATGTTCTATCGGGTATGAAAATACTTCAAACCTCGAAGTTATCATATGTATATTATTGGTTATGAAATACTTCAAACAATTAAATTAAACCAAAATAGACTTGAACTTAGTTAGTCAGCTATATTATCTTGTTCAAATGAAGTTATTACCTATGACCTATCGGCTATGGAATACTTCAAAGCTCGAAATTATCACCTATATCTTATTAACTATGAAAATACTTTAAACTTCAAAATTATCACCTATGCTTTATCAGCTATGGAAATACTTCAAATAATGAAATTATTGCATATACCTTATTGGCTATACAAATACTTCAAATAACAAAATTATCGGCTACACCTTATTAATTATGGAAATACTTCAATTAATGAAGTTATCGCCTACGCCTTATCGACTATGGAAAGGTTTCAAAAAATGAAGTTGTCATTTATGCCTTATTAGCTATGGAAAGACTTCAAATAATGAAGTTATCATCTACATCTTATCGACTATGAAAAACTTCAAATAATAAAATTATTGTCTATACTTTATTAGTTATGGAAACACTTTAAACCATGAAGATATCGTCTACACTTTATTGACTATGAAAATACTTCAAATCTTGAAGTTATCATCTATGCCTTATTAACTATATAAACACTTCAAATAAGTAAGTTATCACTTCAAATCTATGCCTACACCTTATCGATTATGAAAATACTTCAAATAACAAAGTTATCACTTATGCCTTTTCAGTTATGTAAATACTTTAAAGCATAATGTTATTGCCTACACCTCTTTGGCTATGAAAACTCTTCCAACTAAATGAAGTTATCGTTAATGCATTATTAGCTTATCGAAATATTTTAAATTACAAAGTTATCACCAAAGATCAAAGCTATTAGAAACACTTTAGACTAATTTTGATAAGCCATCGGTAATACCATCCAACGAAGTTATCACTGAAGTTCAAAGTTATTGGAAATACTTCAAACTCCTCTCATCACTTTTTATGTCCTGTTGGATGACACCTTTAAACCAAATCATCAACATCCACCAATGATCTAGTCAAGACCTATTTGAGTCAAATTTTACTCGATCTAGTACAAAGGAGTGGGATAACAACAAATATCAAGGTCTTCCCATTCTCTTTCTTATCTCTTATTCAAATTCATTAAAATATAAAGTGAGGGTATGCTTTTACTTAAGGCATGCATCTTTTTTTTATAAAATTAATCAAATGATGCTTTTTTTATGTCTCTATCTTTATTAGTTAGGTCTTTTATTTTAGGTGATTTTTAATAATCATCAAAGTAATTAATAATAGGGGTTTGTACCTATTAAAAGTTATATTTTCATAATACCTAATTATACATTCAAAATACATAAACTAAGCTGGGTTTTAATGCTAAGTTGGGAAAATATTTATTAGTTAGGTCTCTTATTTTAGGTGATTTTTAATAATCATCAAAGTAATTAACAATAGGGGTTTGTACCTATTAAAATCTATATTTTTATAATACCTGATTATACATTCAAAATACATAAGCTAAGTTGAGAAAACATTTATAGAGTTGCAAACTAGGATTTATACTAATAGTTAGACAAGTCACATCTTGATGTTTGTGAATGGTGAAATATGCTTGACATCAAAGGCAAAGTGAAGTGGGATTTAATGTTGGATCTAGTTAGAATCCACTATAGAAAAATGACATCCTTTGCACTAGTGATTGAGTACTAGAAACAAAATAAATTGATAGCATCTTGTTCATGAGATCCATGGACATGACACAGCTTTTGAAATGAGCACAAAACTGTAGACATGTTAATCATCTGGCTTTAATAGCATTCAACCTCTCCATGAGCTAGAGATATATACAAGGGTTTTGGTACTCCCTTGTACCAAATGCATCCCTAAAAGAAGACCTACTAGTTATTATTGGATTCATATAAGCAAAAAGTCATTGAATCAAACCTATGAACTGGTGGCGACAATAGCGACAAGCTAGAGGTGGCAGCAATAAGGCCTTCCCCGTAGGGAGGTAGAGCTAGGGTGGAAGCACAAGCTTGGGGATGAGCTGATGGCTGCTGGTGTCAGATTTCTAACCTAGGGCTCGAGTGGAGTGGGCTAGCAGTGGTAAATCTTGCAGCTACGATGGTGAATAGTGACAGTGGCGGGTTGGAGGTGATCGAATATTTGCCAAGGCCAAGGGCGTGGGTTGGGGAGCTTTGAGTTTTTGGATCGGGGCTAACATTGCATAGGGTCAAGACCCTTTAAACCACTTCTATTGGTACCAACGCATTAGCATTGGCGATAAATGGACCATTGGCAGCGCTAATATTTTAACATCACCAATAGCTGGTCAATGGTTATGCTACTACAAACTGCACTATCATTGCTCAGGGTATAGCCAGAGCTAGATTAGCACTACTAAATTATATGTATTGGTAGTGCTTCATCTAGCAGCGACCTGAAAGCGCCACGAAAAGAAGAAAATGTTGTAGTGAGACAAGATTAGGGCACACCACTGAGGAGTACCACCATTATAAGGAAGAAATTGAAAGGTGACACCACTAGATGGTCCTAGCCTAGAAAGACAAAACCTACCTTATATACCCATATTTTTGTATCCTCTTTGGTCTCATTCATGACACATGAAGTTGACTCATTTTATGTTATTTGTGATTAAGTGTAATGTCAAAAATTTTAATTTACAAAATTAGAGTTTTTCATGAGTTTTTAACATATTCATATTTTTTCGAGCGAAAGTTTATCCACTTTAACCAGAAAATTTCAATTTTTGAGGACATATATGCAAACCATCTTTTACAAGAATTTATTCATAAGATTTTAATTTTCAAATCCCTTATTTGCAAAAGAATTTGATTTCCTACTATCTTTCACTAACTTTAGAAGTTTTATGAACCTTTCTATAAATTTCAAAAATTAGAGACTTATGTTCAAAATTGTAGAGAGATTGATTTTCTCAACTATGTAATTGAGAGATTGATCAACTTGCTTATTCAAATATAATTTCAAAAAATTTCTGTACTTTTTGGTGAAAGACCTCAAACTTTCACCTTTTAAAACATATACAAAATTGACATCAAGAATTATGGGGAAACCCTACATTGTTGGCATCCATGTAGATTCAGATGCTTAGCTGTAGGCGTCAGCCCAATGGATGCTACGTACTTATGTCCAACCTAGGTTTGGATGCCAAAAAATACCAAAGCCCTAGCATCCCTCTCCTCTTTTACCTATAAATACTGTGACTTTCAACAATATGGAGACAACAAGAATTCAATGAGAACTCCCCTGAAGTTCTCTGTGATTTTTAGAGCACTTTGATAGTGGTTTTTCCTTGAAACCCAAACGAAAGTCCAAGGAATCTTCTCTCATTATTTTGCTAACTTGGAGTCAAAATTCCTAAAACTTTCATTTTGATTTTCGTTGAGATATTGTGGAAGTGAAGGGTCGCATGATTGTCGATAAAAACCTTTTTTTCATCCCTTCTCTTATTGCATTATCATCATCATCCCACTATTTTCTTTTATTTTTCTAGGGCTAGGGTAGAAGTTTTGATTTAGAAACTTAAAAAGATCATCAATATACTTCATCTAACCTTTAGACAAACCTAAAGTAGGTTAGGGATTCTTAATCCCTCCTTGCTAAAGTAGTGAAAATCTCCTCCAATTTACTTTACTATTTTTAATTACTTTGAATTAGATTCTACATGCCAGAACCTCGAGTTTTTGTCATCTCTTTTGTAGGTATACACAGGAACCATTCGCCAAAGTGAGTTACATCTCATGTTTGGTGAAGAAGAGTCTCACAACCCTCTTAGAGATGTCATGTATTTTATAGGCTAGGTGCACAAATCTCAAAGCATATGTGAGCATCATGGAGACAAACAACACAATCAAGACTAACACATTGCATTCCACATAATGAAAATTTTGAGGATATTTGAGTCAATTTTGACCAAGAATCAAATTCAGTCGAAATATATAGTTGAATACCACTAGATGTGATCCAAATATAGCCTTAATTGGACCTAAATCACGATCAAATTTGACTAAAAATTGAGTTCAATTTGGAGTTGAATGGTTAGGAAATTTGAGCTTAAATCAAGGCAAATTGAGTGGGTTAGATATTTGGACCAAAATCAGGCTCAATATTCACCACATATCTGAGCTAAAATGAAAAATATAATGTCTTTGCAAATAAGTTTCTAACCTAACTTTTTTTACAAGTAAGCCCTTGAAATGAAAATTTTGTGAAAAAATCCTTGAGAATCCTGAAATTTCAAATTAATTCCCCATAAAATCTAGGATTTGCGGATAAATCCCTTAGAACTTTATCTCAAATAAACCCCTAAAATTCCTAATTTTTTGTAAAGAAGCTTCTAAAAATTTTTATTTGTAAATAAATCCAAATTTTATTCAAAAAGGACTTTGAAAATTTCAGAAAATTTACAAATATATTTTTTTTCAAAAAGCCCCTCAAAATTTATAAAATCACATTTTGATCTAATTTTTTCAAAAATATTGTAAATAAATCTCTGAAAATTTTTATTTTGACCCTGAAAATTTTAAAATTTTTACAAATATTTTTTTGTAAAAAGGCCCCTAGAACTTATGAAATTATATTTTGGTCCAAAATTTTTTAAAAATTTATAAATAACCTCTTGAAAATTTAGTATCTAGAAATGGCACAAAATTTGAATTTCATTATTAAAAAAATAAATCCCAATTAATGAATTACATGCCATTCACAAAGATGAAAATACAAGCCATCACAAACCACAACATTCCAAAACAAGCCAATCACAAGATTTTGGAAATTTAATCAAGTAAAATTTCATTATAAATTGAGATTCAACATTATTCCGAATCGGACCAATTATGAATTTGATTTTGGTTCTCTTCAAAGCCTATTTAAAGAGTCAAAGACCTACATAAAGAAGGAGAGATAGATCAGCAGTCAGAGAAAGAGAGAAAACAGGGGAAGTTCAACTATGATTTGATCAAGGGTAAGAAAGAGGAAAACATAATAAGGTAAACTCTTATTTGATTATCATTTTGTTCTCTTCTACCCTTTTGCCTTTTTCGACTTGCTTCTTGTTCTTGCCCACGCAACCATGTTTCTACCTCTCCCCACTCCTCTATTGCTGGTTGCCTCTTCAGCACCCTATGCAATCCCAAGCAGCCTCCTCCCATTAGTGAAGCCATCTTCACCATGCACCATTTCTTTACTGGCCATCTCCTCACTTGAGCCCCACCATTGCACCACCCTGGCCAGCTTTCAACTTGACACCACTACCAGAGAAGCCCCACTGCCAAGCTCCGCTTGGCCTTCCTCAAACCCACTATGTCATTAGCATGATAAGGCCAACCATGCCTCTATGTTGCCGCCGACTTCTCATCACTCGGTAGAATCACAATGTTCACCGCCCATGCTTGCACCAAGTGGTGGCCTGTTGTCTCTACAAGCTAGATCTAGCCACTGAATTTGGTAAAGAAGGGGTAAACTCTTCTCTATTGAAGAAAGGAAGAAGCATGAGGGTAGGGCACAGGTGAAGAAGTAGAAGATGTAGAAAAAAATAATATAAAAAAGTTGTTGTGTAAAAAAAAAAAGACTTTCTCTTGTCTCAATTTTTGGCACCATGACTTCGCCGCAACTGCTTGTGGCCCCTTGAAGATGATGATGAAGATGGTGAACCCATAACCTTACTATGGCCATCTGTGACCCCTCAAAGATGATGATGAAGATGGTGAATCCATAACCTTGCCATAGCCACTTGCAGCCCCTCGAAGATGGTGGACCCTTGACATTACTCATTCCCACCTGTGGCCCCTCAAAGACAATAAATCTCCATCACCCTAAGCTAGCCTTTGGGCTCATATCTTAGTCAGTCTTCGGATTCACATCTTAGCCAGCCTTGGGGCTTGCACTCAACTAGCCTTTGGGCTTGCATCCAGCTTACCTTCGGGCTTGCATTTTAGCTAGTCTTTAGGTTCTCATTTTAATTAGCCTTCAGGCTCACACTTAGCCAGCCTTCAGACTCACATCTAGCCATTTTTTGGACTCACATCCAAGCTAGCCTTCAAGCTTGCACTCAGCTAGCCTCCAAGCTAGCTTTTCGACTCACACTTAGCTAGCCTTTAGGCTTGTACTTAGCTTATTTTTAGGCTCACACTTAACCAATTTTTAGACTCACACTCAGCCAACCTTCGAGCTAGTACTTTAACTAGCCTTTAGGCTAGTACTGAGCTAGCCTTTGGGCTTAAACCTAGCCAACCTTTGGGCTCACACTTAAGCCAGTCTTTGGGTTCACGCTTAACTAGCCTTCAAACTTGCACCTAGTCAGCCTTGGGGCTTGCACCAAACCAGCCTTTGGGCTTGTACTTAGTCAACCTTCGGGCTTGCACTTAGCCAACTTTGGGATTGCATCCAAGACAACCTTTGAGCTTGTACTTAGCTAGCCTTTAGGCTTGTAGTCATCTAGCCTTCGAGCTTGCATCCAAACCAACCTTTAGGCTTGCACTTCAGCCAGCCTTTGGGCTCACATTTAGCCAATCTTTGGCTCATACTTTAGGTAGCCTTTAGGCTTGTACCTTAGTCAAACTTTGGGCTCATATCTTAGTTAGTCTTTAAGCTCACAATTGGCCAGTTTTTGGACTCGCACCCAGTTAGCCCTTAGGTGTATGCCTCTAAGCTAGTTTTTGAGGCTATAAACTAAGGCAACCCTCAAGTTTACATATTTAACGTTAGGCTATGGGTCTACCTAAAATCATCATAAATAGTTATGGACCCTCAAATCATATTGATTAATGTGAAGTAACTCAATAATAATAAATGGACAAAGATCAAGTTAACTCACATGGAGCTAAGTTCATCAAATAAATAGACTAAAATCTAGATTGAGTTGAACTCAAAGTCCAGGCTGAGTTAATTCAAATTAAATTAGTACACCCAACACTAATCAGGTTCAAGTTGGGTTAATTCAAAATCAAGTTAAATCAAGATTAAACTAAATTCAAACTCAAACCAGAACTAAGCTAGGCTAAATCTGAATTAAAACTAAGTTGAATTAAAACAACTTGAACTTGAGCCAAAGTCTAGTAGACTCGGACTCTATAAAGGTCTAACACAAGGTCAAATTCGACTCAAACTAAATAAAATCAAACTTAGAACTGAACCATATTAGTCCCAATGGGACTAATTAGAGTTAAATCAAGTCTCAGTGGGCGTGCTGAACCTTTAGCAATATTCCAAGGTTATGAATAATGGGTAATATCACCACCCTGACCTGAACAAGAATTACTTCAAATAAAACTAAATAAGGTCAAAATGAGTTTTGTTGAGTATGCTACAGAAGCCATTGGCCACACTTCAATGCTAAGCCAATCCTAAAGCATTAACAATGCTTCAATTTAAACTGAACAAAAGTAGGCTCGAACTTGCTTGTCAATCAGTCACAATGCATGGTATAAAGTTAACCAAACAACACAGTCAAAATGGTTGATCACATTTCAAGCTAGTCAATCCCAAAAGTAGTTGATGATGCAATCCTTCAAAGTAGTCAATCCTAAAAGCCATTGATGACGTATCTTTCAAGCTAAGCCAACCTAAAAGCATTAGTAATGCTACAAATAGAATCAATCTAAGGTAGGTTTGAACTCACTTAATTCGTCAATCACAATGTACTTTCAAATAAAGTCAACCGATAACACACTCAAAATTGTTGGCCATACTTCAAGGGCTATACCTAACCCCATAAATTGTTGGTGACACTGCCATACCGAAGAACCTAATTGCTAACACACTCCAAGCTGTCAACCACACTTCAAAGCTATGCCGAACCCCAAAAGTCATTGGTAATGCTACCAAACTAAATAAGTTAATTGTCAATATGCTCCAAGTTTTCAGTCACACTTTAAAACTATATCCAACACCCTAAGCTATTGGTAAACCCCTTAAGTAGTTAATGATATGATCTCAAAGTTATACCCAATCTTATAAGCTATTGGTGACATTACCAAACAAAAAAGAGTTATTTCCTATGCCTTATTAGCTATGTAAATACCTCAAACAATGAAGTTATTGTCTATACCTCATTGGCTAGGGCTGTGTAGTATTCAGTTCAAACCGAATAAATCGATCGAACCGAAATTGAATAATTAATTTAGTTCGGGTTATTCGATTTTCCGTTTTGGTTTGGTTTTGAAAAATAAAAAATTTTCTATTCGGTTTGGTTTCGGTTTTTGATTTTGAAAAATAGTAAAAATCGAACCGAACAGAATTATATATATATATATATATACACACACACACACACACAAAAGTTTAGTTTTGGGCTAATCGGTTCACAGGCACAACTATATATATCAGCATATCAGTTGTTTGGTTCACCACTTCGCCGCTCTCATTTCAACTCTAACCCTAAATCCCCAGTCTCGAACTCCCGATCATTCTTCTCCTTCATCCCTGTGGCTATGGCGCTATGCCGTGTTAGGATCAAAGGTTTCATCGCGTGATCATCACGATGAAAAGAGTTCAAAAGTTCTCTAGCAACCCGACATTCTTCAATCTTCAACATTTTTGTGACAGTGCTTTCATCCACCCCCATCCACCTCTAAGTCCCGATGCCTCAAGATCTCTCTGTGACCAGCCTTTGATGCTTCGAACTTCAATCTCTTATTTTTCTACAATGACAACATCAGGATCAAGCTGCAAGGTGAGAAATTTATGAAATTATAAAATTTAATTGAGTTTTGTGAAATTAAATTAGGGTTTTTTGATTTCATACGATTTTATTGTTGGATAAGTAAATCCCTAGTCCCGAACTCCTGATCATTCTTCTCCTTGATCCCTACAGCTGTGATACTGCGCTATGTCAGGATCAGAGGTTTTATTATGCGATCGTCATAGTGAGAAGAATTTGAAAGTTCTCCAGCAATCCAGCATCCTTCAGTCTTCAATAATGTGACATTGCTTACGTCCACCCCCCTCCATCTCTAAGTTTTAATGCCTTAAGATCTCTCTGTGACCAGCCTTTGACGCTCTGAGTTTCAATCTCTCATTTTTCTACAATAGCATCATCAGGATCAAGCTGCAAGGTGAGAGGATTTATGAAATTATGAAATTTAATTGAGTTTTGTGAAATTAAATTAGGGTTTTTTGATTTCATACGATTCAATATGTATTCTCTATTGATAGATGTTAAACAAGGATGATAGTCATGAGCTTTTGAATACAAATCCAATTATTTCAAGTAATGCCAAATTCAAATTCTCAAGAAAGTTCTACACCTATGGAGGTTTCAAATGAGGGCAATGCATCAACGTGTACAAATCCTCTAATGCCAAGAAAGAGAATGGTAGCACGATCAGTTATATGGGAGCATTACACAAAATTCACACAATTGGACAAGTAAACCAAAGCGAGATGCAACTATTGTGGTAATGAATTCTTTTGTGATTCAAAAAGAAATAGTACTTCTTCTCTTGGAAATCATATGAATTAATACAAGAAATATCCATATAATGTTGATACACATCAAACACAACTTTCTATGCAACCTATTCAAAAAGAAGTAGAAAATGATTGTGTGCTAACTAGTTGGAAGTTTGATTAAGAGAAAAACTAGAAAAGTACTGGCATACATGCTTGTTGTAGATGAACTGCCTTTTAGTTTTGTGCAAGATGAAGATTTTCAATACTTTATGTCTCAAGCTTGTCCTAGATTTTGAATGCCTTCATGTTGGACTATGACTAGAGATTGTTATCAGCTCTACCATGATGAAAAGGTAAAGTTGAAATAATATTTCAAAGAGTCCAAACAAAGAGTGTGTTTGATCACTGATACGTGGACCTCAATTCAAAACATATATTATATATGTATCACAACACATTATATTGATATTGATTGGAAATTGAAGAAAAAACTGTTGAACTTTTGCAAAATTACAAGTCATAAGGGTGAAGTTATAGGAAAAGTAATTGAAAAATGTCTGTCTAAATGGGAAATTGATAATGTTTTGACTGTTACTGTTGATAATACTTCTTCAAATGATACTGCTATTTCCTATTTGAAGAAAAATTTTTCGAATTGGGGTACTTGTTTGGCACAAGGAAAATATGTTCATATACGATGCATAACATATATCATTAATCTTGTGGTGAAAGATGGTTTGAAAGAGATGATAGATTCCATTGCTCGGGTTAGATTTGTAGTTAAATATGTGAGATATTCTCCAGCAAGATGGAAGAAGTTCAAAGAATTTGTGGAAATTGAAAAAATTGAAGACAAAAAATGTCTTTGTTTGGATGTATTCACAAGGTGAAATTCCACCTATATGATGCTTGAAACAACTCAAACTTTTGATAGGGCTTTTGAAAAATTTGAAGAGGAAGATAACAATTTTTGTAATGAGCTTAATAATGAAGATGGAGTTTCTCTATCTTTTGATTGGCAAAATGTTAGGTGACTTATTACATTCTTAGAGCATTTCTATAAGTTGACTCTTCGAGTTTTTGGCTCTATGTATGTTACGAGTAATTGATTTTTTGATGAAATTTGTCAAGTTAACCTTCTTTTGAATATGTAGAATGATACAAAAATCCAAGATATGACTGTTATGATGAAAGCAAAATATTGCAAGTATTGAGGTGAGCCAGAGAAGATTAATATGCTTTTTTTCGTTCTTATCATCTTTGATCCAAGACGCAAGTTAGAATATGTTGATTTTGGAGTTAAAAAAATGTATGAAGGTGAAAGAGGCGTTATGATGAGGAGAAAATTGTATGAAGTTGTATATGGTTTATTCAAAGAATACAAGATGCGACTACAACCGGGAGGGATGCAAGATGGTGAAGGATCAAGTATGCCAATACAATCAGAAAAGTATATCTTAAGTAGTCTATTTGATGAGCATAGAAAAAGTTTCATGGGTGATGAAATGAAATCCAAGTTAGAAAAGTATTTGTTAGAGGATCTTGAAAAAAATGAACCAAATTTTGATATTTTGGGCTTTTGGAAAGTGAATAGCTACATATTTCCTATTCTATCACATATAGCTCGTGATATATTAGCTATACCTATTTCTACAGTGGCCTCTAAATCAACTTTTAGCATAGGAGGGCATATACTTGATCGTTTTCGTAGCTCTTTGACTCCTACACTAGTACAAGCTCTCCTTTGCACTCAAGATTGGATTCAAAAATTAAAAATAGAAATTAATGTTGAGGAAGGTTTGGAAGAACTTGAAAAGATTCAAGAGGGTAAGATTTGCATTACTAACATTTTTTATTATTAGACTGTATATTTTTTAATTATGATCAAATAATCATTGAATGGTTTTTTTATTTCAGAGTTGACAATGATGAAATTGAATGTTACAACCATTGAATTTTGAGAAGTCATCTTTTGATGTTTTGAGACTCTATAAAGTATTTAAGGTTTGAATATGTTACTTATTTTGGATGTATTTCTTTTCATGTTTGCTCATGCTATGTATTATGACAGTTTCATTTTGGCTGTTTCTAACTGTTTATAGTCATCTCTTGTAGATTCATTCTTATCTCTCCTTTTTACTAAATAGTAACTTGATTTGTATCTTCATAGTCTTTCAATGTGGCTCCTCGTCATTCATGTGTGAAATTATGATCTTACGGTCCTTACCTAGTTACCTGACATTTTCTTAATTTCTTTTACTGTGATGATATTTTACTATCTTTTTTAGGTCCGACAGTATAATCCAATAGAAAAAGTGAATTTAGTCTATTTAGATGCATGTATTCAACTATCCAAGAACAGGTATTGGTTCTATACTTGTTTTGACTTACTTGATTGCTTCAGTTTTAGCTGTTTCCTTCATGGTGAATTATGACAAGCATTGGGTACTGAGATAGTGGGATTTTACTCATTTTAGAACTTAGTCTTGGTTCTGAGCCTGGTCCCTTTATCTGGCTTCGCCCTCCTCTATGGGCCTATGGCTTTATCTATAGCAATGGTTTGGTTTCTTGGATGTCCTACGAAGGCAACCATCAGCTATTATTTTGCAGGAGCAAGTTGATGTCGGAGGAGAGGCATCTTCATTTTTGATGATGCATCAAAGCCAAATCTGTTTGGCCTCCTGAATTTTTACTTTTATTTGAGTTTTTTTTATATTTTTTTGATTTTCTATAAGCTTTGTTTTGTTTTTTGTCTTTAGTGTTTTGATGCTAAGGTGTTCCAGGTTAATATTCCTAATTGGACTATGGTTCCCTTCTCTAGCTTCATCCTCTTCACCTTGTAGCGATGACACGACTATTTGGATGGCCTATGAAGGCAAGCACTACCTACCATTTGTGTATGGGGAGAGGGATGATGGGTTTTGACAATGGATTAAAGGAAAATATGACCCTCTTGGAATTATTTTGTGATTTTTTTAATGATTTTTGTTGAATTTTCCATAAGCTTTTTGTTCCTTTTTTTGTTTTTTGGCAATGACGATGTTGAATCATTGCCATATATTATGCTCGCATGTGCGCAAGTGACTGATTGGACCATTGTCTCCTTCTTTGGCTTCACCCTAGGAATAATATGGTTGCTTGGAACTTCTGGCTTCTGATTTTTTTATCTTTTATGCAATTTTGCATATATATTAGAGTTTTATTACTTCCATTCTATACAAAGGACTATGGGAGATTCCTCAAGCTTTTTTTAATGGACCTGATATAATCCTTCAAAGTTTAAAGGCTAATTAATTATTGAATTGATCATATTTATTCTGAACCACATAATCACAGTTGCTGATGCTGAGTTATTTGACTTGTAAGTTGATTTGGAACATAATGTATTATTAATAGTCACTTTTGCATTTATATTTTCAGTTTTGATTGTAACCTTGTTAATTTGATTAATTATTCTAGAAGATGGGGTTCTTCAAGACTTTGTCCTCTATGATTCTATTTTTCAAAATAATTTTTTTATGTTTTTATATTTCTTTTAATTTGTTGACAGCATGTCTCTTTGTACCTTGGTGAACTATTGAAGACTTAAAGTGTCTTGCTACTGTACATTGTACCATTGTGGGATTAAGTATCTATTGGATTACAATTGGACTTGGTATGTTTCTTGTCATTCTTAGTGGATGCTAGTTCAATTGTTGGGTTTTGAATACCCTGTGCTTCTTTTTTCTATTTTTTATCTTATGCAAATGAGTCAATGACCAAACTAATACAAAAAATTCAATTTCAAAATTGGTTTTTGATTTAAACCAAACTAAACTGAAATATTTCGGTTCAGTTCAGATTTAGTTTGTATAATATTCGATTTGGTTCGGTTTTGGATTTTGAAAATTCAAAAATTTCAATTTGGTTTATTCGGTTTGGTTCAGTTCAGTTTTGAACTGAATGCACAACCCTATCATTGGCTATGCAAATACTTCAAGGTCAACAGAGTTATCACCAACACTTTATTGGATAATGAAAATATTTCAACTCGAACAAAGTTATCATCGATGCCTTATTGTCTAATAAAAATACTTCAAATCACAAAGTTATCACCAATGCTCAAAAATATTGGAAATACTTCAAACTTCTCTCATTCCTTTTCACATACCATTGAATCATGCCATCAACATTTGTTGAAGATTGAGTCAATTTGAATCAA